>JAYMZC010000047.1:0-508978 GCA_036346975.1 Drosophila prolongata | reverse complement strand
CTAAACCTATCCTGCGCTTTTGCAATAAGCGATCCTGAGTTGATCTTGCCTGCGGTATTTGCTTCTTGCTCACCCGCACGGTACGTAGCATCTAACCGCCTCAGAGAACGCCGCCGAGCATCGGCTGCTTGTTCACCCGCACGGAAATCAGGATCCAAGCGCCTTTCCGAACGGTCAGCAGTATTTCGGACCTGCTCTGTAGTTCGGACTTGCCTAATTTGTCGCCTTAAAGCGCGACGCCGAGTATCGGCTGCCTGCTTACTCGCACGGAAAGCGGGATTCAAGCGCCTTAACCTATGGTCAGCGGTATTACCAACTTGCTCGATAGCTCGGACTTCTCTTAATTGTCGCCTTATAGCGCGACGCCGAGTATCGGATGCTCGTTCATCCGCACGAAGAACGGGGTTCGAGCGAGTTTCCCTACGTCTTTCAGCATCTGCTTCTTGTTCACCCGCACGAAAAACGGGATCCAAGCGCCTTAACCGATGGTCTGCGGTATTACCAACTTGCTCGATAGCTCGGACTTCTCTTAATTGTCGCCTTATAGCGCGACGCCGAGTATCGGCTGCTCGTTCATCCGCACGAAGAACGGGGTTCGAGCGAGTTTCCCTACGTCTTTCAGCATCTGCTTCTTGTTCACCCGCACTAAAAACGGGATCCAAGCGCCTTAACCGATGGTCAGCGGTATTAACACCTGCTCTGTAGCTCTTTCATCGGTGTTTCTTCGCCTAATAAGCGACGCCGAGTGTCGGCTGCTTGCTCTCCGGTACGAAGAACGGGATCCAATCGAATTTCCCTACGTCTTTGCAGTATCTGCTTCTTGCTCACCCGCCCGAAGAACGGGGTTCGAGCGAATTTCCCTACGTCTTGCAGTATCTGCCCCCTGCTCACCCGCAACGACTGTGCGGATTCAAGAATTTTCTACCCTCTCCATCTCTGCATACTCTGGATTTTCCCTATTGGCCCTATTTCTCAACAATTGGTTCCTAGACCGCTGAGATGCAGTGGGTCTATTCAAACGAGGCATTTTTTAAAATCTTAAAATTATATGACTACTACGATTATATACGCCGATTAGGTATATTAATATAAATATAAGAATAAAGCTTTAAAAAAGCTAAATTCTTATATTCATATATATAAATTTATAATATAATATATTTAATTTAAATTATATTAATAAGTCTTAAAAAAGACTTAGGACTTATAGTACTATTACTAAGATAAATTCGTAAATGTATGGAAATATAAGAATAAGCCTTAAAAAAGCCTGAATTCTTTTATTTATATACGGGTAAAGGGGCAGAGCGATTGAAAATGAATTACGTTAATAATTTGCAAAAGTTAAATATATGAATAATAATAATCTAAGAGCAAGTCTTGAAAAAGACTTAATCTTATACTATTATTAACAAATCTACGTTAAAAGGGTCAGAGCGGCAAAAATTAATTACGTTAAAATTTGCAAATGTGAAAAATATGAATAATAATAATTTAAGAGTAAGTCTTGAAAAAGACTTAATCTTATATTATTATTAACAAATCTACGTTAAAAGGGTCAGAGCGGCAAAAAATTAATTACGTTAAAATTTGCAAATGTGAAAAATATGAATAATAATAATTTAAGAGTAAGTCTTGAAAAAGACTTAATCTTATATTATTATTAACAAATCTACGTTAAAAGGGGCAGAGCGGCAAAAAATAAATTACGTTAAAAATTTGCAAATGTGAAAAATATGAATAATAATAATTTAAGAGAAAGTCTTGAAAAAGACTTAATCTTATATTATTATTAACAAAAATCTACATTAAAAGGGGGTACTTATCAGCGAGCGCAGCAACCAGCCCCAGCAGCAAACAACGGCAGCGACGTCGGCAGCAAATCGGCAGAAGCAGCAACAACTCGCGACCGCGTAACAATTTGTTTACAAAATTTACGTTAGTTTTAAGCACATAAAAATAAGTTTAATGAGTTTACAAAAATGCAAGTAAAAATGGATAGTTTACGTTAATGGAGATTGATTTTAAGATAGGCAAAACTGACAAAAATCGCAATCGCAGACGAGAAGAGAGATCACATACGATGGTTAGTCGTAGACTAAAGCGAAAGCAGAATAGTTTGCAGCTCTGCAAAGTTCATAACCGCCAATTTACTTGCACGGATTCCCGCCCTTTTTGCTAACAGCGAACCGTGCCTTCTAGAACTTTCCATTCTGCCTAGCACATCTTCCGTCTCTCTCTAGCGCAGGTTAATGCACTTGTAAGAAACGAATAGGAGCAAAAAGTGACAAAATGCGCGCCCCATTTCAAATGATTTAGATTTTTTTAACATAATGTGAATTAGAGTGACCACAGGAAAAAGGACAAAAAGTTCAAATTATCAATTTGAATTCGGCGATCTCTTAGTGCTGGCAGTTTTACAGCACGAGCGTCAGCACCAGCGCTGCTTTAGCGCAGGCAGCACCAGCAGCTGTGTTTATGTTTATGTTTTTGAGTGCAATAAATTGACTAGAAATATTAAACATACATACATACTTATATTGGCTAAACACATACATTCTTAAATAGTATTATGTACGAGTAACGGGTATAGCAAATAGCTTTCTTTGAAAGGAGTTATCTTTGCCGGGCAATTGCAACTGTGTACAATGTATGTAAATAAGTACATACATATGTATATGCTTACATACATACACACATACGCCATTGTTTGACTCAGACTAGACTTCTGCATGAATGCACTCATTTGTAGCATAACAGATCTGTTCAGTAGTATGGTGTTCTTAAAAATACTGCACTCATTCTTTACTGTACTGTATACTCTATAGGCCAGAAGAAGATAGCACAACATTTTCAGTGTACTCACTTCGAGTGAGTACAGTATATGGTTGTAGTCTTCGTGAGTGAGTACAGCATTTGTCCTTTTTTAAACACGCTGTACAGCTTGTGTGTTGACAGTGTACAACTGTGCAGATGAGTGCAGTCAAAAATTGCCACCACTGAAGACATGGTAAATAACATAATGTTCCTTCATTCCAATATTAATAACTTAAATATAGATTCTTTAATAACATTTAATTGTTATAATTAGTTTTAATTAAAATATTAATAATTTATAAAATCTTTATTTTATAATAAATACATTTGAAAATACATGGTAAATAAAAAAATGTGCCTTCATTCCAATATTAATAACTTAAATATAGATTCTTTAATAACATAAAATAATTGTTATAATTAGTTTTAATTAAAATATTAATAATTTCTAAATTCTTTATTTTATAATAAATACATTTGAAACGAAAATACAAAACAAATTTTTAATCGTATTCCTTCTATGACATACATACACACGAGATCTACATATATATGTGTGTATGTACCAGTCATGAAATTTCACTCACTGTACAGTGCGTTGACTACTGCACACCAATTTTGCTGTACTCATCAACAGCTGTACAACTATGGAATGAGTGAGAACACTGTCAACCAAAACAGACAATACTACCCTACTCACTCACACCCAAATATACTGTGCAGAAAAAAAAGTGTGCCCACTTCTAGACTAAGTGATTCATTTGTCGTTTTGGATGCATTCATGCAGAAGTCTAACTCAGACCTCCAATTTAGCTAACTTGATTTGATTTGCATAGTTCGACGTCGGCAGCAAATCGGCAGAAGCAGTAACAACTCGCGACCGCGTAACAATTTGTTTACAAATTTACGTTAGTTTTAAGCACATAAAATAAGTTTAATGAGTTTACAAAAATGCAAGTAAAAATGGATAGTTTACGTTAATGGAGATTGGTTTTAAGATAGGCAAAACTGACAAAAATCGCAATCGCAGACGAGAAGAGAGATCACATACGATGGTTAGTCGTAGACTAAAGCGAGAACAGAATAGTTTGCAGCTCTGCAAAGTTCATAACCGCCAATTTACTTGCACGGATTCCCGCCCTTTTTGCTAACAGCGAACCGTGCCTTCTAGAACTTTCCATTCTGCCTAGCACATCTTCCGTCTCTCTCTAGCGCAGGTTAATGCACTTGTAAGAAACGAATAGGAGCAAAAAGTGACAAAATGCGCGCCCCATTTCAAATGATTTAGATTTCTTTTAACATAATTCGGCGATCTCTTAGTGCTGGCAGTTTTACAGCACGAGCGTCAGCACCAGCGCTGCTTTAGCGCAGGCAGCTTTGTCCTGCACCAGCAGCTGTGTTTATGTTTATGTGTTTGAGTACAATAAATTGACTAGAAATATTAAACATACATACATACTTATATTGGCTAAACACATACATTCTTAAATAGTATTATGTACGAGTAACGGGTATAGCGAATAGCTTTCTTTGAAAGGAGTTATCTTTGCCGGGCAATTGCAACTGTGTACAATGTATGTAAATATGTACATACATATGTATATGCTTACATACATACACACATACGCCATTGTTTGACTCAGACCTCCAATTTGGCTAACTTGATTTGATTTGCATAGTTCTTGGGATATACATAGTTCGGTATTGACAAATGAAAACCATCGCAATTTCCTTTAATAGAAATCCTTATCGAGAATTAACGTTGACTCTGTTGAGCACCTTGGCCAGCTGTTTCAAAGTCATCCGTTAGATGGCGCCATGACAGGCGGAAATGTTGGCGCTAGCCAGGCTAAAGCGTTTAATGGGTTTTTGGGCGTTAGAGTGGGCGTGGAAAACTTTTATTAGGCCAATCGATATTTATTGACGAAACAAATACATATCAATTAAAATTTTCACAACAGCGTCAAAACTGTGGCCACAGCTTGTGGCTTGAGGGCGTCAGAGGGGGCGTGGCACCATTTTGAAACAAACTTGCGCTGCGTAGGAACTTCTAAAATCTACATGCAAAATGCCAATCTTCCAGCTTTTATAGTTTCCGAGATCTCAGCGTTCATACGGACAGACAGACAGACGGACAGACAGACGGACAGACAGACGGACAGACGGACATGGCTAGATCGACTCGGCTTGTGATCCTGAACAAGATTATATATACTTTATAGGGTCGGAAACGCTTCCTTCTAGCTGTTACATACTTTTGCACGAATACAATATACCCTTTTACTCTACGAGTAACGGGTATAAATACGATTTGAAAAAATTTATAGCAATAGCTTTTACACAGTGCGAAATATTCCGAAAAGCATAAAATTTGGACCGATTTTACCCTATTGTTCCTATGGGAGCTATAGGATATAGACGTCCGATCGCCACGCGCTTTTACCCTGATCAAGGTATGAATAAACAAGAAAAAAAAGCTAACTTCGGGCGGAGCCGAAGTTGATATACCCTTGCAGAATATTATGTACATTATATTCTCCAAAATTATTCATATGATGCATTCTTAATACTCAAAAAAAATCAAAACTTCCTAACTTTAAATACACCAAAGTTATGGCATTTCCAATCGTTCAGTTATATGGCAGCCATAGGATATAGTCGGCCGATCCTTATGAAATTTGATATGTCGGATTGATTGTCCAAAAATAAAACCCATAGAAAATCCCAACTTCCTAACTTAACAAACTCCAAAGTTATGGCATTTCCGATCAATCAGTTATATGGCAGCTATAGAATATAGTCGGCCGATCCTCATGAAATTTGGTAGGTCGGATTGATTAGCCAAATATAAAACCCATAGTAAATCCCAACTTCCTAACTTAACAAACAGCAGAGTTATGGCATTTCCGATCAATCAGTTATATGGCAGCTATAGGATATAGTCAGCCGATCCCGGCAGTTCCGACATATATACTGCGTGCAAAGGAAAGAAGGGTGTGTGCAAAGGTTCAGTTCGATATCTTTAAAACTGAGAGACTAGTTTGCGTAGAAACAGACAGGCGGACAGACGGACAGACGGACATGGCTATATCAACTCAGGAGGTGATCCTGATCAAGAATATATATACTTTATAGGGTCGGAGATGTCTCCTTCACTGCGTTGCACACTTTTGACCAAAATTATAATATATATACCCTTGCAGAATACTCTGTAAATTATATTCTCCAAAATTATTCATATGATGTATTCTTAATACTCATAAAAAATCCCAACTTCCTAACTTTAAAAATGCGAGATCTATATGATTTGTATACAATCTTAAAACATATAATTTTTCCAAAAAGTCAGTAAATGTTTCAAAACGCTTAAGTTGTGTTGATTTGCCTGTTATTTAGTGATCATTCTAAGGCATCTAATTAAAACTATTATTCTGAGATTGCCAAAATTTACTATACCTTGGAGTATATGGAAATATTTTAGGAAACGACAAAGTTATAGTTACGAACTGACGGAAGTGGCTAATTCGAATCGCCTGATATAACAATGAAGCTAGGTCGATTTTACTCTCAAGTTTTCGGTCATTTCTATGAAAGCTATATGATATTATTGTTATTGATTGGCCAAAAATAAAACCCATAGAAAATCCCAACTTCCTAACTTTAAAAACACCAAAGTTATGGCTTTTCCGATCGTTCAGTTATATGGCAGCTATATGATATAGTCGCCCGATCCGGCTCGTTCCGACTTATATACTACCTGCAATAGAAATACAACTTTTGGGAAAGTTTCAAGCAGATAGCTTTAAAACTGAGGGACTAGTTTGCGTACGTCGGATTGATTGGCCAAATATAAAACCCATAGAAAGTCCCAACTTCCTAACTTAACAAACAGCAGAGTTATGGCATTTCCGATCAATCAGTTATATGGCAGCTATAGGATATAGTCGGCCGATCCCGGCCGTTCCGACTTATATACTGCGTGCAAAGGAAAGAAGGGTGTGTGCAAAGTTTCAATTCGATATCTTTAAAACTGAGAGACTAGTTTGCGTAGAAACAGACAGACGGACAGACGGACATGGCTATATCAACTCAGGAGGTGATCCTGATCAAGAATATATATACTTTATAGGGTCGGAGATGTCACCTTCACTGCGTTGCACACTTTTGACCAAAATTATAATACCCTCTGCAAGGGTATAATAACTGAATCTGCAATCTGGGAATCTGTTGAAAGGAAAAGATTATGACAGTATGCCAATCTTATTTGCGAGATTTATTTGATTTGTATACAATCTTAAAACATATGATTTTTCCAAAAATGTCAGTAAATGTTTCAAAACGCTTAAGTTGTGTTGATTTGCCTGTTATTTAGTGATCATTCTAAGGCATCTATATGATATAGTCTTAAAATTTTTATAAAATTAAAACTATTATTCTGAGATTGCTAAAATTTACTATACCTTGGAGTAAATGGAAATATTTTAGGAAACGACAAAGTTATAGTTACGAACTGACGGAAGTGGCTAATTCGAATCGCCTGATATAACAATGAAGCTAGGTCGATTTTACTCTCAAGTTTTCGGTCATTTCTATGAAAGCTATATGATATTATTGTTATTGATTGGCCAAAAATAAAACCCATAGAAAATCCCAACTTCCTAACTTTAAAAACACCAAAGTTATGTCACTTTCAATGGTTCAGTTATATGGAATATAGAATATAGTCGGCCGATCCTTATGAAATTTGATATGTGGTATTGATTGGGCAAAAATAAAACCCATAGAAAGTCCCAACTTCCTAACTTAACAAACAGCAGTAGAAACAGACTGACGGACAGACAGACGGACAGGCGGACAGACGGACATGGCTATATCAACTGAGGAGGTGATCCTGATCAAGAATATATATACTTTATAGGGTCGGAGATGTCTCCTTCACTGCGTTGCACACTTTTGACCAAAATTATAATACCCTCTGCAAGGCACTATGGGGTTTTTGACCACTTTATGTGGCATTTAGTCATTTTTTAAAAGTGCTCTAATTAAAAAAAAAAAAATGGGAATGCATTAACAGAACATCAATCTGTTATGCCTCATACTCAAAATGTTAATACTTAACAGCATATGTTAGCATAACAGCTGTAAAGTCAGCTGTTGCATACGAAAGCACCAGCGCTAAGTTTGCAATTTTTTCAAAGCGTTCTTTGAAATTAATTTATTCGTGTAAAACACCATTTGAAAAGAAAAAAACAAATGGAAACTGATCTCACAGGCTTGTACTATATGTTAAATGTATTAATTGTTTAAATTATGCGTGTTTATACTTATATTTTGTCATTTTATAAATGCACCTTGAGCTGAATTTTGAGGAACAAATTTCAACTTTGGGAAGAGTTTTGAAATAGAAGTTTGCATTAGTTTTCAATGCGTCCAAGTGTATGTTGTAGCCTGGTCAATTCTGAGCAAAAATCTGTTAGTCTTATTGTGCACTTTTCCGCACTATTGGTGCAATTTGAATTTTTCTTAGATAACCTCACTTTCTCCAACGCCGACTTGGTTGCTGTTTGGAATAGCGAGAAGGGCCGGCTTGAGCAAGAAAAGGCTATACAATGTTTGATGAACAAATTATTTATAATATGAGGATCATTTTGATATGTTTGTCCTGTCAGTTGCCCGTCAATTTGGACAAATTCGAATCATTTTGCCTACCAACTGGAGAATTGTTAGTCGATATGTATCCGTGGCTGCCGTTGAGTTTTGAGTTTGATGAAATTTTTTCTTTTTGCTTTTGTTGCACTTATTATCATCCACTTTTATAGGCATGGAGCAACAAATTTCAGCTCCTTAAATTTCATTAATTTTTTTTTAGTTTTAACCGATCGTTCCTATGGTAGCTATAGGATATTGTTTCCTGATCCAAACGATTTTCACACTATATGTGCCTAGGGACAAATAATGACGATTGGTAAAGTTTCATGTCGATATCTCCAAAACTGACCGAGTTATTAATTAATGCCACAAAAACAGGTCAAAAACCCCATAGTGCAAGGGTATAAAAATTAAGTTTACTGTAATTATACATAAAACAAGAAAAGAAAGATAACTTCGGGCGGAGCCGAAGTTGATATACCCTTGCAGAATATTATGTACATTATATTCTCCAAACTTATTCATATGATGCCTTCTTAATACTCAAAAAAAATCAAAACTTCCTAACTTTAAATACACCAAAGTTATGGCATTTCCAATCGTTCAGTTATATGGCAGCCATAGGATATAGTCGGCCGATCCTTATGAAATAAAACCCATAGAAAATCCCAACTTCCTAACTTAACAATCAGTTATATGGCAGCTATAGAATATAGTCGGCCGATCCTCATGAAATTTGGTAGGTCGGATTGATTAGCCAAATATAAAACCCATAGTAAATTCCAACTTCCTAACTTAACAAACAGCAGAGTTATGGCATTTCCGATCAATCAGTTATATGGCAGCTATAGGATATAGTCGGCCGATCCCGGCCGTTCCGACATATATACTGCGTGCAAAGGAAAGAAGGGTGTGTGCAAAGTTTCAGTTCGATATCTTTAAAACAGAGAGACTAGTTTGCGTAGAAACAGACAGGCGGACAGACGGACAGACGGACATGGCTATATCAACTCAGGAGGTGATCCTGATCAAGAATATATATACTTTATAGGGTCGGAGATGTCTCCTTCACTGCGTTGCACACTTTTGACCAAAATTATAATATATATACCCTTGCAGAATACTCTGTAAATTATATTCTCCAAAATTATTCATATGATGCATTCTTAATACTCATAAAAAATCCCAACTTTAAAAATGCGAGATCTATATGATTTGTATACAATCTTAAAACATATGATTTTTCCAAAAAGTCAGTAAATGTTTCAAAACGCTTAAGTTGTGTTGATTTGCCTGTTATTTAGTGATCATTCTAAGGCATCTAATTAAAACTATTATTCTGAGATTGCTAAAATTTACTATACCTTGGAGTATATGGAAATATTTTAGGAAACGACAAAGTTATAGTTACGAACTGACGGAAGTGGCTAATTCGAATCGCCTGATATAACAATGAAGCTATGTCGATTTTACTCTCAAGTTTTCGGTCATTTCTATGAAAGCTATATGATATTATTGTTATTGATTGGCCAAAAATAAAACCCCTAGAAAATCCCAACTTCCTAACTTTAACAAGAGAGAACGCTATAGTCGGGTGCCCCGACTATCAGATACCCGTTACTCAGGTAAAGGGAGAGCGAGGGAGATGGAGATAGAAACTTTGATCACGCATAACTTTTTAACGAATGGTCCGATTTGAAAAATTTCTTCTACATTTCGATAGGTATTGATAAACACAATAAAACTGCATTTTTACTTTTCCGAAATATTTAAATTTTTAAAATCGTATATAAGCGATTGTGGGCGTTAAAGGGGGCGTGGCTCCATTTTGAAACAAACTTGCGCTGCGTAGGAACTTCTAAAATCTACATGCAAAATGCCAATCTTCTAGCTTTTATAGTTTCCGAGATCTCAGCGTTCATACGGACAGACAGACAGACAGACAGACAGACGGACAGACAGACGGACAGACGGACAGACGGACATGGCTAGATCGACTCGGCTAGTGATCCTGATCAAGAATATATATACTTTATAGGGTCGGAAACGCAACCTTCTAGCTGTTACATACTTTTGCACGAATACAATATACCCTTTTACTCTACGAGTAACGGGTATAAAAACACCAAAGTCATATGGCAGCTATAGGATATAGTCGGCCGATCCCGGCCGTTCCGACATATATACTGCGTGCAAAGGAAAGAAGGGTGTGTGCAAAGTTTCAGTTCGATATCTTTAAAACTGAGAGACTAGTTTGCGTAGAAACAGACAGGCGGACAGACGGACAGACGGACATGGCTATATCAACTCAGGAGGTGATCCTGATCAAGAATATATATACTTTATAGGGTCGGAGATGTCTCCTTCACTGCGTTGCACACTTTTGACCAAAATTATAATACCCTCTGCAAGGGTATAAAAAGATTAGCTATACGTAATTAATTTCATTTTTAAATAGCGGATGTAGTATGTACTTGTCTGATTGGCAGCAACTTTTACCCTGAGCAAGGTATACATAAATAAATTAGATAAATTGCATAGTTTCATGCCAATAGCTTTTATACTGCAAAATTGTCATATACAAATAGGAAAATAAGGGATATTTTCGCAGCCTTTAACAATTTTTCCTACGGAAGCTATACGATATAGACGTCCAATCGGCAAGCGCTTTTACCCTGATCAAGGTATGCGTAAATAAATAAGACTTGGAAAAATTTATGGCAATAGCTTATACACTGCGCGAAATATTCTAAAAAACATGAAATTTTGACCGATTTCACCGTATTGTTCCTATGGGAGCTATAGGATATAGACGTCCGATCAGCACGCGCTTTTACCTTGATGAAAGAAATAATAAAATACTAAATATATATATGAAATACATTTTGTGTAATTATATATAAAACAAGAAAGGAATGCTAACTTCGGGCGGAGCCGAAGTTGATATTGTAGCTTGTTCACATATCGAATGCACACTGTACTCAGTGTTACGCATCGATTTAAGTACAGACACCTTATTTGGCATTTTGCATTTGGCCACAATAACAAAACACAAATATATAAATCTAGCAGTTCCCGAGTGCCCGGTTATATGATCGCCCTCGAATGCGTGGGAACTGCAGTGTAAGCATATTTGATATGTGCGACCGCTCCGACGGCCAAGTGAACATAGTATCTCTCTCTCTCTCTCTCATATATAAAGACAATTATACATAAGCGTCGAACGCCGCTCTGCCGTCATCTCTGCCGACATAGCCGGCCGATCTTAGCTTTATGCAAACATGTGATAGAATTAAGAAATCAGAATTGAAAATAAAAATCTTGGGAGCGTACCTCTGAGTCGCTCCCAATTCAACAACAATTTTTTAACAAAGCCTCATAAAGGAAACAACACATGGCGACCGTGACTAAGGTTGTAAGTGAAAAAAAAACAAAAAACATATATGTAATTTAATGTGAACAAGAGAGAACGCTATAGTCGGGTGCCCCGACTATCAGATACCCGTTACTCAGGTAAAGGGAGTGCGAGGGAGATGGAGATAGAAACTTTGATCACGCATAACTTTTTAACGAATGGTCCGATTTGAAAAATTTCTTCTACATTTCGATAGGTATTGATAAACACAATAAAACTGCATTTTTACTTTTCCGAAATATTTAAATTTTTAAAATCGTATTTAAGCGATTGTGGGCGTTAAAGGGGGCGTGGCACCTTTTTGAAACAAACTTGCGCTGCGTAGGATTTCCTAGAATCTGCATGCAAAATGCCAATCTTCTAGCTTTTATAGTTTCCGAGATCTCAGCGTTCATACGGACGGACAGACAGACGGACAGACGGACATGGCTATATCGACTCGGCTAGTGACCCTGATCAAGAATATATATATATATATATTATATATATCGGAAACGCTTCCTTCTAGCTGTTACATACTTTTGCACGAGTACAATATACCCTTTTACTCTACGAGTAACGGGTATAAAAATGTGCATGTGAGTGCGAGTGACTTAAATAAAACGCACAAAAAGAATTTGAAAAATGCGAAAACAGTGCAAATATAATAAAGACAGCACAAAAAATTATAACAAGAAACAACCAAATTTACGAGAAACATAAACTTTTGGAGCAACCAACAACTAAAACAACCAACGACACCTGTGCGATGACCGGCACCGGTACCGCCTGAGCCCAGAGGCCCCGGACAACGAAAATTCGACAAGTGTGGAAGGAATGGCAAATCCTTCTACACCAACGCTGGAAATATATGAGAGCGGAAGGCAATCCGCTGCAAAAATAATATTAATAATATTTACAGACCAGGCAGTTTCTAGCTGCGGGTCTTCATTTTTTTTTCCTAGGTAGGGATACCTGTAAAATAAATAAATACCTCCATACAAAAAGAAAAACTATAAATGCCTAAATCAAGAAAAATAAGTAAAAAAAAAGAGGAGGACAGAAAAATTTCCTAAATCTCAAGATAAAGGAATTAAATAGGCAACTTTATGATACAAAATCAACCCCAGTACCATGGGAAGAGAACTTAAAAATTAAAGAAGAATTAGAAAACACATATAGGGAATTACAAGCTTATAAAAATAAGCAGGACATGAAAGAAGCGAGGAAGCCTAAGTGCCCTCCTGATTGTAAAGGTCCTTTCGAAAACCCTAATTGTGAATATACATGTTTAAAAAAATGATATACTAATTTAATGTACTGTAAAATTTTATATATATGAAAGTCTCATTTAAAAGCAATTCGATATCCAAAACAGACCCCTCAAACGAGACAGAAAAATACCCATTATGGGATTAGTAGACGTTAAGTCAGTGGATTCCACTGCTAACGTAATAAATAAAATTGAATCGCAAAATATTGATTTCAATTTAACGAATATTCTACTATCAATAATTGTTTTCTTTATGAGCGCATTTAGAATAGGGTATTAGCCTTAATTAGGAACCGAGCAGAGCCTCTATTAATTGCAGATTTTGAGTACGAATATATGAATAGGTACGATCTTGAATTCTCTCCAATTATTCATTGCAGCAGAACGCAAAAGGCCATAGAACTGTCTACCGTGAGAAACTGTAAAGTATTCTCCGAAATCGACATACACCCAGTCCTAGGACATATTAACGTGCTAAAAATAATGCACAAAAAAAAAAAAATGATGACTAAAAATTAAATATGGAATGGGAGCAATTAATACTCCATATTCGAGAATTAAAAGAAACATTTGAAAAGTCTTACAAATGTGTAAGCCAAAAAAGGCAAACACAAAAAGAAACAGTAGATAAACATGCAAAAATTCTTGTAGACTCTTACAATCAGGCCAGAACCCTAGTGCATGAAAATAGGGAAATAATTAACAAGATAAACTTATCAAAAATATCCAAAATATTGATAAGGTTGCGGGCAAACTTAATAACTGTCAAGGATAAGTATGATTTAAAAATTTATATCCCGACAATTTTGAATACGCCTTTAACGTTAGACCAACAAAAAGCCCTAGCAGAAGAAGAAGATTCAGATACAAGCAAAGATATCGAAATAAATGAAAAAGATCTACACGATCTCTCAATCCCTGCATTTATTACAGCAGAAGAGTCAGAAACAGAAGAAGACGAAAATATATATTCAGATACAAATATAGTAGAAATAAAAGAAAACATAATGGCAGATCCAGCTGCCCAACGGGCATATATTAAAGAAATATCAAGTGCCATTCCGGAATTTAACGGAAAAAAACTACACTTGCATAGATTTGTAACAGCTTTGAAGCTGGTTGACCTGACAAAGGGAACGTTTGAAGATTTGGCTGTAGAAGTCGTCAAATCAAAAATTGTAGGATCTACACTATATAAGGTTCAAAATGAACTAACGATAAAATCAATAATCCAAAAACTGCAAGACACTATTGTCGGTGAAACATCTGACGTTGTCAAAGCAAAAATGGCTAAAACAAGATAAAAAGGCAAAACAGCAGAACAACAAATGAAATAGACAACCTACGAAAGCTCCTTGAAGCTTCATACATTGACGAAGGACTACCGGCTGAACATGCCGACAAGTTCAGCACAAAGGAAGCTATAACCACAATGATCAAAAATTGTGAGTATGGCCGACTTAAGACTATCCTAGAAGCTGGCAACTTTTCAACAATGAATGAAGCCGTCACGAAGTACATACAGTGTAGTACTGAGATGACAGGCAACGCCAACTCGATCCTATACACACAAAAAGGAAACAACTATCGTGGTAATAACTTCAGAAATAATTATCGCGGTAGGGGTAACAACAGAGGTAATTATCAAAATAATGGATATTACCAAAACAATGGTTATAACCAAAATAACGGTTATAACCGAAACTATAATAACCAGACCAACAATAACTACAGAGGTCGTGGTAGTTATAGAGGAAACAACCGTGGTGGAAACAATAATGGATATAACTCCAATAACAACGCCAATGGTAATAACAATACCAATACAAACGCAAACAGACACAATAACAACAATAATGTCCGACAAGTACAAACAACTTCGGAAAACCAATAAAGACCCATAAGTTAAAAAACCCAGTAAAGAATATGGTTCACACTATAAATCTTTACTTCAATCTTTTCATTTCACTTAAAAATGAAAACACAAATAAATTATATACATTATTAGTTGATACAGGTGCAGACATCTCTTTAATCAAAGAATCCTCAGACTTATTTAACAATGTTGACTATAAAAATATTACGCAAATATCAGGCGTTGGTGAAGGAACAACAAATTCAAAAGGTTTAGCAGCAATAGAACTTCTATCAGGCAACTATGCCATACCACATAATTTCCATATAGTAACGTCCAACTTTCCTATTCCATGTGGCACATACTGAGACCAGATAACCTCTATAATCCGATTAATATTCCGATAAATCATACACTCGAAAATAATTCGACAATTTTACCAGCTAGATCTGAAGTCGTCCGAAAAATAAGTATAAATTCAGCAACCAGGTATATATTAATACCAAACCAAGAAATCCAAAATGGTGTATTAATTGGAAATACCAGTGCAGATTCTAAAAACACCTTTGTCCGAATTCTAAATACAACAAATAAAACAGCAATTCTTCAATTAAATACACTTAAAGTCGAACCATTGGATAATTACGATATAAATAAATCCAATAAAAATACAAATAAAGAAGAAATCTTAGAAAAACTTAACAAAAATTTCCCGCCTCAATTTAAAGAAATACTTAAAAAATTATGCACCAAATACACAGATATATTCGGAATAGAAACCGAACCGATATCAACTAATAATTTCTATAAACAAAAAATAAGAATGAAAGATGATGAACCAGTATACATAAAAAATTACAGAATCCCCCACAGTCAAAAAGAAGAAGTAGAAAAACAAGTAGAAAAACTAATTAAAGATAAAATAATAGAACCATCAGTTTCAGAATACAACAGTCCATTATTAATAGTCCCGAAAAAATCATTACCAAATTGCGATACAAAAAGATGGCGTTTAGTAATTGATTACCGCCAAATTAACAAAAAAAATTTATCAGATAAATTTCCACTACCAAGAATAGACGATATTCTTGACCAATTAGGTAGAGCTAAATACTTTTCATGTCTAGATCTAATGTGAGGATTTCATCAAATAGAACTCGAAGATACGTCTAGAAATATAACGTCCTTTTCCACGAGCAATGGCTCCTATCGTTTTACACGATTACCTTATGGTTTAAAAATAGCGCCAAATTCTTTCCAAAGAATGATGACAATTGCATTTTCAGGTATCGAACCTTCTCAGGCATTCTTGTATATGGATGACCTAATTGTTTGATTAAAAATCTTACAAACGTTTTTGATCTATGTAGAAAAAACAATCTTAAACTGCACCCAGAGAAGTGCACATTTTTCAGACACGAAGTGACCTTTCTTGGACACAAGTGTACTGACAAAGGTATTTTACCAGATAGTAAAAAATACGAAGTAATAGAAAAATACCCAGTCCCAACGGACGCAGACAGCGCTAGAAGATTCGTTGCATTTTGCAATTACTACAGACGTTTTATTAAAAATTTTTCCGATTACTCACGTCACATAACTAGATTATGTAAAAAGAATGTTAAATTTGAATGCACAGATAAATGTCAAAACGCATTCGAATACCTAAAAACCCAATTGATGAAACCCACATTATTGCAATATCCCGATTTTAATAAAGAATTTTGCATAACAACAGATGCAAGCAAACAAGCATGTGGAGCTGTTCTTGCTCAAGATTACAATAACATTCAGCTACCAGTAGCCTATGCATCAAGATCCTTTACGAAAGGAGAAAGTAATAAAAATACAACAGAACAAGAGCTAGCAGCTATCCACTGGGCAATTAACCATTTTCGACCATATATTTATGGAAAACATTTCACAGTCAAAACAGACCATAGGCCATTAACCTATCTATTTTCAATGACAAATCCAAGTTCAAAATTAACACGAATGAGATTAGACTTGGAAGAATATGATTTTACTGTGGAATATCTTAAGGGAAAAGACAACCATATAGCCGACGCGCTATCAAGAATAACAATAACGGATTTAAAAAATATCCAGACAAATAATAAAATTCTGAAAGTCACTACCAGAAATCAAAGTAAACAGAAAAATTCCTGCGCAGGAACAGAAAAAGAAAAATAGATTTGCCTAGGCATATTCTAAATAAAGCTTCTCAGCCCAACGTATACGAAGTCATTGTTAATGACGAGGTACGAAAAGTAGTGACCTTGCGAATAACTGATTCACTTTGCTTACTAAAGCATGGAAAAAAGGTTATAGCAAGAATTGATGTTAGCGATTTGTATACCAATAAAATTCTCGACTTAGGTCAGTTCTTTCAAAGGCTTGAAAGAAGTTGGCTTTCAGCCAACTCAAAGTGGCACCGAGCGAAAAGATCTTTGAAACCATTTCAATGGAATCTTTTAAAATTATGGGCAATAAAAAATTACAATCATTAAGAGTAGCGCTACTCAAGCCGGTGACCCAATTATCAAATAATGATAAAGAGAAAGAAACATTACATGATGATCCAATACAAGGAGGTCATACAGGCATAGCTAGAACATTAGCAAAAACAAGAAAGGAAAGCTAACTTCGGGCGGAGCCGAAGTTGATATACCCTTGCAGAATATTATGTACATTATATTCTCCAAAATTATTCATATGATGCATTCTTAATACTCATAAAAAATCCCAACTTCCTAACTTTAAAAACACCAAAGTTATGGCATTTCCAATCGTTCAGTTATATGGCAGCTATAGGATATAGTCGGCCGATCCTTATGAAATTTGGTAGGTCGGATTGATTGGCCAAAAATAAAACCCATAGAAAATCCTAACTTCCTAACTTAACAAACACCAAAGTTATGGCATTTCCGATAAATCAGTTATATGGCAGCTATAGGATATAGTCGGCCGATCCTTATGAAATTTGATAAGTCGGATTGATTGGCCAAAAATAAAACCCATAGAAAATCCCAACTTCCTAACTTTACAAACATCAAAGTTATGGCATTTCCGATCAATCAGTTATATGGCAGCTATAGGATATAGTCGGCCGATCCCGGCCGTTCTGACATATATACTGCGTGCAAAGGAAAGAAGGGTGTGTGCAAACTTTCAGTTCGATATCTTTAAAACTGAGAGACTAGTTTGCGTAGAAACAGACAGACGGACAGACGGACATGGCTATATCAACTCAGGAGGTGATCCTGATCAAGAATATATATACTTTATAGGGTCGGAGATGTCTCCTTCACTGCGTTGCACACTTTTGACCAAAATTATAATACCCTCTGCAAGGGTATAATAAGAAGGCATTATTATTGGAAAAACATGACCAAAGATATAACAAAATATTTAAGAAAATGTCCTAAATGCCAAAAAGCAAAGACAACAAAACATACAAAGACCCCATTAACTATCACCGAAACGCCACAAACGGCTTTCGACAGGGTAATTGTGGATACGATAATTTGAAGTACGGTCCAATGAAGACGTTCATTACGGACATGGGAACAGAATACAAAAATTCGATAATTGAAGAATTATGTAAAAACTTAAATATCAAAAACATAACTTCAACAGCACATCATCACCAGACTGTAGGAACCGTGGAGCGAAGCCACAGAACATTTAATGAGTTCATCCGCTCATACATCTCAGTTGATAAAACAGATTGGGATGTATGGTTGCAATACTTCGTATACTGTTTCAACACAATACAATTATATAACACAGATGATTAAGCTAAAGAATCTAAGTTTAGACTAGAACAAGAGAGCTAGATTAATGCTAGAATGCCATAAACACAAACAAAAACTTAACTATGACAGAAATATTTTGAACTTTGATTTAAAAATCGGAGACCAAGTTTTACTAAAAAATGAAACAGGGCACAAGCTAGACTATAAATACACTGGACCATATAAGGTAGAAAGTATAGAAGAAAGAGAAAACATAGTAATTTCAAATAACAAAAATAAGAAGCAAACAGTTCAAAGGATAGGTTAAAAATGTTTATTTCATAATCACTTTAATTCTCTTACGACGTATGACCATACGCAATAAGAACCATACACAAAAAAAAACCATAATTAGATTGAAAAAAAAAATAAAATAAAATAAATAAATTATATATAAATATCACTTTTGATTCAAAACAATACTTTCTGATTCAAAACAATTTATAATATATTAAACTACATATAAAAAAAAAAAACAAAAATATTTCATTTATATTAAATATACACCTAAAAAATAACTCCATATAATTACGTTATTTTTCAAAAGGAGGGAGATGTAGTATGTTCACATATCGAATGCACACTGTACTCAGTGTTACGCATCGATTTACGTACAGACACCTTATTTGGCATTTTGCATTTGGCCACAATAACAAAACACAAATATATAAATCTAGCAGTTCCCGAGTGCCCGGTTATATGATCGCCCTCGAATGCGTGGGATCTGCAGTGTAAGCATATTTGATATGTGCGACCGCTCCGACGGCCAAGTGAACATAGTATCTCTCTCTCTCCCTCATATATAAAGACAATTATACATAAGCGTCGACCGCCGCTCATAGCCGGCCGATCTTAGCTTTATGCAAACATGTAATAGAATTAAGAAATCAGAATTAAAAATAAAAATCTTGGGAGCGTACCTCTGAGTCGCTCCCAATTCAACAACAAAGTTTTTAACAAAGCCTCATAAAGGAAACATAACACAATATACCCTTGCAGAATACTCTCTAAATTATATTCTCCAAAATTCTCTTAAAAATATCCAACTTCCTAACTTTAAAAACACCAAAGTTATGGCATTTCCAATCGTTCCGTTATATGGCAGCTATAGGATTGGTCGGCCGATCCTTATGAAGTTTGGTATGTCGGATTGATTGGCCAAAAATAAAACCCATAGAAAATCCCAATCTCCTAACTTAACAAACACCAAAGTTATGGCATTTCCGATCAATCAGTTATATGGCGGCTATAGGATATAGTCGGCTGATCCTTATGAAATTTGGTATGTCAGATCGATTGGCCAAATATAAAACCCATAGAAAATCCTAACTTCTTAACTTTACAAACACCAAAGTTATGGCACTTCCGATCAGTTATCAGTTATATGGCAGCTATAAGATATAGTCGGCCGATCCTTATGAAATTTGGTAGGTCGGATTGATTTGCCAAATATAAAAACCATAGAACAGTTATATGGCAGCTATAGGATATAGTCGGCCGATCCCGGCCGTTCCGACATATATACTGCGTGCAAAGGAAAGAAGGGTGTGTGCAAAGTATCAACTCGATAGCCTTAAAACTGAAAGACTAGTTTGCGTAGAAACAGACAGACGGACATGGCTATATCAACTCAGGAGGTGATCCTGATCAAGAATATATATACTTTATAGGGTCGGAGATGTCTCCTTCACTGCGTTGCACACTTTTGACCAAAATTATAATACCCTCTGCAAGGGTATAAAAAGATTAGCTATACGTAATTAATTTCATTTTTAAATAGCGGATGTAGTATGTACTTGTCCGATTGGCAGCAACTTTTACCCTGAGCAAGGTATACATAAATAAATTAGATAAATTGCATAGTTTCATGCCAATAGCTTTTATACTGCAAAATTGTCATATACAAATAGGAAAAAAAGGGATATTTTCGCAGCCTTTAACAATTTTTCCTACGGAAGCTATACGATATAGACGTAAAATCGGCAAACGCTTTTACCCTGATCAAGGTATGCGTAAATAAATAATACTTGGAAAAATTTATGTCAATAGCTTATACACTGCGCGAAATATTCTAAAAAACATGAAATTTTGACCGATTTCACCGTATTGTTCCTATGGGAGCTATAGGATATAGACGTCCGATCAGCACGCGCTTTTACCTTGATGAAGGAAATACTAAAATACTAAATATATATATGAAATACATTGTAGTGTTATTGAATTACTCGAGGTCATACGTTGGTTATATTTTAATTTCAATAACACTACAATTATTGTTTACAAGGTCGATACAAAACCAACATAAACAAAAGGGATCCACTCGCCCTAAATTCAGCAATTAAAAACAATCTTCAACTATTTGTTGTATTTACCAGTCTGCATATCGAAAAAACCGAGGGCTTTTCAACAGACAAAACACTGAAAACTTTCACACACTGATAGAAGCTTTAACGACAGAACTCCACCTATGTTAAAACCAATGAATTTTGGCAACTCACAATTGCCAAAAAGATTCTCTGATCGTAACATTGGGGAGTTTCTGACGCTCTGCTTCCATCCCCGTAGATAGCTGATGAGTCTGAGGTGACGTGCAGACGAAACTAGCTAGTCCTATCATAGTCGGGTTCCCTCCCCAGGGAGTGTAAGTGTGATGAAAGTTAAGTGGAATACATCGTTGTGTTATAGAAGAAATTAAAATATAACCAACGTATGACCTCGAGTAATTCAATAACACTACAATTATTGTTTACAAGGTCGATACAAAACCAACATATATGAAATACATTTTGTGTAATTATATATAAAAAAATTAAGTTTTCTGTAATTATACATAAAAACAAGAAAGGAAAGCTAACTTCGGGCGGAGCCGAAGTTGATATACCCTTGCAGAATACTCTGTAAATTATATTCTCCAAAATTATTCATATGATGCATTCTTAATACTTATAAAAAATCCCAAATTCCTAACTTTAAAAATGCGAGATCTATATGATTTGTATACAATCTTAAAACATATGATTAACTTTAAAAAACACCAAAGTTATGGCATTTCCAAACAATCAGTTATATGGCGGCTATAGGATATAGTCGTCCGATCCTTATGAAGTTTGGTAGGTCGGATTAGTTGGCGAAAAATAAAACTCATAGAAAATCCCAACTTCCTAACTTTGAAAACACCAACGTTATGGCTTTTCCGATCGTTCAGTTATATGGCAGCTATATGATATAGTCGCCCGATCCGGCTCGTTCCGACTTATATACTACCTGCAATAGAAAGACAACTTTTGGGAAAGTTTCAAGCAGATAGCTTTAAAACTGAGGGACTAGTTTGCGTAGAAACGGACGGACAGACGGACGGACGGACGGACGGACGGACAGACGGACAGACGGACATGGCTAGATCGACTCTCCTGGTGATGCTGATCAAGAATATATATACTTTATAGGGTCGGAAATGTCTCCTTCACTGCGTTGCAAACTTTTGACTGAAATTATAATACCCTCTGCAAGGGTATAAAAATAACTGAATCTGCAATCTGGGAATCTGTTGAAAGGAAAAGATTATGTCAGTAAGCCAATCTTATTTGCGAGATCTATATGATTAGTATACAATCTTAAAACATATGATTTTTCCAAAAATGTCAGTAAATGTTTCAAAACGCTTAAGTTGTGTTGATTTGCCTGTTATTTAGTGATCATTCTAAGGCATCTATATGAAATAGTCTTAAAATTTTTATAAAATTAAAACTATTATTCTGAGATTGGTGAAATTTACTATACCTTGGAGTATATGGAAATATTTTAGGAAACGACGAACTGACGGAAGTGGCTAATTCGAATCGCCTGATATAACAATGAAGCTAGGTCGATTTTACTCTCAAGTTTTCGGTCATTTCTATGAAAGCTATATGATATTATTGTTATTGATTGGCCAAAAATAAAACCCATAGAAAATCCCAACTTCCTAACTTTAAAAACACCAAAGTTATGGCATTTCCAAACAATCAGTTATATGGCGTCTATAGGATATAGTCGTCCGATCCTTATAAAATTTGGTAGGCCGTATTAATTGGCCAAAAATAAAACTCATAGAAAATCCCTTCCTAACTTTACAAACACCAAAGTTATGGTATTTCCGATCAATCAGTTATATGGCAGCTATAGGATATAGTCGGCCGATCCCCGCCGTTCCGACATATATACTGCGTGCAAAGGAAAGAAGGGTGTGTGCAAAGTTTCAACTCGATAGCTTTAAATCTGAAAGACTAGTTTGCGTAGAAACAGATAGACAGACAGACGGACATGGCTATATCAACTCAGGAGGTGATCCTGATCAAGAATATATATACTTTATAGGGTCGGAGATGTCTCCTTCACTGCGTTGCACACTTTTGACCAAAATTATAATACCCTCTGCAAGGGTATAAAAAGATTAGCTATACGTAATTAATTTCATTTTTAAATAGCGGATGTAGTATGTACTTGTCTGATTGGCAGCAACTTTTACCCTGAGCAAGGTATACATAAATAAATTAGATAAATTGCATAGTTTCATGCCAATAGCTTTTATACTGCAAAATTGTCATATACAAATAGGAAAAAAAGGGATATTTTCGCAGCCTTTAACAATTTTTCCTACGGGAGCTATACGATATAGACGTCCAATCGGCAAGCCCTTTTACCCTGATCAAGGTATGCGTAAATAAATAAGACTTGGAAAAATGTATGTCAATAGCTTATACACTGCGCGAAATATTCTATAAAACATCAAATTTGGACCGATTTTACCCTATTGTTCCTATGGGAGCTATAGGATATAGACGTCCGATCGCCACGGGCTTTTACCCTGATCAAGGTATGCATAAAAAATACGATTTGGAAAGATTCATGTCAATAGCTTTTACACTGCGCGAAATATCATCAATTCTTGCAAGATATATCCAATTGTTCCTATGGGAGCTATAGGATATAGACGTCCGTTCGGGGCGATTTTCAATTTTGATCTGCGTACACATGTTTTAGGACGAGTGTGAAAGTTTCAGATCGCTAGCTTTTAAACTGAGCTCGCAAACGTTATTGAAACACACGGACAGACGGACATGGCTATTTCGACTCCCCTATTGATCCTGATCAAGAACTTTATAGGGTCGGAAACGTCTCCCTCACTGCGTTACAAACTTCTGACCAAAATTATAATACCCTCTGCAAGGGTAAAAAATCGCATACATTTATTTTTAACTTCTTAATTTTTCTAATTTTTCTAGGTTTTACACGTATTTAATATATATATATATGAGAACAAAAAAAAAAACACAAAAAAATATTTATAATAATAAATAATTAAAACATTTTAAAATTTTTCCAAATATTCAAACTTTTTAAACTTTAAAATAACGTTTTTAAAGGAGGGAGATGTAGTATGTACACAAATAACCAATACCCACTGTACCAACAGTACTTAAGGGATACGCACTGTAACACTTTGTTGCATGTGTTTACATAAACACAAGTCATGGTTCGAGTTGACCGTAACACGATCAGCCCAGCTCTGCCTCGAAGACCATAAGTGCATAAGTCAGCAGATTCCCATGTCTTGAGTGCACATATACTACCAGTACATACTACCTCTCTCGAGCTAGCCGCTGTCAACAGCGAGCAGCATATGCATATATAAGAAATACATAAATGCGGCCGCTCCGCTGCCGGCATTCCCGGCAGCGCAGTTGCGCGGCCTTAGCTTTAAAGTACTTTGTTAGATATAAGCCGAATTAATTGAATAAAGACAACTGATGTATACACATCTTAAAAATGTATAAAGTTATTCTACCCTGCAACCCTACATATGGAACTTCGCCAGCGCCCTTTTTGGCGATCAGGTGTTTAATGCGGCTAGGAGAAATGGCGCAAACAACTTATCCAAAAGCCGCACAGATTATTTAAAAAGATTTTTATGCTGACGATTTGTTGACTGGCGCCGGATGCGTTGAGAACCTGCAAGGCCTTTCTCAGGTTTTGCAAGAGGCAGGATTTGAACAGGCAAAGTGGTTTTCAAACTGCCCAGAGTTATCCGCATCTGATAGCGCTGTAATGCCACTTACGGCAGGCTCGGTTGGATGACTCTTTCCTGGATCTTCGCGCGACAAAACGAAATATTTTGTCGGTGACTGCTCGACTTTTCGATCCATTTGGTCTCTTGTGTCCTTTAGTCACAAAAGCATAGATGTTGTTGCAGGAGCTGTGGCTTCGAAAGCTAGTTTGGGACGAGTCGCTACCAATGCAGTTGCTTACTTCATGGGATACCTTTAAAACAACACTTCTGCAGCTGCCGAAAATTAAGATACTAAGCCAGCGTATGGAGCGTGCATCTACGTTCGTACTCAAACTGCTGAAGGTTTAAAGGTGTCTTTATTGCCTCGCCTTGAGCAGTGCGCAGCTCACCGTTTAGCAGATCTGTTTAATCGTGTCAGGCCATTGCTAAATTGTCCCATTGAGAATGTTTTCCTATGGACAGAATCCGAAATCACATTACACTGGAACAAAACCCATCCTTCGTCATTGTCGGTTTTTGTATCAAATCGGGTCGCAGAGATTCAGGAATGGTCGGAGAACGCAACTTGGAGACACGTTCCCTCGAAAGTTAACCCAGCAGACATAGTGTCCCGTGGATGTGTCGTTGAGAAGTTCTTGCTGGACTCAGAAATTACCTCTCATAGTTAACTTTTCGTCGCACCTGAAGCTTCTTACAGTTTTCGGATGGGTTTTCCGCTTTATTCAAAGGTGCAGAAAAGGGACGATCCCTTTGAAAAAGTATTTCGCCAAGAGAACTGAATTTCGCTTTTGAGAAAATTGCTCACGAAATCAGTGACGATATAAGTAAAATTCGTAAAAATAAACCGGTAGCAACGAATATTCAAAAGCTAAACCCCTTTATTAAGGAGAATAAATTAAATTGGTGTTCCTCGACATTGGGTGTCGGTTATTGAATGCTCCTATTGTTGCTGTCTAAAAGCTCACAATTCATCAGATCATATGCTGGCCCTCGAGCTCTTGGAAGTCGTCTACGCGAGCTAGTCAATGCGCAAGAAGTCGGCCGAGGAACAGTTCGTGGATTCGCTGCTTTCGCTGTAAGCCGCAACTCTTGGGGAACTTGCCAGCAGATAGACTTCGAGCTCTCCGCCCGTGTAACATCTGTGGCGTTTATTTTTGTGGCCATTTCAGCACAACGTATCGTATCCAATCACAAACCTTCTAGAGCTCACTTCATTTGTGATAAAAGGCTTCAATAGTAGTTTTCAAACAGACGTCATTTACACTGACTTTAGTAAAGCATTTGACTCTGTAAATCACTTACTTCTCATTCAAAAACTTGACCTTTTAGGTTTTCCAGTTGATCTGCTTAAATGGATTTCAAGTTATCTAAATGGCAGGTCACAAAGGGTCCTTTTTAAAAATTCAATTTCTGAAATTCTCCGTGTTACCTCCGGTGTCCCACAAGGGAGCCATCTGGGTCCGTTACTTTTTACATTATTTATTAACGATCTTCCCTCAATTATAAGTCATTCTAGCGTACTTATGTACGCAGATGATGTTAAGTTGTGCCTGCAGTATACTACCTGCAATAGAAAGACAACTTTTGGGAAAGTTTCAAGCAGATAGCTTTAAAACTGAGGGACTAGTTTGCGTAGAAACGGACGGACAGACGGACAGACGGACGGACGGACGGACAGACGGACAGACGGACGGACGGACGGACAGACGGACAGACGGACATGGCTAGATCGACTCTCCTGGTGATGCTGATCAAGAATATATATACTTTATAGGGTCGGAAATGTCTCCTTCACTGCGTTGCAAACTTTTGACTGAAATTATAATACCCTCTGCAAGGGTATAAAAATAACTGAATCTGCAATCTGGGAATCTGTTGAAAGGAAAAGATTATGTCGGTAAGCCAATCTTATTTGCGAGATCTATATGATTAGTATACAATCTTAAAACATATGATTTTTCCAAAAATGTCAGTAAATGTTTCAAAACGCTTAAGTTGTGTTGATTTGCCTGTTATTTAGTGATCATTCTAAGGCATCTATATGAAATAGTCTTAAAATTTTTATAAAATTAAAACTATTATTCTGAGATTGGTGAAATTTACTATACCTTGGAGTATATGGAAATATTTTAGGAAACGACGAACTGACGGAAGTGGCTAATTCGAATCGCCTGATATAACAATGAAGCTAGGTCGATTTTACTCTCAAGTTTTCGGTCATTTCTATGAAAGCTATATGATATTATTGTTATTGATTGGCCAAAAATAAAACCCATAGAAAATCCCAACTTCCTAACTTTAAAAACACCAAAGTTATGGCATTTCCAAACAATCAGTTATATGGCGGCTATAGGATATAGTCGTCCGATCCTTATGAAATTTGGTAGGCCGTATTAATTGGCCAAAAATAAAACTCATAGAAAATCCCTTCCTAACTTTACAAACACCAAAGTTATGGTATTTCCGATCAATCAGTTATATGGCAGCTATAGGATATAGTCGGCCGATCCCCGCCGTTCCGACATATATACTGCGTGCAAAGGAAAGAAGGGTGTGTGCAAAGTTTCAACTCGATAGCTTTAAATCTGAAAGACTAGTTTGCGTAGAAACAGATAGACAGACAGACGGACATGGCTATATCAACTCAGGAGGTGATCCTGATCAAGAATATATATACTTTATAGGGTCGGAGATGTCTCCTTCACTGCGTTGCACACTTTTGACCAAAATTATAATACCCTCTGCAAGGGTATAAAAAGATTAGCTATACGTAATTAATTTCATTTTTAAATAGCGGATGTAGTATGTACTTGTCTGATTGGCAGCAACTTTTACCCTGAGCAAGGTATACATAAATAAATTAGATAAATTGCATAGTTTCATGCCAATAGCTTTTATACTACAAAATTGTCATATACAAATAGGAAAAAAAGGGATATTTTCGCAGCCTTTAACAATTTTTCCTACGGGAGCTATACGATATAGACGTCCAATCGGCAAGCCCTTTTACCCTGATCAAGGTATGCGTAAATAAATAAGACTTGGAAAAATGTATGTCAATAGCTTATACACTGCGCGAAATATTCTATAAAACATCAAATTTGGACCGATTTTACCCTATTGTTCCTATGGGAGCTATAGGATATAGACGTCCGATCGCCACGGGCTTTTACCCTGATCAAGGTATGCATAAAAAATACGATTTGGAAAGATTCATGTCAATAGCTTTTACACTGCGCGAAATATCATCAATTCTTGCAAGATATATCCAATTGTTCCTATGGGAGCTATAGGATATAGACGTCCGTTCGGGGCGATTTTCAATTTTGATCTGCGTACACATGTTTTAGGACGAGTGTGAAAGTTTCAGATCGCTAGCTTTTAAACTGAGCTCGCAAACGTTATTGAAACACACGGACAGACGGACATGGCTATTTCGACTCCCCTATTGATCCTGATCAAGAATATATATACTTTATAGGGTCGGAAACGTCTCCCTCACTGCGTTACAAACTTCTGACCAAAATTATAATACCCTCTGCAAGGGTAAAAAATCGCATACATTTATTTTTAACTTCTTAATTTTTCTAGGTTTTACACGTATTTAATATATATATATATGAGAACAAAAAAAAAAACACAAAAAAAATATTTATAATAATAAATAATTAAAACATTTTAAAATTTTTCCAAATATTCAAACTTTTTAAACTTTAAAATAACGTTTTTAAAGGAGGGAGATGTAGTATGTACACAAATAACCAATACCCACTGTACCAACAGTACTTAAGGGATACGCACTGTAACACTTTGTTGCATGTGTTTACATAAACACAAGTCATGGTTCGAGTTGACCGTAACACGATCAGCCCAGCTCTGCCTCGAAGACCATAAGTGCATAAGTCAGCAGATTCCCATGTCTTGAGTGCACATATACTACCAGTACATACTACCTCTCTCGAGCTAGCCGCTGTCAACAGCGAGCAGCATATGCATATATAAGAAATACATAAATGCGGCCGCTCCGCTGCCGGCATTCCCGGCAGCGCAGTTGCGCGGCCTTAGCTTTAAAGTACTTTGTTAGATATAAGCCGAATTAATTGAATAAAGACAACTGATGTATACACATCTTAAAAATGTATAAAGTTATTCTACCCTGCAACCCTACATATGGAACTTCGCCAGCGCCCTTTTTGGCGATCAGGTGTTTAATGCGGCTAGGAGAAATGGCGCAAACAACTTATCCAAAAGCCGCACAGATTATTTAAAAAGATTTTTATGCTGACGATTTGTTGACTGGCGCCGGATGCGTTGAGAACCTGCAAGGCCTTTCTCAGGTTTTGCAAGAGGCAGGATTTGAACAGGCAAAGTGGTTTTCAAACTGCCCAGAGTTATCCGCATCTGATAGCGCTGTAATGCCACTTACGGCAGGCTCGGTTGGATGACTCTTTCCTGGATCTTCGCGCGACAAAACGAAATATTTTGTCGGTGACTGCTCGACTTTTCGATCCATTTGGTCTCTTGTGTCCTTTAGTCACAAAAGCATAGATGTTGTTGCAGGAGCTGTGGCTTCGAAAGCTAGTTTGGGACGAGTCGCTACCAATGCAGTTGCTTACTTCATGGGATACCTTTAAAACAACACTTCTGCAGCTGCCGAAAATTAAGATACTAAGCCAGCGTATGGAGCGTGCATCTACGTTCGTACTCAAACTGCTGAAGGTTTAAAGGTGTCTTTATTGCCTCGCCTTGAGCAGTGCGCAGCTCACCGTTTAGCAGATCTGTTTAATCGTGTCAGGCCATTGCTAAATTGTCCCATAGAGAATGTTTTCCTATGGACAGAATCCGAAATCACATTACACTGGAACAAAACCCATCCTTCGTCATTGTCGGTTTTTGTATCAAATCGGGTCGCAGAGATTCAGGAATGGTCGGAGAACGCAACTTGGAGACACGTTCCCTCGAAAGTTAACCCAGCAGACATAGTGTCCCGTGGATGTGTCGTTGAGAAGTTCTTGCTGGACTCAGAAATTACCTCTCATAGTTAACTTTTCGTCGCACCTGAAGCTTCTTACAGTTTTCGGATGGGTTTTCCGCTTTATTCAAAGGTGCAGAAAAGGGACGATCCCTTTGAAAAAGTATTTCGCCAAGAGAACTGAATTTCGCTTTTGAGAAAATTGCTCACGAAATCAGTGACGATATAGGTAAAATTCGTAAAAATAAACCGGTAGCAACGAATATTCAAAAGCTAAACCCCTTTATTAAGGAGAATAAATTAAATTGGTGTTCCTCGACATTGGGTGTCGGTTATTGAATGCTCCTATTGTTGCTGTCTAAAAGCTCACAATTCATCAGATCATATGCTGGCCCTCGAGCTCTTGGAAGTCGTCTACGCGAGCTAGTCAATGCGCAAGAAGTCGGCCGAGGAACAGTTCGTGTATTCGCTGCTTTCGCTGTAAGCCGCAACTCTTGGGGAACTTGCCAGCAGATAGATTTCGAGCTCTCCGCCCGTGTAACATCTGTGGCGTTTATTTTTGTGGCCATTTCAGCACAACGTATCGTATCCAATCACAAACCTTCTAGAGCTCACTTCATTTGTGATAAAAGGCTTCAATAGTAGTTTTCAAACAGACGTCATTTACACTGACTTTAGTAAAGCATTTGACTCTGTAAATCACTTACTTCTCATTCAAAAACTTGACCTTTTAGGTTTTCCAGTTGATCTGCTTAAATGGATTTCAAGTTATCTAAATGGCAGGTCACAAAGGGTCCTTTTTAAAAATTCAATTTCTGAAATTCTCCGTGTTACCCTCCGGTGTCCCACAAGGGAGCCATCTGGGTCCGTTACTTTTTACATTATTTATTAACGATCTTCCCTCAATTATAAGTCATTCTAGCGTACTTATGTACGCAGATGATGTTAAGTTGTGCCTGCAGTATAAGGACATTTCCTGCCATTTAAACTTGCAATCCGATCTAGATAATTTTCAAAACTGGTGCCGAGATAATTTACTAAACTTAAACGGTTCCAAGTGCAAGCTGATGACTTTTTATCGGGCCAATCCGTTATACGCGACTTACACGTTAAGTGGCAGCTCTTTGGATAGAATAACTCTTGTAAACGATCTTGGCGTTCTCTTGGACCCTAAACTAAAATTTTCTAATCACATTTCGTCCATGGTTAATAAAGCCAGAGGAGTTCTTGGATTTATTAATAGGTGGTAAAAAGAATTCGATGATCCTTATTTGACTAAAACTTTATTTATTTCGCTAGTCCGTCCGATTCTGGAGTATGGGTCTCCCGTCTGGAGCCCACAGTACGGAATACATATTGGTCGTATTGAATCCGTACAAAAAAACTTTGTTCTTTTTGCTTTACGGCGCCTAAACTGGGATGCAAATCTTATCTTACATTCTTATTCTAGTAGACTTCTTTTGATTAATTTACCATCCCTAGCCAACCGTAGAACGATGCTTGGTACTATCTATATTTATAACCTTATACATGGTGATATTGACTGCCCCGACTTGTTAAGTCGGCTAAACTTTTCTGTGCCAAGTAGATTAACTAGAAATTATTTTCCCCTAATTTTTAATCATTGTAGATCTAACTATGCCTTGCATGAGCCTTTCAGAGTATTATGTTCTGACTATAATAGACTTTTTCCTGTAATATTAAATCTTGACTCTCTGCCGCTCCTAAAACGATTGATACTTGCTTCATTGGCACAAGATTGATCTTACTAGTACTTTTCTCCCCGGACCTTTACCTTTATTTTCCTATCTCGCGTCTATCTTATCGCGAATCGTGCCGTACGATACACGGCTGCGCCCCTCGGTCGGTTGGGCGGGTATGTGGGCCGTGTTAAGCCACCGTACAAGTCGTACGTGGCCTTATTCGTCTGTTTTGCGTGCAAAGCGGTCCACTTGGAGCTTGTGTCTGACCTAACCACTGATGCTTTTCCGTTGGCTTTTCAAAGGTTCGAGAGTCGTCGCGGGATACCGGTGAAGGTGTGGTGCGACAACGCCACCAATTTCGTCAGAGCCGACCGGCACATGAGGGAGTTCCGAGCCAGTCTGGTGGAGCAGGGGGATGCGAGTTTGCGTTCATACCGCCCAGAGCACGGCACTTCGGAGGACTTTGGGAGGCAGGTGTGAAGTCTGCAAAGCACCTGTTCCTTCGGACGGTCGGCCAAAACCTCTTGACCGCGGAGGAGCCCGGAACTCTCCCCACCAGCGTGGAGGCCATGCTGAACTCAAGACCTCTGGGAACCCTGACGCCCGGACATCTCCTCATCGGCGGCATCCTCTTGGCCCCACCGTTAGAAGCACTCCCGGACCAGATCAACCTGTCCTGCTTGCGTCGATGGCGAGGTGTCTTGTCGCTCAAGCACAAGTTTTGGCAGCGATGGTCCCGGGAGTACATCTCCAGCCTCCAGAAGAGGTAAAAGTGGCACAAGGAGGAGCCAAGCCTCGTCGCGGTTGGCGGTATTGCCAGCGTTGGGCTGAAGGACGTCGTCCCTTTAAGGCGAGAGCGGGAGCCAATAAAGCTTTCGTTCGCTCTCTCGAATTCGACCCGTTACTCGCCCCCCTTAGATAAGCATAGCTCTAAGAGATGATTATAGAAATTAAAATACCAGTGTTAAATCGAATCCGATCAACAAAGCACTCCTTTTCGTCGTTGCTTAATTTCGCAAATAAAACTCGTCGTACTCCAATCGAAGTCGCGTTTTTGTTAATACAAAGCAGTATTCAATTTTGATTCTTTGTTAACTCTAATAATCTGTCTATTGTATAGACTTTTAATTTTTCATTGTTTATTTCCAAATCCCCAAAATTTTCGTTTATTATATTGATAGGGGTAAAATTTTCAGGCTCCTAGTCCGTTTGCTGAACATTTACATCCATGCTCTTCTGTGTGCTATCGCTTTCTCTTTGTCTCTTGACAGGTGCACTTGGAGAATTATTGGACGTTGATACTTGGTATTTTTGCCAGTTTTTAACTTTGCCCTGACTCCCTTGTGGGACACCGGAGGTAACACGGACAATTTCAGAAATTGAATTTTTAAAAAGGACCCTTTGTGACCTGCCATTTAGATAACTTGAAATCCATTTAAGCAGATCAACTGGAAAACCTAAAAGATCAAGTTTTTGAATGAGAAGTAAGTGATTTACAGAGTCAAATGCTTTACTAAAGTCAGTGTAAATGACGTCTGTTTGAAAACTTCTATTGAAGCAAATGAAGTGAGCTCTAGAAGGTTTGTGATTGTGGATCTACGTTTAATAAATCCGTGTTGACACGGAGAAATGATTGATCTGCAAAGGTGCTGCAAATGAGGAGTAATATTTTTTTCAAAAAGCTTAGGAATAGCTGACAACTTAGAAATACCTCTGTAGTTACTGGCTTCTAACTTGTTACCTTTTTTGAAAAGAGGAATAACAAATGATTCCTTCCAAATATTTGGGAATTGGGAGGTTTCTAGAGATAAGGTAAACAACTTGTGAAGAGGTTTGCACAGGGCCTTAGCGCAATACCTAAGCACGCACCCAGGAATACCATCGGGCCCTGGCGAATAAACAGGCTTAATACGAAGAAGATCCAAAAGAAGAGAGCTTTCTGTTAAAGTGGGACAGAATATGAGGTTTGACTTGGACATGGTGTAAGAATAAGGCTGTGATGAATAATCTAAAGTAGAGTAAGTCGTTTGAAAAAATTGGGCAAATAAATCGGCTATTGCCTGATCTGTGGTTGCCGTCATGTTTTCGAACGACTGCGAGGAACACTGAGCATTAAGCACGGTAAATCTTGACCGAGCACTTAAATATCTAGTAAAAACAGATTGAGAACCGGTATTTTTATGTTTCCTAAAAAGTCTGGACTTTACATTTCTTAAGTGTGTCAAATCCTTGCTAAACAAGGTGATTTATTGGAAGTTGACGGATAGTACCACGGAACACAGGAATTAAAAATGAGTTTATTGCAGTGAAAAAAACATTAACTGCATCGGACATATTAATGCATAAGTAAAGATCAGACCAATTAAAGCCAGAAATAAAATTATTTAGCCTCTGAAAGTCTGCCTTGCGAAAACAATGCATTCGTTTGGATTTTTTCTGATTTTTCTTCTATAACTCTGCCCGTATCAAATGAAAGTTCGATTGTTGGGTGATATGGATCTTCAGGTTGCGTGAGTGGTGCTACTCTGGACAGAAACACACCTTCAGGATTTGATACAAAACACAAATCAAGTAGGCGACCTAATGAATTTCGAACATGGTTTACTTGAGATAGAGATATGTCAAGCAGGCCATCAATAAAATCATGCTGTGCTATAGGTAGTTAGACATTCGATCCGTCCTCAGTGGACCAAGTAACTCCAGGTATATTAAAATCACCTAGAACTATCATCTGATCCCTATCGGAAAGCTTATTTGCAACGGACTTAATAACGGATAGGTGATTTAAATAATCAGGAAGTTCAGACAACGGCGGAATATATGAGCGTGTTATGTATATAGAGTTACCAGGAAGCGATAACTTTACACAAATAAATTCAATGGTATTGAATTCATCAAAAAATAACTCCTGAGACGGGAAGTTTGAATCAACTCCAATTAAGACTCCACCTCCCCGTCTAGAGGGACGGTCATACCTATATATTGTGTACTTACCTGGAAAAACTTCGGAGCTAAAGATCTCCGGCTTTAACCAGGTTTCTGTGAACACAATAATATGAGATGCAAAGGAAAGGCTATCAGAATACAATTTAGTGAGTTTGCTACGCAAACCTCTTGCATTCTGATAGGAAAGAAGGAGGTTAGAATTGGCTGCAGAAATTATAAGAAATATAGGTGCGTATTCGCACGTTCTTATGTTTTTAATTTATGGTGCAATGAAGATGGAACCAACGCAGAAAGGCAAAAAAAAGCTGATTGAGGATTTTGAAGCGATATATTGTTGACTTGAGTGATCTATCAAAGCGAATTGGCTACATATGTAAAAGGATTGTAACGATTTGGGAAAATTACAAACGCAAGAAATCAAGCAATATCAAGCTGATTGGATGAATGATAAAGAAAAAATTCTCTTAATCTGTGCCCAAAAGGTGTCTCAAATAACATCAAAAAGTTGTGACCGTGGACGACCGAAAAAAGATTTCATAGAAGCTTCTGAACGCACAAAACGACGAAGAATTGCTGAGCTGTCGAAAACCGACGAATCTATTGGTAATGCCCTACGCTCATGCAAATCATCTCAAGCAACGCTTACCGAATTTAATGTGGACTAAGTCTTCTCACACTTCTTTTAGTTTATGTTTAAAACATTTTTATAACTTTTTTGACCAAATTTCATAGCGATATCACATCAGAAGTATTTTTGACCGCAGCTCCAAACAAGCCCAACCACTGTGCATTGCTGTTTCTTTTAAATTATTAATTGCGGTAATATCCCTTTTTGACAATGCATTAAATAATCTATCAGAAATTTTCCTTTCTATACATCTTTGAATGGTTTTATTTAATGATTCTGTGTAAAGTGATTTATCAGTGGGTTCTCTCTCTTATTCTAATTAATTAATCATATTTACGTTTTAGCTCGTCTACGAACTTACTGATGCTTCCTTTGTAAGTCGTTTGGTTTATGTTGTCCACGAGGTCTTCATATGACCTACGGTCCTAGAATGCTCTTATTAAGGTCAGTGTTGTAGAAATCCAGTCTATCGTCTTCTCTTCGGATAAAACAGCTTTAGCAGTGTCCACTATAGTCCTCTCTATAGCTCCGTAGATGATGTGTGTTTGACGAACGCCCTGAGTCGGGTATAACTGCAGTAAATATTCAACCCGTCCGATATATTGGCCCATATCAGCGGGATTGCCATTGAACTAAGGCAACTCCTTTAATTGACCAATCAATTGGTTCAGATCGATTTCGGATAACTGAGGTGGATTTACATTTTTTTTATACCCTTGCAGAGGGTATTATAATTTTGGTCAGAAGTTTGTAACGCAGTGTAGGAGACGATTCCGACCCTATAAAGTATATATATTCTTGATCAGGATCAATAATCAATCAGGATCAATTGACTCCCAATATAGCCATGTCAGTCTGTCAGTCCGTCCGTCTGTCCGTCTGTTTCAATACCGTTTGCGAGCTCAGTTTAAAAAGCTAGCGATCTGACACTTTCACAATGGTCCTAAAACAAGTGTACGCAGATCAAGTTTGAAAACCGATCGGATGTCTATATCCTATAGCTCCCATAGGAACAATCGGATATAACTTGCAAGATGGAAGATATTTCGCGCAGTGTAAAAGCTATTGACATAAATCTTTCCAAATCTTAATTTTTTATGCGTACCTTAATCAGGGTAAAAGCGCGTGGCGATCGGACGTACATATCCTATAGCTCCCATAGGAACAAAAGGGTAAAATCGGTTAAAATTTAATGATTTTTAGGATATTTCGCGCAGTAAACAAGCTATTGACATGAATCTTTCCAAATCGTATTTTTTTATGCATACATTGATCAAGGTGAAAGCGCGTGCCGATCGGAAGTCTATATCCTATATATATACACTATATATTCCCATAGGAACAATAGGGTGAAATCGGTCCAAATTTGATGATTATCAGAATATTTCGCGCAGTGTGTAAGCTACTAACATAAATTTTTCCAATTCTTATTTATTTACGCATATATTGATTAGGGTAAAAGCGCTTGCCGCTCGTAAGTCTATATCTTAAAGGAGATAGGAAAAATTGTTAAAGTCTTTTTTTTTATTTGTATATGACATTTTTGCAGTATAAAAGCAATTGACTTGAAACGATGCAAATCTTGTTTACTTATGTATACCTTATTCCTTTCGCTACTTTTTCACTTTTAGAAATTTCGGCAAAGTCTGCAAGGGTATTAAAACTTCGGCTTGCCGAAGTTAGCTTCCGTCCTCCTTTTATTTTAAATAAGTTTTTTCAATTGACCGAATTTGATTTTATTTTAGTTTGTTAATAAGGTTTTCAATATTTCACTTTTCGAAGTGAGATTGACCGAATTGGACTTTATTTTATTTTGTAAATACATTTCTTAATATTTCACTTTTTGAAGTGAGATTGACCAAATTGGATTTTCAACTGTTTACGCACGACGATTCGCTCATAAGTTTTTTGGCGGATTTCACTTGTGTGTTCAACGATTTTTTTTATTTATTTATTACAGTAAAGTTAACAAACATCTGCCAACATAAACATAGTACCCGACTCACATCAAGTGGGAGGGGGCAAGGACTGTTGAGCTAGGATGTTTGTTACAATTAAATTAACAGAGCATTCAGAATATATCAAAAAATACAGATCGTTATATTGCGAACATAAAACGCGAAATGGGTCATGTACTTTGAAATTAGTCTTACAAATATCGAGGGCAATAGGTCGAAAGTGACCTTATAGGGATGGGGAACCGAATTTGACCCAGTAGGTAGCTTGAATTTACACTGGACTTGTAAATTAATTTATTTATTAATTTATGAAGGAACATGACACCGTGGCAGGTTCGACGATCCTTGAAGGAGCGACGGGTTCAGTAGACGCAGTCTATCCACGTAAGATAATAGGTGACGATGTGTTTCCCAGTTTAAGCCACGTAAAGCAAACAAAAGGAACTGTTTCTGTACCGATTCGATAAGGTCTTGATGATTGGTATATTGAGGAGACCAAACACACGAGCAGTATTCAAGAATTGGACGAAACAAGGAAATATATAAGTGATTCGTGGTATAGGGATCCCCAAATTCCTTAGACCACCGTTTAACAAAGGCAAAAACCCCTTTAGCTTTAGTAACAATAGTGCCAATGTGATCAGAGAAGTTTAAGTTGTGGTTGAATAACACTCCAAGGTCTATTACGGAATTTATGCGTTCAAGATCATTCGACCCAATGGAATATGTGAGGAGAAGCCTCTTTCGAAAAAAGGACATCAACTTACATTTCGAGTTTTTTAAAAACAGCAAATTCTGGATGCACCACGAATGAAGGTTGTTCAGATCGGTTTGCAAGAGATCATGGGAATCGGGGTTCGATAATGGCAAACAAAGTTTTACGTCGTCAGCATTCATCATAACATAAGATGTGAGGACGCTTAAAGACGCCTCTCATCTCAAACACTTACCCAGTATCTCAGCCATTGAAGGCAATATTAAGTTCCAGCCACTGAAGGTCTGATAAGATGTTAAGCCTACAAATATATGTTTAAGCCTAAAACCTAAGTTATCCTAGTTTTGGAATAGGCGCGCGCGGTTACCAGTATTGATCAGCAAGATCGGTCAGCTGGCCAGTCGGGGCGAATGCCGACAGTATCGATAAGTTATCGCAATCACCCGTGAACAAGCGCGCGTGCTGTTAAGCGCAAAGCATGCGATTAAGGGCAAACTTAGTGCTGTTAATAGCGCGAGCGTGCTGTAAAGGGAAAAAGCGTGTCGACGTGGAACCGCGATCGACTGAGATCGGTCTCATTCTTTTGCGGCAGCCGAGCTAATCAGACCAGGAGGACAACACCAGCAGCAGGAAACCCGCGGACGGCAACGCCATACCAAGCTCTAGAGTAAGATAAGAAGCAGGGACCAGAAACCCACATACTGAGTGCGAAGGTTAGGGAGAAATAATAAGTGAATAAAAGGAACATAAAGTTGTGAAATAAAACCCCCAAGCCTGGCTACTAAATTTAGTGAACTTCGCTGAGTGTTTTCGGGTCGGCTAGGTTACCGTATTGCGTTTCCTAAGTTTATTTTCTCTACGCAACGAGGACACCAAAGCTACCCACGTGCTACTCCAGGTCGGGCAAGTTCTCGTGTTTTTTACGCAATACGAACGCTTACCAGATTAGAGAAAAGCGCGGGAAACTATTGCCGGCCTTTTCTACTCACGCTCAGGCCCAGTCGAAAATCCCTCTCGAGTTAATTTGTGGCGCTTCTCTGTGCAATACGGACGCTTGCCGGACCGGAAAAGCTACACAACGATCGCCCACGCTTAGGCCCAGTCGAAATCCCCGAGAGTTAAATTTGCGGCAGCCCCGTTTTCGTGTTGCGCGTCCGAGGTTCGTTTTCTCTACTCAACACGGACGACGGAAATTTCGCTTTTGAGAAAATTGTTCACGAAATCAGTGACGATATAAGTAAAATTCGGAAAAATAAACCGGTAGCAACGAATATTCAAAAGCTAAACCCCTTTATTAAGGAGAATAAATTAAATTGGTGTTCTTCGACATTGGGTGTCGGTTATTGAATGCTCCTATTGTTGCTGTCTAAAAGCTTACAATTCATCAGATCATATGCTGGCCCTTGAGCTCTTGGAAGTCATCTACGCGAGCTAGTCAATGCGCAAGAAGTCTGCCGAAGAACAGTTCGCTCGTGTATTCGCTGCTTTCGCTGTAAGCCGCAACTCTTGACGCAAATCATGGGGAACTTGCCAGCAGATAGACTTCGAGCTCTCCGCCCGTGTAACATCTGTGGCGTTTATTTTTGTGGCCCCTTCAGCACAACGTATCTTATCCGTGTTAAGCCACCGTACAAGTCGTACGTGGCCTTATTCGTCTGTTTTGCGTCCAAAGCGGTCCACTTGGAGCTTGTGTCTGACCTAACCACTGATGCTTTTCCGTTGGCTTTTCAAAGGTTCATGAGTCGTCGCGGGATACCGGAGAAGGTGTGGTGCGACAACGCCACCAATTTCGTCATACCGCCCAGAGCACCGCACTTCGGAGGACTTTGGGAGGCAGGTGTGAAGTCTGCAAATCACCTGTTCCTTCGGACGGTCGGCCAAAACCTCTTGACCGCGGAGGAGCCCGGAACTCTCCTCACCAGCGTGGAGGCCATGCTGAACTCAAGACCTCTGGGAACCCTGACGCCCGGACATCTCCTCATCGGCGGCCTCCTCTTGGCCCCACCGTCGGAAGCACTCCCGGACCAGATCAACCTGTCCTGCTTGCGTCGATGGCGAGGTATCTTATCGCTCAAGCACTAGTTTTGGCAGCGATGGTCCCGGGAGTACATCTCCAGCCTCCAGCAGAGGTAAAAGTGGCACAAGGAGGAGCCAAGCCTCGTCGCGGGAAAAATGGTCGTCGTCGCCGAGGACAACCTTCCACCCCCGCAGTGGAGGATCGGGTGATTGGAAGCGGTCCACGCCGGCGCCGATAAAAAGTTTCGGGTGGCGGACGTTCGGACTCAAGAAGGAGTATACCGGAGAGTGATACATCGGCTGGCGGTATTGCCAGCGTTGGGCTAAAGGACGTCGTCCCTTTAAGGCGAGAGCGGGAGCCAATAAAGCTTTCGTTCGCTCTCTCGAATTCGCCCCGTCTCTCGCCCCCCTTAGATAAGCATAGCTCTAAGAGATGATAATAGAAATTAAAATACCAGTGTTAAATCGAATCCGATGAACAAAGCACTCCTTTTCGTCGTTGCTTAATTTCGCAAATAAAACTCGTCGTTCTCCAATCGAAGTCGCGTTTTTGTTATGTAAGGAAGTTCTTGGGCTGGGATATTTTGCTCAGGGCTCCCAGGGTCACTTACAATAATTTATTTCAGTTCAAGGACTCAAGGGGGGAGGGGCGAGATAAAAATGACCCTATTCAGACTTCGTGGCCCGGAACTCACAGCGGGTTTGGATCCGACAATCGAGCAGAGCTCCGTCGTAATCTCTACCCGCCACGCGCCTCGGAACCCGCAATGATCCTTGGATCCGACAAACGAGGCTAGCTCCGTCGTATTCCTTGGCCACTCCGCGGTCCGGCAACGATCGACAGAAACAGCAACAAAAGAAGAGGAAGGGGGTCTTGTGGGCACTGTCACCCAGAGATGCCGACCATTGGCCGAAATCGGCAACGGAGTTAGATCCGACGATCGAGGGCAAGGCTCCGTCGAAATCTCCCTCAGCCACACGCTCCGGAACCCGCACTGACCCTGGACCCGACAAACGAGCCTAGCTCCGTCGTAACCCACGGCCACTACGCGCTCCGGGACCGGCAACAGCCTCGGATCCGACAAGCGAGTACAAGACTCCGTCGTAATCCTTGGCCACCACGCGGTCCGACCACGATCGGCAGAGACAACAACAAAAGAAAAGGAAGGGGGTTTTTGTGGGCACTGTCACCCCGAAATGCCGACCATGGGCCGAAACCTGCAGCGGAGTTAGATCCGACAATCGAGTACAAGACTCCGTCGAAGTCTCTCTCAGCCGCACGCTCCGGAACCCGCACTGACCCTGGACCCGACAAACGAGCCTAGCTCCGTCGAAATCCACGGCCACTACGCGCTCCGGGACCGGCAACAGCCTCGGATCCGACAAGCGAGTGCAAGACTCCGTCGTAATCCTTGGCCACCACGCGGTCCGGCAACGATCGGCAGAGAAACAGGGGTTTTCCTAGATGGAGGCAAGATATAATAGTTCCCATTCCCCTCCTAAAAACACGGTCAGGCAAATAGTTTTTTTAGGTTTCAAATATTTCGTTTTTCTTTATTTAAGTTTTGTGCAAGGGGAGTACAGAGCCTCCTTGTCACGCCACTCCAGTCCAGTTCATGTTTTCGAAAAAAAAAAACAAAATATATCCAAAAAAAAATATATGTTAGCCGCTTACGTTTCCGTCCACAGCAAATCCAGCCAGTTGATCCCCCATGCATCCGCACCGGGGATAGCGTCGCGTACTCCATCCACATCGCCACTGTCGGTTGACATTTTATTCCACGTTTTTTCACGCACTTGTCCGAAAATTTTCACGGCGGGGCGGTTTCCCGCCTTTTTTAAGTCTCACGAATTCTGTCTGGCACGCGCGAAGCCTCAAGAGTAATTCCCTTTCCCCTCTTTGATATTAGCGCACGTTCCCCATGCATTGCGTCGGCGTCGCTGCCGCTGCGCTTGCGCTTCGGCAGTTTGCAGGCAGAATTATTTCCCCTTGCTCGAAAACATCGGTCGGGTCGGTTCGATCCTGCGACGGAAAGCTAATGTGTGTGTTGGCTTTGTGCAGGTGTTCAAACTGTTCGAAGCGGGCGAGAGTGTGTTGGTTGCGCTCAGGCGTTCGGTTGTTCAAAAGTGTGCAGCCGCTGATGTTCGAAGTGTGTGTAGAAGAGAGCGAGAGCGTGTTGGTTGCGCTCAGGCGTTCGATGGTTCAAATGTGTGCAACTGCTGATGTTTGAAGTGTGTGTAGGAGAGAGCGAGAGCGTGTTGGTTGCGCTCAGGCGATCGATGGTTCAAATGTGTTGCAGCTGCTGATGTTTGAAGTGTGTGTAGGAGAGAGCGAGAGCGTGTTGGTTGCGCTCAGGCGTTCGATGGTTCAAATGTGTGCAGCTGCTGGCTATTAAAAAGCTAAACTAATAATAATATAACATGGCTATAAATAAATTGTGAGGGCCGTTTTACGGTTCCTCACAGTTAATACAAACAGTATTCAATTTTGATTCTTTTTTAACTCTAATAATCCGTTTATTGTATAGACTTTTAATTTTTCATTGTTTATTTCCAAATCCCCAAAATTTTCGTTTATTATATTAATAGGGGTAAAATTTTCAGGCTCCTAGGCTGTTTGCTGAACATTTACATCCATGCTCTTCTGTATGCTATCGCTTTCTCTATGTCTCTTGACAGGTGCACTTGGAGAATTATTGGACGTTGATACTTGGTAATTTTGCCAGTTTTTAACTTTGCCCTGATTTTCTGAGGACTGAGGAACTGTTGAATTATTTGAATTTGGATTTGAATTTGAATACGAATTTGAATTTGAATGACTGTTAAAATTATTACTGTGTCCTGGGTAATAATTTGAATTATTCCTTTAATAATAATAGTTTTGGTCGGTATTTCCCGAATTCCTGCGATTATCGTGGCGCACACATCTATAGCGCTCAAAACGCTCTGCATTCCAATGTCCTAATACCATTGCACAGTGGTGGCGCCCATAGGCCAAAATTTAACAAATCGACGGAACATAAAATGGGCAAAGGGAATGTAAATTTTCTCTAAAATGGCCAAGCTTCTTCGTGGCATACCAGATTTTTCTAGAAAACTATCGGTACTTTCTAAAAATAGACATAAAGTCGTGAGCACGTGTTTAGTTTCAAAGCAAAACGGCGCGCATCACTAATTTTTCGCAGCAACATCAACCTTTAACAGCTACGTGTGCAAATTAATATTCTTTGTTATGTACTTTGAAGTTGAAGGTATTATCTATAAATCGAGATGTGTATAATTATCGTACTTGTGAAATTGTTCTCGTTAGATCTGAAATAATTCATGTTTTGTGTCTATTTTGTGAACGTCTTTTTTATGTTTAGCTTAAGTTTTAGTGATGATCCCTCAAAATTCCACAATTAGTTGGTAAGTCAATTTGTTCGTCTGGCTTTCAGATAATATGTGTGTTAAAATTGGCTGCAGAAATTATAAGAAATATAGGTGCGTATTCGCACGTTCTTATGTTTTTAATTTATGGTGCAATGAAGATGGAACCAACGCAGAAAGGCAAAAAAAAACTGATTGAGGATTTTGAAGCGATATATTGTTGACTTGAGTGATCTATCAAAGCGAATTGGCTACATATGTAAAAGGATTGTAACGATTTGGGAAAATTACAAACGCAAGAAATCAAGCAATATCAAGCTGATTGGATGAATGATAAAGAAAAAATTCTCTTAATCTGTGCCCAAAAGGTGTCTCAAATAACATCAAAAAGTTGTGACCGTGGACGACCGAAAAAAGATTTCATAGAAGCTTCTGAACGCACAAAACGACGAAGAATTGCTGAGCTGTCGAAAACCGACGAATCTATTGGTAATGCCCTACGCTCATGCAAATCATCTCAAGCAACGCTTACCGAATTTAATGTGGACTAAGTCTTCTCACACTTCTTTTAGTTTATGTTTAAAACATTTTTATAACTTTTTTGACCAAATTTCATAGCGATATCACATCAGAAGTATTTTTGACCGCAGCTCCAAACAAGCCCAACCACTGTGCATTGCTGTTTCTTTTAAATTATTAATTGCGGTAATATCCCTTTTTGACAATGCATTAAATAATCTATCAGAAATTTTCCTTTCTATACATCTTTGAATGGTTTTATTTAATGATTCTGTGTAAAGTGATTTATCAGTGGGGTCTCTCTCTTATTCTAATTAATTAATCATATTTACGTTTTAGCTCGTCTACGAACTTACTGATGCTTCCTTTGTAAGTCGTTTGGTTTATGTTGTCCACGAGGTCTTCATATGACCTACGGTCCTAGAATGCTCTTATTAAGGTCAGTGTTGTAGAAATCCAGTCTATCGTCTTCTCTTCGGATAAAACAGCTTTAGCAGTGTCCACTATAGTCCTCTCTATAGCTCCGTAGATGATGTGTGTTTGACGAACGCCCTGAGTCGGGTATAACTGCAGTAAATATTCAACCCGTCCGATATATTGGCCCATATCAGCGGGATTGCCATTGAACTAAGGCAACTCCTTTAATTGACCAATCAATTGGTTCAGATCGATTTCGGATAACTGAGGTGGATTTACATTTTTTTTATACCCTTGCAGAGGGTATTATAATTTTGGTCAGAAGTTTGTAACGCAGTGTAGGAGACGATTCCGACCCTATAAAGTATATATATTCTTGATCAGGATCAATAATCAATCAGGATCAATTGACTCCCAATATAGCCATGTCAGTCTGTCAGTCCGTCCGTCTGTCCGTCTGTTTCAATACCGTTTGCGAGCTCAGTTTAAAAGCTAGCGATCTGACACTTTCACAATGGTCCTAAAACAAGTGTACGCAGATCAAGTTTGAAAACCGATCGGATGTCTATATCCTATAGCTCCCATAGGAACAATCGGATATAACTTGCAAGATGGAAGATATTTCGCGCAGTGTAAAAGCTATTGACATAAATCTTTCCAAATCTTAATTTTTTATGCGTACCTTAATCAGGGTAAAAGCGCGTGGCGATCGGACGTACATATCCTATAGCTCCCATAGGAACAAAAGGGTAAAATCGGTTAAAATTTAATGATTTTTAGGATATTTCGCGCAGTAAACAAGCTATTGACATGAATCTTTCCAAATCGTATTTTCTTATGCATACATTGATCAAGGTGAAAGCGCGTGCCGATCGGAAGTCTATATCCTATATATATACACTATATATTCCCATAGGAACAATAGGGTGAAATCGGTCCAAATTTGATGATTATCAGAATATTTCGCGCAGTGTGTAAGCTACTAACATACATTTTTCCAATTCTTATTTATTTACGCATATATTGATTAGGGTAAAAGCGCTTTCCGCTCGTAAGTCTATATCTTAAAGGAGATAGGAAAAATTGTTAAAGGCTTTTTTTTTATTTGTATATGACATTTTTGCAGTATAAAAGCAATTGACTTGAAACGATACAAATCTTGTTTACTTATGTATACCTTATTCCTTTCGCTACTTTTTCACTTTTAGAAATTTCGGCAAAGTCTGCAAGGGTATTAAAACTTCGGCTTGCCGAAGTTAGCTTCCGTCCTCCTTTTATTTTAAATAAGTTTTTTCAATTGACCGAATTTGATTTTATTTTAGTTTGTTAATAAGTTTTTCAATATTTCACTTTTCGAAGAGAGATTGACCGAATTGGATTTTATTTTATTTTGTAAATACATTTCTCAATATTTCACTTTTTGAAGTGAGATTGACCGAATTGGATTTTCAACTGTTTACGCACGACGATTCGCTCATAAGTTTTTTGGCGGATTTCACTTGTGTGTTCAACGATTTTTTTTATTTATTTATTACAGTAAAGTTAACAAACATCTGCCAACATAAACATAGTACCCGACTCACATCAAATGGGAGGGGGCAAGGACAGGTGAGTTAGGATGTTTGTTACAATTAAATTAACAGAGCATTCAGAATATATCAAAAAATACAGATCGTTATATTGCGAACATAAAACGCGAAATGGGTCATGTACTTTGAAATTAGTCTTACAAATATCGAGGGCAATAGGTCGAAAGTGACCTTATAGGGATGGGGAACCGAATTTGACCCAGTAGGTAGCTTGAATTTACACTGGACTTGTAAATTAATTTATTTATTAATTTATGAAGGAACATGACACCGTGGCAGGTTCGACGATCCTTGAAGGAGCGACGGGTTCAGTAGACGCAGTCTATCCACGTAAGATAATAGGTGACGATGTGTTTCCCAGTTTAAGCCACGTAAAGCAAACAAAAGGAACTGTTTCTGTGTGTTCAACGATTTTTTTTATTTATTTATTACAGTAAAGTTAACAAACATCTGCCAACATAAACATAGTACCCGACTCACATCAAATGGGAGGGGGCAAGGACAGGTGAGTTAGGATGTTTGTTACAATTAAATTAACAGAGCATTCAGAATATATCAAAAAATACAGATCGTTATATTGCGAACATAAAACGCGAAATGGGTCATGTACTTTGAAATTAGTCTTACAAATATCGAGGGCAATAGGTCGAAAGTGACCTTATAGGGATGGGGAACCGAATTTGACCCAGTAGGTAGCTTGAATTTACACTGGACTTGTAAATTAATTTATTTATTAATTTATGAAGGAACATGACACCGTGGCAGGTTCGACGATCCTTGAAGGAGCGACGGGTTCAGTAGACGCAGTCTATCCACGTAAGATAATAGGTGACGATGTGTTTCCCAGTTTAAGCCACGTAAAGCAAACAAAAGGAACTGTTTCTGTACCGATGCGGAGCCTTGTTATTGTTCTTCCGAAGATGCCGCGGTTGTTCTCGCCTGGTTGCATAAGCCGGCGTGCCACTAGACAACTTTCGTGGCAAATTGTGTGACCAAGATCACCCAGTTTACCGAGGTAGAGAAATAGGCAAACGTCCGCTCCGAGCATAACCCGGCAGATCTCGCTAGCCGGGGGTAGCGCTTTGACACCTCGCGGACAGCCAGCTGTGGTGGCATGGTCCTGCCTGGCTGCAGAGGCTATGACCCCCCTGTGATTGAACTCGAGAAGCGAGCAGTCAAAATCCATGTTGCCTTGAAGACATTCTTGAGCGTTTTTCCACACTCAACAAGGCGTTGCGAGTCCTCGCTTATGCTCATCGGTTCATCCAGCGCTCGCGAAAGCTCATGTCCCCGTTTGAGGATCTCTTAACAGCTCCTGAAATTGCGCCGGCCGAGCGTCTCCTGATTTCCGTCACGCAACGCAGGCACTTTGCCCTTGAGATTGGTTCCTTAAGCCAAAAACGGCCAGTGGTCGTCCTTCTATCGCCCTTTCACATATACTGGCATGGACTATGCCGGTCCCTTCGACGACAAAATTGTATGTGTTGGTGTTCGTGTGCTTCGCCACTAAGACCATACATTTAGAGCCTACTTCCGACCTTACGACTGAGAAGTTTCTCGCCGCCTTGGCTCGTTTCGTGTCCCGGAGAGGAAGCCCCATTAAGTTCAGTCGGACAATGGGAAGAGCTTAGTGGGTGCGCCTGCTTTACTCTCCCACGAGTTTCTCCAAGCTCTCAAAGAAGCTGTGACAGGTGCCTATAGTCACCAGCAGGTGCTCTGGCAGTTCATTCCTCCGGGAGCACCCCAAATGGGAGGCTTGTGGAAAGCAGGTGTTAAGAGCTTCAAGACCCTGCTTTATACTTCGAAGAGCAGTCCACGCTTCTAGCTAGGATCAAAGCATGCCTGAATTCGCGTCCGCTCGCGCTGATGTCCGAAGATCCCACTGACCTGTTGGCACTTGCGCCTGGGCACTTTCTTGTTGGAGGGCCCCTCCTCGCCATGGTTGAACCCGAGATAAAGGGAGACACCACCTCTATTATAAACCGCAACACCTAAAGGCTCTATAACAATTTCGTAAGCGATGGAAGGAGGAGTACCTTAAGGAACTTCATAAGCGGAATAAGTGGCGAACCCCTACTATAAATCTCCGAGCCGGGGACATGGCGGTAGTCAAGGAAGACAACCTTCCGTCCAATGAGTGGCGACTAGGCAGAATTGACGAGGCGTTTCCTCGATCCAATGCCAAGTTCGTGTGGTTGACATCCGCACTGCGCGAAGGTCGTCCTTCTTCTTCTGATGGAAACGTCCGCCTGCCCGCAATAACCAGTCGCCCCTTTTATTCCGGTGTTCCAATTCCACGATGTATCCACGTACGCGCAGCGCCATCGCATTGGAACACAGACGAATACGTGGTATGCAATCCTACCGTTGCCGAGTCTGTAGCGGGATCCATCCGCTTCGGAAATGTCGTCGGTTCCTCCGTCTGAGTGCCGAGAAGAGGCTCCGGGCTGTCCTTGCCAACCGGTACTGCCACCGCTGCTTGGCCCACGGGCACTCCTACGGAGCGTGTCGACAAGGTGACCGCTGCAAAATGTGAGGCCAGGATCACCACACGCTCCTACATCTCCATGAACCACCGATGTCATCAAGGCAATCCCGCCCGGCGGCACGCTGGTCGCAGAGCACTGTTGTCACTCGACGGCACTCCTTAGCTGCTCCTCGGCCCTCGTCCGCCACTCCACGGCATTCTTCAGCCGCTCCTCGGCCCTCGTCCGCCACTCCACGGCATTCTTCAGCCGCTCCTTGGCCCTCGTCCGCCAATGAACGGCACTCTTACGACGCTCCGCGGCAATTTTCTGCTACTTGTCGGGGTGCCACGCAGCCCGCTGTCGCCGCTCTGTCCCTAATGTCCCTCCTGCAGCGGCACAGCATCAACCTCCTCCCGACTGCTTCGGTGCGGTTAGATACCGGGATTCGAGTCTTCGACACTGCGGCGCTAATCGACGCGTGTACGCCTACGAGCTGCATCGACGCTTCGCTAGCGACGAGCTTCCGCTTGCCGACTACTAACGTGGGAGGCGAACAGATTTGTTCGGCAACCGTAGGGTCCAGAATCGACAGCGCTGTCCGGCTCGACGTAATTTTTAAAATAGAGCCTCATGTGCGCATCCGTACTCCAATCCGGGAGCTGAGCGACGCGGTAAGGACCCACTTCCGACTTCAAAACTTGAAAATTCGTCCTTGCATTACAATGGTCATACTACCATGCCAGCATACAGTTACACGTGCTATCATACTGGACTTGCTGCTCGCTAACATGCGTCTTCAGTTTTGTCCGATATGTGACCGACACAACAGTATCAGCTGCACCGTCCAAGTGCGTCATATGCTTCCGTGCTAAACCACAATTATCTCAACACTTAATGGCCTACCTACCTAAGGATCGTCTAAATGCAACATTAACGTTAATGGTTAATGGTCTGGATTTCTGCGGGCCATTTTGCTAAAAATCCGGAGTTCGAAGCAAGGTGCCTGTGAAAACGTACGTCTGCGTTTTCATTTGTTTCGCGACGAAAGCGATCCACCTGGAGCTTGTTCAGGATCTCACCAGAGGCAAACCTGCCCGGATATGGTCAGATAATGCTACGAACTTCGTTGGAGCTAAAAACGAGCTGGCTGAGCTGAAGAATTTATTCTTGTCTGGCCCCCACATACGAGCTACAGAGGCGTTTTATTCCCTGACGTCACAAGGCTGAACTTTAACCGTTTGGACCGCTGGCAGAGAATTGCTTATTTTCAACAAATCTTCTGGTCATGGTAGCCTGAAGAGTATCTGAGCCTGTTGCAGCAACGGTCAAAGTGGCGCACCCCCAAACCTGCGCTACAAGTCAACGATGTCGTCCTGGTTCAAATCGAGAACTTGCATCCCCTTAAATGGACATTAGCCAGGGTCATGGGACTGGTGCCTGGAGCTGAAGGAGTTGGTCGTGTGGCAGTGATTCGAACATCAACTGGAACCACTCGAAGAGCTGTCCGCAAGTCGTGCGTCCTGCCGAAGCAAGATCTGGTTGAAAGCCCTGGTCTTCCAACGGGGGGAGAATGTTCGGTCAAGCCGCATCCGAAACAAATTCTTAAATCTTGTCTGGCTTGTTATAATTAATTACTCCGAAATGGGGTAGATAGTAAGTCAATAGTGTTTATTTTGCTATCTCATTTAATTTACGTAGGTATCCTTTGGTAATGAATGAGTCGATAATTGATTGGTATTTTTCTCCATAAGTTGCGCGCTATGTCAAATTTTTCTTTCCAAATGCATCAATCTCTTGAATGCGTTCCTGTAACTTTCTGGTAACTTAGTTTGTTATTCTTTCCAAAAGAATCCGCATTCAAAATTATTTCCATTTCTTTTCTGTCGTCCGCAAAAGTTGGCCGACCGAGGGGGGCAGCCGTGTATCGTACGGCACGATTCGCGATAAGATAGACGCGAGATTGGAAAATAAAGGTAAAGGTCCGGGGAAAAAAGTAATAGTTAGATCAATCTTGTGCCAATGAAGCAAGTATTAATCGTTTTAGGAGCGGCAGAGAGTCAAGATTTGATATTACATTACAAAAAGTCTATTATAGTCAGAATATAATACTCTGAAAGGCTCATGCAAGGCATAGCTATATCTACAATAATTTAAAATTAGGGGACTATAATTTCTAGTTCATCTACTTGGCACAGAAAAGTTTAGGCGACTTAACAAGTTGGGGCAGTCAATATCACCATGTATAAGGTTATAAATAAAGATAGTACCAAGCAACGTTCTTCGGTTGGCTAGGGATGGTAAATTAATCAAAAGAAGTCTACTAGAATAAGAAGGTAAGATAAGATTTGCATCCCAGTTTAGGCGCCCAGTTTAAGGTCCAAGAGAACGCCAAGATCGTTTACAAGAGTTATTCTACCCAAAGAGCTGCCACTTAACGTGTAAGTCGCGTATATCGGATTGGCCCGATAAAAAGTCATCAGCTTGCACTTGGAACCGTTTAAATTTAGTAAATTATCTCGGCACCAGTTTTTGAAAATCGGATTGGAAGTCTAAATGGCAGGAAATGTCCTTATACTGCAGGCACAACTTAACATCATCTGCGTACATAAATACGCGAGAATGACTTATAATTGAGGGAAGATCGTTAATAAATAATGTAAAAAGTAACGGACCCAGATGGCTCCCTTGTGGGACACCGGAGGTAACACGGAGAATTTCAGAAATTGAATTTTTCAAAAGGACCCTTTGTGACCTGCCATCCAGGTCATTTAAGCAGATCAATTGGAAAACCTAAAAGGTCAAGTTTTTGAATGAGAAGTAAGTGATTTACAGAGTCAAATGCTTTACTAAAGTCAGTGTAAATGACGTCTGTTTGAAAACTACTATTGAAGCCTTTTATCACAAATGAAGTGAGCTCTAGAAGGTTTGTGATTGTGGATCTACGTTTTATAAATCCGTGTTGACACGGCGAAATGATTGATCTGCAAAGGTGCTGCAAATGAGGAGTAATAATTTTTTCAAAAAGCTTAGGAATAGCTGACAACTTTGAAATACCTCTGTAGTTACTGGCTTCTAACTTGTTACCTTTTTTGAAAAGAGGAATAACAAATGATTCCTTCCAAATATTTCGGAATTGGGAAGTTTCTAGAGATAAGGTAAACAACTTGTGAAGAGGTTTGTACAGGGCCTAAGCGCAATACCTAAGCACGCACCCAGGAATACCATCGGGCCCTGGCGAATAAACAGGCTTAATACGAAGAAGATCCAAAAGAAGAGAGCTTTCTGTTAAAGTGAGGCAGAATATGAGGTTTGACTTGGACATGGTGTAAGAATAAGGCTGTGATGAATAATCTAAAGTAGAGTAAGTCGTTTGAAAAAATTGGGCAAATAAATCGGCTATTGCCTGATCTGTGGTTGCCGTCATGTTTTCGAACGACAGCGAGGAAGAAAAAGAATTAGATTTACGCTTGGTGTTAACAAAATTATAAAACTGTTTCGGGTCCTGAGAGAACTGGACCTTACAACGGTTTAAGTAACTATTATAACACTGAGCATTAAGCACGGTAAATCTTGACCGAGCACTTAAATATCTAGTAAAAACAGATTGAGAACCGGCATTTTTATATTTCCTAAAAAGTCTGGACTTTACATTTCTTATGTGTGTCAACTCTTTTCTAAACCAAGGTGATTTATTGGAAGTTGACGGATAGAACCACGGAACACAGGAATTAAAAAATTAGTTTATTGCAGTGTAAAAAACATTAACTGCATCGGACATATTAATGCATAAGTAAAGATCAGACCAATTAAAGCCCGAAATAAAATTATTTAGCCTCAGAAAGTCTGCCTTGCGAAAAAAATGCACTCGTTTGGATTTTTCTGATTTTTCTTCTATAACTCTACCCGTATCAAATAAAAGTTCGATTGTTTTGGGATATGGATCTTCAGGTTGCGTGAGTGGTGCTACACTGGACAGAAACACACCTTCAGGATTTGATACAAAACACAAATCAAGTAGGCGACCTAATGAATTTCGAACATGGTTTACTTGAGATAGAGATATGTCAAGCAGGCCATCAATAAAATCATGCTGTGCTATAGGTAGTAAGATATTCGATCCGTCCTCAGTGGACCAAGTAACTCCAGGTATATTAAAATCACCTAGAACTATCATCTGATCCCTATCGGAAAGCTTATTAGCAACGGACTTAAAACGGATAGGTGATTCAAATAATCAGGAAGTTCAGGAATATATGAGCAAGTTATGTATATAAAGTTACCAGGAAGCGATAACTTTACACAAATAAATTCAATGGTATTGAATTCATCGAAAAATAACTCCTCAGACGGGAAGTTTGAATCAACTCCAATTAAGACTCCACCTCCCCGTCTAGAGGGACGGTCATACCTATATATTGTGTACTTACCTGGAAAAACTTCGGAGCTGAAGATCTCCGGCTTTAACCAGGTTTCTGTGAACACAATAATATGAGATGCAAAGAAAAGGCTATCAGAATACAATTTAGTTTGTTTGCTATGCAAACCTCTTGCATTCTGATAGGAAAGAAGGAGGTTAGAAGTTAGTTTTTTGAAATTGGTACACTGGTTTGGCCTCGACTAGGAAGTTTTACTCCCACGGGCCCCTTCTTCTTTATATTAGCCTCGAACTCTTTTACAACCATATTATCCGGCCAAAAGTCGCCCGAGCATATGGCTTCAAAAAGCTCGTAAGGGACAGTTATCTTGAAAGATGAAATGTGTCTAGCATAAGAAAACTTAAATTTTTCCACCTTCACACTATTACAATCGGCGTTAGTTTTGTCTTGTATATAAGACAATACATCAGAAGATGTTTGATCAGGGGAAAGCCGAGAAACGAAAATTTGTTTCTTTAGTGGAACCACTAAAAGGGATTTTGGTGGAGCAGACATTGTTTCTGCAAAACCAACTTGAGCCGGTTGTCCGGACTCAGTAGTCCCTTGCGGTGGAGATGGTACATTCTGAGAGATAGGTGGATCCACTAATTGTAAAACCACTACGGACAAATCGGAATTCTTAGAAGTCCCTGGTTGCATGCATTCTGTAACAGATTGTTCGGATACCGAGGGTTTGCTGAAATCGACTGCTGATCCGCCGGAATGCTCTGTTGATCTTTTGATTTCGGTTGCGGGTGTTCCCCTTTTGCTCCTTACCACCAGCGGCCTTTTTGCGCTTAGGGGACTCTTCTAATAGCTTACGACTATTAAACTGCGAGTCCGGCGCAGAGAGGAGATCATCAGCTCGGCGAAAACTATCTCTAGCCACTCCGAAACAGCTAATCAGCCCCATCAGGCCGCCTTTAGTTTGGCGCATGAACGATTTCATCTCGTTCGCAACCTCGACACAAGCGTCACAACAAAACTGAAAATTGGGCCCCTTTGAAAGGTCATCACTTGTAAGGCCAGTAAAACCGGCGCACTTAGTGTGCACCATATTTTCACACAGCCAGCAAGTCATATTAGACTGGTCAGCCCTGATTACGAGGCTGCATTTTTTGCAGAAGCAGACTAAATTTTTATTATTCATTTTATTTATTTACCACTGTACCAAGAAATCGAATTGAAATTTATAAGCGAGCAGTTATAAGTACCGCAAGAGCGCAGAAACTGCACGCTTAGAACTTTCAAAGCAAAGAGAGCAAGAGAGCGGGAGCGTAAATAAGTTAAAGTGCATGCACAAAAGAGGGGATATAAAAAAAGAAAACACAGATAAGAATTACGAAAAACTAAAACAATTTATTAGTATTAAATACAAAGTGCACTCGCGAAGCGAACGGAGTTTAAATTTATGTTTTAATAAACCCGAAGAGAATTAAAATTGTTTTTTGATAAAACCCACCGATGGGAATAAACGAAAACAAAACACAAAATTCGATGCGCAGAAAAAAAACACGACCGTTCACTTTGAAAGTCAAAGACGATTGTGTTTTATTTTCGGCCAATCAATCCGACCTACCAAATTTCATAATGATCGGTCGACTATATCCCATAGCTGCCATATAACGGAACGATTGGAAATGTCATAACTTTAGTGTTTTTAAAGTTAGGAAGTTGGGATTTTTTATGGGTTTTATTTTTGGGCAACCACTATAATTTACAGAATATTCTGCAAGGGTATATCAACTTCGGCTCCGCCCGAAGCTAGCTTTCCTTTCTCGTTATTAATAACACCGTAAATGACACAACCTAAGGATGTCTTACTTAATACTGGACCAACAAATCATGTTTCAGTTTTCGTCTTTATCACTGGTATTGCAGTCACAGTCCCTGATATTGTAAATGTGATCGTTGTGACTAGTATTTTTAATAATAACACCTTGAATGACCCAACCTAAGGCTGTCTTACTTAATACTGGTCCGTCCAACGAATTCTATTTCAGTAAAAATAATAATACAAAATTGCATATACAAACAATTTTAAATATTTCGAATTATACATACATTAGAGATTCGCTTTGAACATTAAACCACAAACAAAATATTCATGGTCGACCCAATTCTAATTCCCAAACTTCGTCGTAGTGAGCACCAAAAAAATGTCAATTTCAATTCCGATTTTGTATTTTGTTTCGTTTAATCCCATCGGTGAGTTAATTCAAAACATTCTTCATTCTGTTTTCATAAGCCAAACTAAAAGCTTGATTCGGCTGATTAGCTGTTTCGGCGTTGCTAGAGATAGTTTTCGCCTAGCTGATTATCTTCTTTCTGCGCTGGATTCGCAGCTTAATAGCCGTCAGCTATTAGCAGAGTCCCCTAAGCGCAACAAAGCCTCTGGTGGTAAGCAGCACCCCGCAACCGCAATCAAAAGAACAACAGAGCATTTCGGCGGATCAATATCTTTATCTTGGTACAGTGGTTCCAATAAGTAGAATGAGTAAATAAAATTTAGTCTGCTTCTGCAAAAAATGCAGCCTCGTAAAAAGGCTTATCAATCTAATGTTCCCCAGGGGAACACCCCGCAAACTCAAAAAAAATAACTACAGAGCATTCTTGGGGATAAGCCGCTGATTGCAGCAAAGCTTCAAATGTTGCTAAGATCAGCAGCTAAAAAATTCGGTATCCGAACAATTCATAGTAGAATGCTTGCAACTATGCAATTCTAAGAATTCCGATTTGTTCGCAGTGGTTTTACAATTACTGGATCCATCTATCTCTCAAAATGTAGCTGCTCCGCCACAATGGACTACTAAGTCCGGACACTCACGACCCGAAACAGTTTTATAACTTCTTTAACACCAAGCGTAAATCTAATTTTTATCCTTCCTCGCTGTCGTTCGAAAACATGACGGCAAGCACAGATCAGGCAATAGCCTATTTATTTGCCCAATTTTTTCAAACGACATACTCTACTTTAGATTATTCATCACAGCCATATTCTTACACCATATCCTCATGTTGGGGCGGGTCCGTGCCAAGAACAATTCCAGAGTTTTTCCCAAAGAAATATATGTAAATGCGGGGTTGAGTGGAGCTTCGTTTTCCCTTGTGATCCGTGATGACTTCAATATATCGAAAGCTTAGTCTAAGAGGCCACCAGCGATCTTTCTTCTTGTTCGACATGAACATTCTCCGCCCCTCGCAGTGGCAAGTTACGAAAGGGAGCAAGTGCCTGAAAGGAGCCACCCCAAGGCTGAGTTTTGCGCAGCAGTCCGTTTTGACTCGGGAGGATACCCGGCAGAATTAATTCCGCGTATACGTCAGCTCCCAATACAGCCGACACTAAGGAAGGGTGGAACCATCTGTCATCAGCCAAAGTGATGTTTGGGAAGGCATCCCGGACCTTCGGATCCAAGGGCTTGGCTGGAGTTCGGGTCTGCATCTGGTCATCAACCAGCATTAGCAGCTGTCGGGTCATCTTCTACGACTTTGAGCGAATTTCGGTGGTGCACACCCGCTCATCGCCCACGCGGGTGACGAAAAGGTTGAGGTCTTGGGGTCGTGACGAGTGATTTCCACTGCAGACGTGGCACTTGGCATTACTGCGGCAGGATTGACCCGAATGCTCGTGAGCAAGGCAGTTCGCACAGTATTGATTGATGAGGACCGCGCGAAGCCGATTCACCGCCGGGAGCGGAAGGAACCGTTGGCATTTCCTCAGCGCGTCCACTCTCGGCAAACTCGGACCTGTACCCGTTGGTTGCGCGTGGCCGAGCGTGCTGGATTGTAGTTGGCGCCATCGTGAACAATCTGTGGAAGCGAGTAAACAAAGGTTATGGATGATGCGAATGATCGTGACATGTATGAGGACTGACGACACAGGATGACATGAGTTTAGGACTAGTAGGATTGCCTGTTAGTCGCTAACTCAAGAAAAAAGGAAAAGGCTAGAGGCCTCCATCGGAAGGCGGTAAGAACACCAGTTGCATCCGCCCAAGCCGCCATTCATTTGGTGGTAAATTCTTCTCTTTTAACACCACCATGTCCCCCGTCTGAATGTCTCGCGTTGGAAATAGCCATTTAGTCCTTTTATGGCGCTCCTTTAGGTACACTTTTTTCCAACGTAAGCAAAAACAGGGCCTTTAGCCGCTGCCTCCCATATGAGGCGCTCCAGGAGGGTTGAAGTACCAGGTCACATTTTGAAGACTGTACTTGGACAGGATCAAAGACCTCGAAGCTTCAATGAAATCCTTGGATAAGGACGTGGAGGCTCCAACAAACGTTTTTCCGTTGTCAGAGTATATGTGGTGCGGACAGCCTTGTCGTGCGGAGAAACGCGAGAAGGCTGCCAGAAACTTCTCAGTGGTCAAGTCTGATGTAGCTTCTAGATGGATGGCTCGGGTAGTAAAACACACAAAAACGCAGACATACCCCTTAGTTATCTTACACCCCCGACCAACATAGTTTTTATATCAAATGGTCCCGCAAAGCCAACGCGCGTTTGGGTAAAAGCCCTGGAAAATGTAGATCTTGCGCAGGGCAAGTCTCCCATCAGCGGAGTTTGCACATTCTGTCTGTGAATGGTGCACACTCGACTGGAATGAATGGTGTCTCTTACAAGATTTCTAAGCTTATGTATCCAATACTTGGAGCGAATCAGTCGGATCATCAATTGATTACCCCCGTGCAAGGATATGCGATGGGTAAAGAGGGCCAAAAGTTTGGCAAAAGTGCACCTTGCCGGAATGATGATTGGATGTTTCTCATCATATCTTAGCATCTCAGATGCTCGTAGACGACCGCTGGCTCTTAAGACACCGTGGCTTTCGATAAAGGGGTTTAGATTGGAGATCGTGCTGGAGACTGGAATATGTTGCTTTTTGCCTAAGGCCTTGCATTCTATTGGATACTCATTGAGTTGGGTGAGCACAATCAGCTTCTCTTGGACATCAGACAACTCTGCGGCAGTGAGTTCTGCCTTTATGTTAACGTTTTGCTTGCGACACATTCTTGCAAACAGGAATACGTAAGCGAGAACGCGTAAAGCCCTCTCGAATGCTGAAAAACGCTCCAGAATGTCATTTTTCGGGGGCGCTGTGGCGACGTTATAGCTTATTGGGCGCTGTTCGAGCTCGGTTTCGAGCGGGACCGACGAATTGAGTGGCCACTGCTCCTCGTTGTGACGCAGCCACTCAAGCCCATGCCACCAGAGGTTGCTGTCCTTGAGCTCATGGACTGAGACGCCCCTGCTTGCCAGATCAGCTGGGTTATCTTACGATTTCACATGAACCACTGTTCTCTGTTGGTGAGCTGATCAACTTTCGCTACTCTGTTGGCAACGAATGTAGTCCAAGTGCATACTGGCTTGCTTAGCCATGCAAGCACTATTGTGGAGTCTGATTAATAATATATATCATACTGAGTAGGAGGCATTTCGGAGAGAACTGCTGTGGCGAGTTCGGAGAGAAGCACCGACCCGCACAGCTCTAATCGCGATATGCAAAGGGACTTTACTGGAGCAACTCGGGTTTTGGACAAAACCAGGTGGGTGAAACAGCCATCAATCGTTTCGACGCGAACAAAGATGGCAGCACCATAGGCGCTCTGCGATGCATCGCAAAACTCGTGGTACTGCAGTTTTGCTGCTGGATGAAATCTTACCCATCTTGGGATGCGAACTTTTTTCAAAGTTGGATACCCCTCAAGAAAAATATGCCACTTTGTGAAAAGATCAGTCGGAAGAGGCTGGTCCCAGCTTAACTCCCGCAACCAAATTTCTTGCATGAGCATTTTTGCCCGAACAATAAATGCCGATGACCATCCTGCTGGATCAAAAAGTTTGGCTATCTGAGATAAAACCTCTCGTTTGGTGTGGGTTGTTTGGAGAGAAATATCCATCGCCAGGAAGAGGAAACTGACCCATTTGTATATCAATTTGCGAACTCTGGTAGAAATTCGGATCTGCTAATTGGATGGGAAGGAGGTCCCTCAACGACCCTTCGGGTATCGTATAGGTTGGAAGATTTCCGGCTAAATGTGGTAGCACATATGCAGACGCTTCGATTTGGAATTGGCAGCGCTTACGTGGTTGAGCAGCAACAGTTTGATTTACTCCCGAAACTTGAGCTTGTATGGATTCATAGGGGAACTTAATTAGGTTGAATAACCGTTCTGAAATAAAGGTCGCCTCGGATCCGGAGTCAATTAAGGCACGTGCTGAGTACCTAATGCCCAAGTGGCAGATTTCTATGAGCGCCGTACTCAGGAGAACCCCTTGCGTGTTCTCGGCGAGGTACGTTTGCACGTTCGACGGAGTGGACTGTATTTCTGGCTGGAGGTCAAGTTCGGATGCTGACTGGAGTTGTGGAGGGCCGCCGCGATGGAGGAGAGTATTGTGGCGACCTTTGCACGTGTAGCAATTGTGCCTACTCGTGCAGTCTCTCAACATGTGGGTTCTTGCAAAACAGTTCAGACAGAGTTTCTGTTGTTTAATACACTGTTCCCTGCCGGCAACCGACATATTTAAAACTGGGGAAACAGACGGATCGGATGGTTCTTCCGTGAACAAAGTTTACACGACTGTGAATTTACGGTGACCCTATTTTTAAAGTTATGGATAATCCGCGGCCCACCTTCAGGATCAAAGTAGGTTTAAATTCTTAAATTGCCTCCAGGGTTCGATGACGACCTTGTAAGAAGGTCTGAATTCAAGATGGTATTCTTCGGTGCGTATTTAGGTATTGCGCTAAGGCCCTGTGCAAACCTCTTCACAAGTTGTTTTCCTTATCTGTAGAAACTTCCAAATTTTCAAATATTTGCAAGGGATTACTTGTTATTCCTCTTTACAGGAAAGGTATCAAGGTAACATGGTCATTAGCTACAGTGGTATAACAAGCTTTTAAAAACAAAATTATTATTCCTCATTTGCAGCACCTTTGTAGATCAATTATGTCTGACCACTAAGCTTTTGGTACTCACTTCATTGGTAATAAAGATCTTGCAAAGTAGTTCTAAAAGAGACGTTATTTGACTCTGTAAATCCCATGCTTCTTAAACTGTGTTTCAGAATTCGGTAGCGGGGCGATTTTGGTAATCGTATCTCTCCTGACGATATTCTCAATTTAACAGAACACACCAAGCCATCAGCTTCAGCCCAGTCCACCATGTCTCCGCATTCCATATTTGGCATGTGTGCAGGAGATAAATACCCAATATCAGTGTCGGATGTTTAGAAAAGTGGTCGATAATTGACCACGGCTTCCACCTGTGCTGAGGTTGCAATGAAAATGAAAATGCAAATGTATCCATTTCCTTGCGTGGGTTGCGCCCCTTGTCGCCTTAAGGATCGTAGGTCATGCATAGTCGCATTCCGTCTTTTGAAACGGGTATGCTTGACGAACTCTGGCTGCCGGTAGATCCACTATAAACTGATGATCAGTATGTTGACGTAGCTTAAACAGTTGTGTCCCCTTTCGAATGAGATTTTTTGCACCTAAAATCCAGTAATTTTGACGAATAATGGCAAAGAGTGTCGATACGCCTGGGTGCAGGTGAAACCAGTGCTCATTTTCTATACGGAGATATGTGATGCGAATAGCAGAATAGGTTAGTTCCGAGACGATTAAACGTCCACCCACACGTAGAAGTCCGTTGTTGTCCACAATTGGGGAAAAAGTGCACAATTTTGAATTCTTTTTCAGACGCGTCGTTTTATGATACCCGAGTTAAACGCATTATGATTTAGGACTTTTGTAAAGGCGAGTTTTAGATACAGTTCCTTGCGTTTAAACTACAAGAAAGATATCTCCGCTAGACAGCAGAGTATTAGGCGGCTCCCATTAGGCAGCTCCCAAAAAGCAGTGTTACGGAATTACTCTGTATCAGCCGTAAAAATACCAATCTGTTTCCGGCGCTTGAATCGAAAAGAAGTTGCGGTCATTGAGCAGTCTATGGTTTCCGCCGTGTCACCCGCAGCCCACGATTTGCTTCCAGCTACTGCCGATCTTATGCCACACTCAAATGTAGTAAAAAAGTGATTTGGTACCCAAAAATGGATTTTACGGCTTAAATAAAAAATGTACAAATTGATGATTTGAAGATAGAACAATATACATTTTTTTTGTATGAACATTACATATGTCAATAAAAATTCCTCCTCTATTGTTTTGAGGGTCAGAAATCATTTCGTTGATCGTCGTTAAATATTTCTTGCAAAAGTTTAATTAAATGTGGTTAATATGAATTTTAAAACTTACTAGTATAAGGCACAGGCTTCTTCACGAAGTTCGCTCTTAATAAAAGTATACTCATAATAATTAAGTTTCGGTATTACCGCTATTACATATTTTAATAGGCAAAAATTAGCTTTTTTGGAAATAGGATTTCCTTCCAAATTTAACACCTTTAAGTCGTTCATAAACCGAAAGCGTTCAATCTGTAAAAAAGAAAAATACTGTAGACCAGGCTGGTAATATTTTGAGATTATAATAAAACGACTAAATAAGTTTACTTTTATTTTTGTTTACTTTTTTTTTTTGATATTTTCAACCAAATAAAAATGCCAATGAATAAGATTTTTTTTAGTGCGCGTTATATGGGACAAGGTGGAAAAAAAAGTTGACTTGCGCTTTGTATTGTGACAGCGAGTTTAATGTGACCTTGATGTATCTTATAAATATAGGAATAGAATCCGGTTCCGCCTACAAACATATTTTTTCCGAGCTACAGATAAGATATAAGAGGTATTTTGTAAGCCTACCGTTTCGCTACCCATAGCTCAAAAGTTAAGGGTCAGAGTAATGCAGATAATTCCCGGGTTTCTCAATTCGTCAAGACCCGGTTAATAGACTGGTTTAACTTTTTGAAGATCCAAGAAAAGGGAGCTTGGTCTTAAATTTTTACCAAAAAATAAGTTTGCGTCGGACGTCATTTGAATAAAACGGATTAGGACGGGATGACACTGAAAGATGTTCTCTGAAAGACTGGGCAAATAGATTGCCGTAGATTTTCTAATGATAGCGACGACAGGCTGATTTACGCTTAGTGTTAACAAAATTATAAATCTGATTTGGATATTGTGAAAACTGTAGTAAAAAACGAGTAAAAAAGCTTTTGTAACACCGGGCGTTAAGCACGGTAAAATTTAACCGAACCCTTAGGTATCGAGAGAAGGCAGATTGAACGGATAGTATAACGGAACACACTGATTAAACAGGCTCAGCCATGATAGTGCATGAATAAAATTCGGACCAGTCATAGCCGTATATAAAACTATTTAAACGATGAAAGTTTTTCTTACGAAAGCAGTGAATTCGTTTCTGATTTTTTATTTAGCACCTATGTAACGGACATCTATAAACAAAAGATTCAGGCTGGGTGTTACGGACGGGCCAAAGCGCACGCAAAAATGTTAATCGGCTTTGGCTCGTCGGCTAGTGGGGTGGATCTTTGCTTTAACCCGTCATTGCCTATTTGATTATTATCAGAACTCAGATTGCGTGCAAAGACAAACCAAACTAAGGCCGGGGAGAGAAAACACTACTACTACTCGGGCTATTGTCGGACATAAGGCCCTTTACATCTGCGATCGAGCCTACCGCTTTTCCATCTCAGCTGTTAAAGAGGCGGCAATCAGCCCACCCATCCATTGGCCGTTCCCTAACCATTTTCTTTTATCTAGAACGGCCCCTTGCGGTTGCGGCTTCACGGGGGTCTCATGTCCGCCGAGGACAAACACACATAATTACCACATTATAAACATCTTTTATTAACTAACAAATTAAAAGCTTAAACAAAACAATATTGCTGAAAACCCTAATCGAGACTAACATGGAGTACAAAGAATAATATAAAAATAATATGTAGGTATAAATATCATTAGAAAGACAAATGGCGATAATATATAATGAATAGCATAAATATAATAAATATAATTGGTAATTCTTATAAATAGGGATAGGTGCAATAATTAGATTTCAAAATATATATATTAAAGACGGCATGCCAATTAGGTTTACATTTACTTTATATTTAAAAGAAGGACAAATATAACTAACTTTTCTTGGCGTGGTTTTTCAACTTTTAATTAATGTTACGTCGACATGCTACCGTTACTTCCCTTTCGCCCACATTTTAAAGGGTTTTTCTCTTCAAACTCCTTTCACACTTTTAATGGGGTCGGGGACTGGGTAAATTTAGACCCTCACACAAGACGTTTTTTTCACTTTTAAACCATTTTCCTCCCGCGATTCTCTCGTGGTTCCGCGCCGATCGTAAGTCTCGCAGCAACTGGTCGCTCTCTCCGAAATAGAATTTCAATGAGAACTTCTGCCTCAGCTGCTTGCAGTTTTAAGTGTTCCCGCCGGTATTGAATATCGTAGAATCTGGTCTTTGATCGCCGAGCCTATAAATCACATAAAGTGCTACTGAACGGACCCATTGATTTTCTTCCGTTTATTTTGAACTCACCCTCAATAATAGGACTCGGCCGAAATGATTAAATTTGGTTGCCTTTTCCCTTTGAAAATCTCGCTCAGCTCAAACTTCTGGCACTGTTGGCACACTGATTTTGCCGATTCACTTCTTGATCGGTGGAAGGTTCAAATAGAAAAGAACGCTGATGCCGCTTACCGCTGGCGGCAAACCCCTTAACAGCCAAAATGGCAAACGCTCTCAGCAGAAATCAACTGACATTTCGCCCTGTTGACCTATTACGCTTTCTCTTACCCCTAACCCTAGTTCGGCAACCACCCCACAGATGACGCCAGCTACGATCCGTTCCCACTTGACTACCAGCGCTACAAAACTCCCCCCACAAGATCTGGAATGGGGTTTGACATCCCAAAACAGATCCAAACAAAGCTGGTAGCTGAACCTGCTTATTGTTTTAAATCCTTGGCATGATAACGGCCCAAGGAACGACCTTGCAAATCCTCCAGTTCATAGCATGAATTTCCTAGCTTTTTCTGGATTCTAGCCTTGAGATATAACGGACCGAGTTTCGCACTATAGCCTCCTGAAAAATTGCTCTGTCTAAAGTTTTTGCGATAAACCTCTTGACCTTCTTGGTACACTACCTCCCGAGACCGCAAGTTATACTGTCGTTCGTTCTTTTCATTTTGTTTTTGCATAACCTCTCGAGCCTTAGAACGCACCAATTCCAACGAATCTTCCTGAGTGAATCTGGCTGCTCTATCCTCAAGCATTCCGAGAGCCCTCAACAGCTTATAGGTCGAGCCAGATGAAACAAAATGCTGGCCAAAAGCCATGTAATAGGGTGTTGCGCCAATTCCCGAATGTATAGATGAACGCAAAGCACAGCAAATACTGCTCAGATATATGTCCCAATCTTTCTGGTCTTCTCGGATATATGACCGTATTGCGGCTATCACTGACCTGTTTACTCGCTCAGAGGCAGTTGCCTGCGGAGCATACACAGCGGTCAAGCTATGGGAAATTTTGTACTGATTCAGCAACTTCTGGAATGGCTCGGACTTAAACTGGGAGCCATTATCCGACACAATCGTTTCAGGCACCCCAAAAGTGTGAAACAATTCTTGCTGCAAGTACTTAACAACCACATCAGCAGTCATTTTCTTCACGGCTCTCAAAAAGACAAACTTTGAATAGTGGTCTAAAACTATAAAAATCCCCACATTCCCAGACCGCGATCGAGGATATGGGCCGAGGAAATCAATGTAGAGTCGCTGGAAAAATCTCTGCGATTCGGGAGCGATTCCTATTGGTGGCCTTTGTACTCGATTTGGTGCTTTTGTCTTTCTGCAGATGTCACAACTACCTATATATTCTTTAACATCTGTCACCAATCCTGGCCAGAAACCTTTTAATGCAAACAATGGCCGCCAAACATTCTTGTTCAGTCACCGAGTAATCTCCTTGGGCCTTATTCAACTTCTTGGAAACGAATGCGATAGGAAACTCATCGCCTTCGTCGTTTTTCTGAACAAGGACACCACCGACACCAGATTTACTTGCATCACACTGAACAAAGAAAGGTCTAGAGAAATCAGGACTTCGAAGCACGGGCGCTGAGCAAAGCATGTCTTTCAGCGCTTCGAAAGATTCTTTGCCTTCCGGGGTGAGATCTGTGAGTGGAGCTGCAACAGAAGCGAAATTGTTTATAAACTTTCGATACCATCCACCATACCAAGAAAACTCCGAAGTGCTTTTAAAGATTTTGGCAAAGGAAAATCCTTCATAGCCGAAATCTTTTCGGGGTCTGTGCGAATGACACCTTCTCCAACAATATAACCCAAGTACTTTACTGACTTCATGCAAAATTTGCTTTTGCCAACGTTAAGCGTTAAACCCGCGGCGCGTATTTGGTCGGCAACCAAACTTAAAACCGTCATATGGCCCTCGAATGTATCCGATACCACCAACAGGTCATCCAAGTACACGAATACTTCATTTCTCAATGATGCTGGAATCACTTTATCCATGAGCCGGGTCATTGTTTGGGACGCATTAGTCAAACCGAAGGGCATTACTTTGTACTGGTAGAGTGGCTTCCCAGGAATAGTAAAAACAGTCTTTTCGCGAGAACTTGGCTCCAAAGGAATCTGCCAATAAGCATCTTTTAAATCTAAACTTGAAATAAATACTGCTTTGGGAAGTCTACCTAATATACCGTCGATCTGCGGAAGTGGATATGCATCTCTCTTAGTGGCTACGTTGACTTTTCTGCTGTCGAGACAGAGTCTCACTTTTCCAGGCTTCTGCACTAACACCACAGGAGACGACCAAGGACTATCCGATTCCTCGATGACTCCGAGTTTAAGCATTCGGTCTATCTCAGCATACAACAATTTCTCAATGGCTGGGGACACCGGGAAATGCCGCTGTTTTACTGGCTTAGCATCTCCTGTGTCTATTGAATGTGAGATTAGCGTTGTTTTTCCTAATCCTGATACAGCAAATGAGGGAAACTTAGCAATTACTTTTTCCAAAACCGAATTCTGCTCGTCCGATAGCTCGTGTGAATCGGACGCGATTTCGCTAATTTGCATTGCAGACGGTAACAGACCGAACCTGGACCAAAAGTCAATCCCTAAATAGAGGTCTTGGCTCAACGATGGTATTATGTTGAGATCCAAATCTTTGACAACACCCTTGTATTGGACTGGAGTACGAAAACGCCCAACGACTTCTTGTCTTTTGCCATCAGCTGTGCAAGCTGCTGTAGCGACTGGTTTGAATGAATATCTGCTTTGAATTATTTGTATTGCCAAATTCCCTCCTATCACACTGATTGCTGCCCCTGTATCCAAAAGTCCTATGACTATCCTATATAAGAGTCGAACCTCAGCATAGGGTCGCTTATCATTTCCTTTAAACCGAATTGTATTTATTGTTTTTACCGATTTCCAATAAGATCGCATGCGTTTTGTATGCCTTGATATGGATCTGCATGGAACCTTAGAAGTATTATTGAGAAGCTGCTGCTTAGCAAGTTGAGGCCAAAAATTCGGATGAATTCTTTCCTCGCCTGACATATCTGTGTTATTTTCTTTAAGTGTCGACGATGACGATTCTACTGGCTCAGCTCGGTGTTCGTGGCTTTATTTTTCTGAGCACCCAGTTGCTGACGATACTGTGTGCCCTGCTTTACGATTTTTTGGCAACGAGCACAGTGAGTTTTCAGAATATTTTTAGCCCCACAACCCCAACAGAAAATTCTTTTCTTTTCGCGACAATCTTGGTGGCGATGGCCCTCTTTATGACAATTCCAGCAAATTAAAGCCAAGGCACCAACTTCGAATTCATCATCATCTGAGAACATGACACGCTCATCGAGATCCTCTTCTTCTACCAGCTCAGCCACCTGTCTCCGAAAAGGAACAACCTTCTGATACCCTTGATTTTTCCTAACATCGTCTAGGAAACTCTCACGACGACGGCAAACTTCTCTCAAATGATCCACAGAATGTATGGTTACATTTAGCAACTCGTGCCTTATTTCTGGTCTCAAATTTCTCTTCAGAATATCGACCACTGTGAACTCCTCTAAAGGCACCGCCAATCCGTCCATCATCTGCATAATTGCGTCGTGAAAGCTGTCGAAAGTCTCCTTTTCTTTTTGCTTGCGATCACGAATAGCTTCCCTAATGTCAACATCAGTACGGGTGTCTCTAAATTGCTTCCTAAAAGCTTTACAAAGCAGATCCCATTTCAATATCGGAGATGTTTTATGGAACCGCCAATAAAAATCTCTGGCTTTGCCTTCAAAAAGCATGCTAGCATTACTGCACAAAATGGTAAAATTCCCTTCAAGGGTCTGACGAGTGAGAGCTTCCACCCTGTATATAAAATTGTCGACACTAAGACCATCTTGATTTCCGCTAAAACGAATCTTCCAACCATTCATGATATGCGCAACCTTATCTGGCCTTTGTGCTAAATCAGAGACAAAACTTCGCTGTGACCCTGGTCCAGGACCGTGGCTGCCAACAAAACCTAGAGCAGTGTCTAAGTTTATCTCCGGAAGTCTACTGGGCGATGGTTGGCCACTGGGAGGAAGACTACCGCGCTGAGATAGCTGTTCACTAATTGGTTGTAACTGAGCTGTTATAGCTGATCGAATTAGCTGGGCCATTAATTCGCTTTGCATTCCTCGGACGGCCTCTGATATGGCCTTTGTTATGAAATCAGTTTGACCTGCGTTTGAATCCAACTGCTGACGAACCGACTGATTTAAGCCAGCTGAAGTTCCTGGACTGTCGAGATTAACTTTACCCTGCGACCTAGTGTTGGGCGTAGCAGGCTTCTCAAAGCAGACAGTACTACAGGTGGGACAAGTTGGTTTCTTTCTAGAATAAATTGCTATGCATGATTTGTGAAATTCGTGCAAGCATTTGGTTCTAAAAACTGTTGCAACTGTTAGTGCTTTTCCACACAGTACGCATTCTGGTGGTGTTGGAGTACTATCATTTGCCTCATCAGCCATTTTTCTATCTCAATAAAGGTAATTAATAAAAAACACAAAAAGGTATTCTACTAATAGAAGACAATTACAAAAAAAAATATATAAAAATAATGAATTATAAAAACAATAAATGCTAAGAAAATTAATCAATAATGTATTCAACACAAAAATTAAATCCTACTAAGAAACCGCAATTACAAAAAAATGAATTACGAATTGAAATATAAAGACAAAAAAATATTAAATAGATTAATCAATCAGAAAACGCAATTACAAAAAAATATTAAGAATTTAAATATAAAGACAAAAAAAAATAATAATTTAATTAATCAATCAGGAAAACGCAGTTACAAAAAATTTATTAAGAATTTAAATATAAAGATAAAAAAAATAATTTAATTTATCAATAGTTTATTCAGCACAAAAATCAAATTCTACTAAGAAAACGCAGTTACCAAAAAATATATTAGGAATTGAAATCTAAAGACAAAAAAATAATTTAATTAATCATTAATATATTTGACACAACAAAATATCTGACTAAGAAAAGCAATTATTAAATGAATATTAAAACTATAATTTATTCTTTTTAAAAATCAATCACCAAATCAAATACAATAAATTTGCTACCTTCCTTTGACTCGAATTCTTATTACAAGAGTTCAACGACCTCAAACGCAAAGCCAGCTGGTTCACTGCTTATCGCTCAGCCTGAATATTACACACATGTAAGTGAATGTATGCGTAAGAAACGATCAAAGTCACGGAGAACAAAAATAATGCTCACCAAACAAATAAAATTTCTCAGACAAAAATCGTTTGCCTCTAGCGCGACTAATTCCCCTGCGAAAACCAAATTTCAGACGTCGATCAAACAAGAAACGGAAAAAACAAAAAAAAATACATAACTGGGCATACGCATGCGCTTATCTCTAAACAAGCAACAGCAACAACACAAAGCTAAATGCAAATCGTGGTCAGCGATCGGTCCGCTCAGACTGCATTCCAAACGATTTCGCCCATATGCCCTTATGCACTGATCTTATCAGCTAGTCTTATAACGTGGGCACTTAATTTCTTTTCAAAGAATTTTTCTAAGTGCATCCAAAGCGTTTGACTGTGAACTGATTTTTCACAACATACGACGGAATGAATACCCTGTGTTTGACATCAGACGTGGCTAGGCGAGCTGTTAATAATAACTGCAAGCCTATAAATCCTATGCGGCTGAATGTTAAAGTTAAGGTACTCAAATAAAAGAAAACTAAATGAAGAGTAAAAAAATAAAATGTTTTTGCATATCGTCAGTCGTGGCCGATTCCTAATTACGAGTAATTCTGGCAATCGTTTTCCAAACGCCTGATTTTGGTTTTGCAAAAACAAAAATGAATGCGGACAAGTATAAAAAATGCGTCGGAACGAAATTTCTATAACTTTAAAGTTAATTTGTATTTTTTAAAAAAAAATGTGGATGGGTGTAGTAGTGTGTGGGTGGTAGACTGAAAAAAAAAATTCAGCCACACGTATGGGCGCCAGAATAATTATAATAATCATACTAACAACTAATTATTTATAAATGTAACGGACATCTATAAACAAAAGATTCAGGCTGGGTGTTACGGACGGGTCAAAGCGCACGCAAAAATGTTAATCGGCTTTGGCTCGTCGGCTAGTGGGGTGGATCTTTGCTTTAACCCGTCATTGCCTATTTGATTATTATCAGAACTCAGATTGCGTGCAAAGACAAACCAAACTAAGGCCGGGGAGAGAAAACACTACTACTACTCGGGCTATTGTCGGGCGTAAGGCCCTTTACATCTGCGATCGAGCCTACCGCTTTTCCACCTCAGCTGTTAAAGAGGCGGCAATCAGCCCACCCTTCCATTGGCCGTTCCCTAACCATTTTCTTTTATCTAGAACGGCCCCTTGCGGTTGCGGCTTCACGGGGGTCTCATGTCCGCCGAGGACAAACACACATAATTACCACATTATAAACATCTTTTATTAACTAACAAATTAAAAGCTTAAACAAAACAATATTGCTGAAAACCCTAATCGAGAATAACATGGAGTACAAAGAATAATATAAAAATAATATGTAGGTATAAATATCATTAGAAAGACAAATGGCGATAATATATAATGAATAGCATAAATATAATAAATATAATTGGTATTTCTTATAAATAGGGATAGGTGCAATAATTAGATTTCAAAATATATATATTAAAGACGGCATGCCAATTAGGTTTACATTTGCTTTATATTTAAAAGAAGGACAAATATAACTAACTTTTCTTGTCGTGGTTTTTCAACTTTTAATTACGTTATGTTACGTCGACATGCTACCGTTACTTCCCTTTCGCCCACATTTTAAAGGGTTTTTCTCTTCAAACTCCTTTCACACTTTTAATGGGGTCGGGGACTGGGTAAATTTAGACCCTCACACAAGACGTTTTTTTCACTTTTAAACCATTTTCCTCCCGCGATTCTCTCGTGGTTCCGCGCCGATCGTAAGTCTCGCAGCAACTGGTCGCTCTCTCCCTTTGAAAATCTCGCTCAGCTCAAACTTCTGGCACTGTTGGCACACTGATTTTGCCGATTCACTTCTTGATCGGTGGAAGGTTCAAATAGAAAAGAACGCTGATGCCGCTTACCGCTGGCGGCAAACCCCTTAACAGCCAAAATGGCAAACGCTCTCAGCAGAAATCAACTGACATTTCGCCCTGTTGACCTATTACGCTTTCTCTTACCCCTAACCCTAGTTCGGCAACCACCCCACAGATGACGCCAGCTACGATCCGTTCCCACTTGACTACCAGCGCTACACCTAATACTATTAATTGATCTCGATCTGGATAACGAAAAGGTGATTCGCGTAATTTGGGAACTCAGATGATGGTGAGATATAAGAGAAAGTAATATATTATAAATAAAACTACCGGGAAAAGATAATTCTTTCTTGATCTGGGGCGAGCCGTGAAACAAATACATGTTTCAGCTGGGGCACCCAAAAAAAGTTGCCGACCTTTTTTGGTACTCCAGAATTTGTATCTGTGATGCTTGATAACCGGCTGATTTACGCTCAGTGCTAACAAAATTATAAAAATGTTTTGGACCTTTGTGAAAACTGGGCCCTACCATAAGTGATATAGTTTTTATAGGTCGGGAAAATGCCAATTGTTAGGAATAAAAGGTAATTTGCGTGAATTGGGTAATCAGATGATGGTGGGATATATCAACTAGTAATATATACAAAATTAGCGGGAAACGAAAATTGTATACCTAAGAATTCGAATAACGTTTGAACCATTCATATAAAAGCATTTAAACGATGCAAGTTTTCCGGCTGCGTAAGTGGTGACGTCCAATAAGTCGTCCATGACGGGTATAGGGAATTTATCGTCTACCGTAATCTCATTGCAAGAAAGCCACCTTGGCCCACTTCTTAACGAGCAAACATGCCTTTGTTAAATTTTTTTTGAATTTAAATAGCGCTGAGTGTCAAGTAATAACATTTTTTAGGGTGCCACTTATACGCTGGGTGGTTGCGCGTTGTCTAGAATCACGCATGTTTATGACCTTGCCTTCCTCCTTGACCCAAAACTTAAGTTTTGTGACCTTATTACTTCTATGTTGAATAAAGCCAGGGGAGTTCTTGAATTTATTAAAAGGTGGTGAAAGAAATTCGATGATCTCTATGTTATAAAGACTTTGCTTATTTCACAAGTCCGTCCAAAACTGGAGCAGTTCAGCAGTTTGGAGTCCTCAGTATGGTGTACATATAGACCGGCTATAGTCTGGGCAAAAGAACTATTTATTATTTGCTCTACGGGGCCTTAACTGGAATGCAAGCCTTATTTTACCATCCTACTCTAGTAGACTTCTCTTCATTAATCTAGCATCCGTAGAACGATGCTTGGCACAACATTTATCTATAAACTTATTCATGGGGATGTGGACAGTCCCGAGTTACTGGGTCGCATAAGCTTCTCCGTGCCTAATAGAATTACCAGGAACTATGTTCCGCGTACATTAAATATTTGTAGATCTAACTTTGATATGCATGAACCTTTAGAGTACTTTGTAACGACTATAATAGACTATACCATATTATTTCTACTACCGACTCTTTGCCAAGCCTAAAAGCATTAATTTTATCTTACTTAGCACAAAATTATCGAAATTATCCGCCATCCCAAAGCTTTTCGAAAACACTATTACACCCCGTTTGCAACATCTTTGTAGATCGATTATATCTCCATGTCAACATGGATTTATAAGGCGAAGATCTACGACGACAAACCTCTTGGAGCTAACGTCTTTTGTAATAAATGGCTTCAGAAAGAACATGCAGACTGACGTAGTTTACATGATTTTAGTAAAGTGTTTGATTCAGTAAATCACTCACTTATTGTATTAAGGCTAGACTTATTAAGGTTTCCATGTGATCTTCTAACATTGATCTCAAGTTATCTGAGTGGTAGGACTCAAAGAGTCCTCTTTAAAAACTCGATCTCTGATTTGATCCGAGTTACTTCAGACGTCCCACAAGGAAGCCACCTTGGCCCACTTATTTTTACCTTATTTATAAACGATCTCCTTATGTACGCAGATGACGTTAAGTTATGCCTGCAATATAATGAAATTTCTAGCAGTTCAGACTTACAATCTGACCTAAATGCTTTTCAAACATGGTGTTGTGAAAATCTTTTGGATTTAAATAGCGGTAAGTGCAAAGTAATGACATTTTTTCGGGTGAACCCACAATCTGCAACGTATGCGCTGGGTGATTGCACGTTATCTAGAATTACGCATGTTGATGACCTTGGCGTCCTCCTTGACCCAAAACTTAAGTTTTGTGACCTTATTACTTCTATGGTGAATAAAGCCAGGGGAGTACTTGAATTTATTAAAAGGTGGTGAAAGAAATTCGATGATCTCTATGTTATAAAGACTTTGCTTATTTCACAAGTCCGTCCAATCCTGGAGTAGTTCAGCAGTTTGGAGTCCTCAGTATGGTGTACATATAGACCCGATAGAGACTGTGTAAAAGAACTTTTTATTATTTGCTTTACGGGGCCTTATCTGGAATGCAAGCTTTATTATATATTTGGCTCTATCGGATTTTAATGTTCTCAACAGTCATTGTTTTTCTATGTATCTAAATCCATGTAAATTTGAATTTTTAAATGATGCGAAACAGTTTTACAACTTTGTTAATGCCAAGCGTAAGTCATCGGCATTGCCTTCATCGGTACGTCTAAACTCAACGGAGGCATCGACGGGTTCTGAAATTGCTGATTTATTTGCTGAGTTTTTCCAAACTACTTATAGTTCGACAGCTTGGTCAAATTCTAACTACCCTTTTCCCTTAAATAGGGCAAATTGTATTTAACCGCCCTAATTACTAAAAATTTTCTCATAATAGATTTAGCAACAACAACGCCAACTAATTCTCCCGGTCCAGATGGACTTACTGGATGTGTGCTTAAGTTTTGTGCGACAACCATTTGTAAACCGATTCTTAAACTTTTTAATTTGTCTATTTCATCATCAGTCTTTCCTACTATCTGGAAGGACAATTCGAAGAAATACATTGTAAACAAATGACCCTTTCCAATCTTAGCAACCGCTGGAAATTCTAGCTTCGTTAACAGAATCTCCCCTCACTCAAACCCAGCCCTGTGAGAACCACATCCGGCCTTCTGTAAACAAATTCATTCCGATAAAATAATTAAATACTTCAAATTATTCCGATCAAATAATTAAATATTACAATTTATTTATTTATAATAACAAATTCGGGAGTTAACACTTTGAAAAAAATATAATTTTTATTTATCAAAATAGTGTAAACGCGAACTGGGAAAGATAGGTCTGCTCCTTACAAGATTCAACTTAAAACTCCAACTTATAAACTACGCTGACGCTTATCAAACCTTCTATTGGGAGAAAGAACTCGATTGATAAATTGAAAGTGTCCAAAATGAGAGCACTGAGCATGAGAGCTATCTAGGTTTGAGCTGCGTCTGCAATTTTACAGAATTGGGGGATAAAAGCTTTTTGGAGTTTGGGGACATTTGTTTATAGCGCATTTGGCCGAATGCTCGTGCATAGCCGGCAAACACAGCATATTTGCGTGGCCGCTATGAATTTCATTTTTGTCAACTTTAAGTTTAGTTCGCTTCAAGCTCTATTCGAATAAAGAACACAAGTTCTATAGAATTGCAAAACTCCGGCAACGGCCGTTAAATATCTCTTATTATTTTGCACTGACTGAGTCTCTAGGCCAGCAGGCGAAGGGGGCAGTTACCTCCCAACGTAAGTCAACCTAATCAGCAATTGTGAAGGTATAGCCATCCGGCTCTGACTGCAGCGAGGGATCCCCGATCTCCACATACGAGAACTAAGTTAAGGCCCCCTCCTCCCCCCGCACTTCCGAGCGGGCTTCAGCAGGTGCGACTAGCAGCAAACATATTCCTCCCTCGTTTACGGGAGGCAATTACAAGCAGCAGCTTCCAGCGGCCTACCCTCACGCGTGGGTGTTAACGCATCCCCCCGCACCTACGGGAGGCAACCACAAGCTGCTGGCCGCCACTCAACTATAACGGACGCTCCCAGAAGCGACCGTTTTCCCCGCGCCTACAAGCTGGCATCTCCGAGAAGAGCAGCGTTTCACCATTGTGGCTGGAGGACCACCCTTGGCCACACACACGTACCGCATATTGTTTCTCCCGCACATAAGTGTGGGCTAATTGAAGAAGACCACCCTAGACAGTGCGGCCGTCGAGGACCACCTCAGGCCGCGCCCTTCAACCCAACGGTTTCGCTTAGATATTTTTACATTCTTGGAAGAAAAATTTTATCTATGTGGAAGAAACCACAGTAAATAAAATGTAAGTGCACCCCTTATTTAAATATTTTCTAACCAGTCTGCAAAGTAGAACTAGTTAATAAAGAATACTACGAGAGTAAAAAAATTCGGGATTTGATTAACGAAAATAAAATATATAAATATATTATGTTAAATTCATTCATTTTTCTGATTTGAAACATTTTGACTATGAGTCGAGGCTGTGTGTCAGTCTTATTTACCCTATATCTCTTATAATTTACAATATTATAATTTTTATATATTTACCACTACACTAATTTTTATGCAAGGGCATAGGTACATATCTACTACCTTTAAAATTAACTAGGTGAATTATGTAGTGATGAAATACGAGCTCTCATTTTGGCGGCTCTGTGTCTCCGTTCTCTAATCCTTTTATGTGCGTATATGAGCTCGCCATTTTCTAAGTATAGAAGCGTCAAGCAGTACGCTAGCGATTCAGGGTCAGATAGTGAAGAACTCCTTCGAGCTTCTCATCTATGCGTCTTCACAGAGAACGGTCGTGTTTTTGTTTTGCGCTCCGAATTTTCATTTTCTTATTGAAACCACCGGGGTTTACTTAAATCTTTTAAACGTTTCTACACCTTTAAGTGTTTTCTAACAACTTTCCGTTCGCTTCGCGAGTGCATCGTGATTAACTTGTGTTCAGTAAACAAAAAGTTTTTATCATTATTTAATTCGGTGCTGGTTTGTTGTTATTGTGTTCCATTGCCCCTCTTTTCAGTCTTTCTCTTCGTCGTTGAGCGCTGTTGGAACGGCACGCACTCCAACGGTCATATCTCTCAGAGGTGTTTTATACCGGAGGTAATCGGTTAATAATCCCGCTCTCTCTCTCTCTTTTCGTTTCTATATCGTTTCGTGGTGCCTAACATCAAAGTTATTCGGTGTTTTGCTCCCGCTCTGTCGCTCTGCTTGATCTCTCATTAAAAAGTTCTTGAGCGCTTTCGATATTTTTGTCCGCTATAGTGCACAGTGGTCCGCGGTCAGTGAAAATGGCTTACTGTTCGTTAAAAAATTGCAAGAAAATTATCTCGGCTGGACAGCAAAGTATTCCCTGCCATACATGTGATAAAATTTATCACGCAAAGTGTCTTGGCTATTCTGGCCTGGTTCGTGATGCCATCGATAAGAGGAGTGGCTTACGCTACTACTGCGATGAATGCATTGTATACGAGAACCAGGCAATAACTATTAGGCGGCTCACAAAAAGCAGTGTTACGGAATTAATCCGGAACTGCCGTAAAAATACGGACCTGCTCGTGGCGCTTGAATCTCAGCTCACTAGCCGCATGCTAGCTGAGCCCGATTCCCCAAAGCGCAAAAAAGTCGCGGTCGGTGGGCATTCTATGGCAGGTGCTGTGCAACCTGCTGCCCGCGATTCGACTCCAGCTCAGCTGCCAATCTTAGGCGCCACTCAAATGGTACTAAGATCGGGGGCAAAAAGTGATTCGGTATCCGAAGTTGCTGGAATCGATGTGGCTCCGCTAGGTACTTCCGCTCTGTCCGATCAAAATAAAGTAGTGGCCCCAACACCTCATGTAGACTTAACGTCCGGATTACCGGCCGATACTGGTAGTACAGATACAAATTCTGTAGTACCAAAAAGGGTTACATGTGTTGTACCAAAAACGGTTACTTGTGTTCGGGTGCCCCAGCTAAAACATGTATTTGTTTCACGGCTCGCCCCAGACCTCTCATCACTGGATATTACGGCTTATATCCGTAACAAAATCCAAGTTGATGATTTGAAGGTCGAACAATTTAAATTTTCTTATGCTAGGAAAGTATCATCATTTAAGATTGGTATTCCTTGTGCTCTTTTTGCATCTGTGTGTTCCACCAGTTTCTGGCCCGAGGGCATATTTGTAAAAGAGTACGAAGCTAAGAGAAAAAAGAATAGTTCAGGGGAAATGGAAAATACCATTAAAGAACCATCCCCAGCGCCCTCCACATCCTCTTCTGTCCCAAAAACCTAGCCTCCTCTTTTCTTCTTTGCTATCAGAATACAAGAGGCTTACTTAGTAAGCTGACTAAATTGTATTCGGATAGTTTTTCTTTCCCATATAATATTATGGTATGTACAGAGACCTGGTTAAGGCCGGATATTCTTAGCTCCGAAATTCTCTCGGTTAAGTACACAATTTATAGGCTTGATCGTCAGTCCAGACGGGGAGGTGGAGTCCTGATTGCTGTTGACTCCACCTTTTCGTCTGAATTAAGGTTTATGCAGCCATAGAAATTAGGGACACAGTTCAATGCAGCGATCCACTAGACGCTGCCAAGTGCGTACCCGAATTTGCGGGGGCACAGGCGTCATATGTTTCGTGGAGGCAAGCCGCCACCGCTACCACATATTTAGACGATACAATGGTAGTTCACGCCATGATCAGGCAGTGATTATCATAAGAAGTAAAATAAGAGGCCCTGCTGATGCAGTGTTGTCCTCCTTTGGCACAATTTTAAATTTTGACGCGATCATAGACCGATCCACGTCATTGAACAGGAGATGGGCACCGTCAGACAGGGAAGCCTCACACTCCTGCAATACTACAATGAGGTTGAGAAAAAACTCACCTTACTCACAAAGAAGAAGAATTCTGTGTGATAAACGCAGCCTATCTGATGTCCTCTTCTCGGCAAAGCCGACGGATATGCCAACTGCTATGGCATTAGCGCAAGAAGTGGAATCAAACCATGAAAGGTACACGTTCGCAACATCGTTTGCAAAGAGTCTAGAGGATAGGGACCGTAAGATGAGTCCAAAGGAGCAAAGGCGCCAGCAGGATAGAAATTTTTCCCAAACAGACCCCCAGTTTGGTATTAATACAAATCCCCATTATACCAAACAAGTTAAAGCGCAGGTACATTCTGACCCGCGCAATAGCAGATTGCAGAGTAGACCGGAGCCGATGGAAGTCGACCCATCTGCGAAGGTTTGCATTCCTGCCCAAGCTCCACCCTATCAGAATAGGCGATCGGCAACGTCCGAGCGCACAGACGCCCCTAGAAAACAGCAGAGGGTAAACCACGTCACCCAAAGCTCAGATCAGGAAGGGAAATCTTACGCCAACACTGCGTCCAGCGCAATAGCAGAGATCAACGATGATGCTATTTGCGAATACGATTCAGACGTAGTCCATTTTTTAGGGGAAAATCCCTGCTGCCCGTCATCAGACAAAGAGTAGTGGGGATAAATATAAAACTGCTTATTGACACGGGAGCCTCGAAAAATTTCATCCGACCGTTCGAAGGATTGAAATGCGTCCCGGTAGAAAGCCCCTTCGAAATTCACTCAATTCACGGCAACACCACAATCCCGAAGATATGCTTCATGACACTTTTCGATTTAAAGGCCACCTTCTTCATCTTACCCGACTTATCTTCTTTTGATGCAATCGTAGGCCTCGACCTTCTTAAACAGGCGGGAGCATCACTTTGCCTGGCCTCCGGCCACATCAAATGGGGCAACAAAGAGGAGAAAATTGATTTTCACTCGTGCCCTGATGTCAATTTCACCAAAGTGGATTGCTCAGATGCGCCACCTTTGGTCAGAAAGACATTTTTAACAATGCTCCGCGACAGGAAAAAAGCCTTTGTGGACCCCAATGAGGCTTTACCTTTCAACACATCGGTGGTAGCCACCATCAGAACTGTTGATGAGGAGCCCATTTATGCCAAACTCTACCCATACCCAATGGGCGCAGCCGATTTCGTTAATGGCGAGATTCAAGAGCTGCTAAAAAATGGCATAATCCAGAAGTCGAGATCCCCCTACAATAACCCGATATGGGTTGTAGACAAAGAGGGCACCGACGAAACGGGCGGCCGTAAAATGCGACTCGTATTGGACTTTCGCAAATTGAACGAGAGGACAATGCCTGATCGCTATCCCATGCCAAATATCTCTATGATACTAGGGAATTTAGGCAAAAAAAAAAAATCTGGCTACCACCAAATAACGCTGGCAGAACGCGACCGTGAAAAGACTTCCTTTTCCGTAAATGGAGGAAAGTACGAGTTTCGCAGAATGCCATTTGGACTAAAAAATGCTGCCAGCATTTTCCAAAAAACTATAGACGACATACTGCGAGAGCAGATAGGCAAATTTTGCTATGTTTATGTCAATGACGTTATCGTCTTCTCAGAAGACGAAAACTCTTACATCCAGCACGTAGATTGGGTTCTCAAAAGCCTTTACGATGCTAATATGAGGGTGTCAACTGAAAAATCTAAGTTCTTCAAAAAAAGCGTTAGCTCAGGTATCCCAACTATAAAAAAGCATTTGATCTAACGACAGATGCCTCAGCTTACGGAATTGACGCAGTCCTATCCCAAGAGGGACGGCCCATTACCATGATCTCGAGAACCCTAAAGGACAGAGAGATCAATTATGCCACCAATGAAAGCGAGCTGCTAGCAATAGTTTGGGCATTGGCCAAATTACGTCACTATCTATATGCAGTGAAAGATATCAACATCTTTACTGACCATCAACCACTGACCTTCGCGGTATCGGAATCCAATCCGAATGTAAAGATCAAACGGTGGAAAGCTCGCATCGACGAGTCCGGCGGCAAAATTTTTTACAAGCCCGGCAAGGAAAACCTCGTTGCGGATGCCCTCTCAAGACAGCAACTTAACGTTCTGGGAGAGGAAGAAGCTTTTTCAAGTGCGGCCACGATTCACAGTGAGCTGTCACTGACCCACACAATTGAGGCAACGGATAAGCCCTTGAATAGCTTCCAAAACCAGATAACTCTGGAGGAAGCTCGCTTTCCGCAAAAACGCAGCTTTGTCCTCTTTGGAAACAAGAGACGGCATGCGATCAGCTTCTCCTGCAAAGAGTCATTACTCAATGAGCTCGCAGATTTAATTGTTGCGATTTGCACACACTCGCAATGATACAGGACCAACTTTTACGCCAATTTCCAGCCACAAAATTTTGGTATTGTAAAAATCGTGTAACGGACATTTTTGCAGTCCCGGAGAGACGAGAAATTCTGTCCACTGAACACAACAGGGCTCACAGGTCAGCCCAAGAAAATGTAAAGTAGGTACTACTTCCCGAAAATGGCCAAGCTAGCTAGCGAAATCGTCGCTAACTGCAAAACATGTGCTAAAGCTAAATATGACAGGCATCCCAAAAAGCAGGAGCTTGGGGAAACACCAATCCCGTCCCAGGTTGGGGAAATATTACACATAGAGATCTTCTCAACGGATTAAAAATATTTTCTTACATCCATTGACAAACTCTCAAAATTTGCGATGGTCCGCAGTATGAGATTCAGGATAAGATAAAAATCGCCCAAGACAAGCTCAGGAACAAAAAGTTGGCGATAAAGTCCTGGAAGAGAAGATTGTGGAAGCGGACATGGGGACCACAGTCCTCATTAAGGGGAGGGTGATCCACAAAGACAACATCAAATAAAAAAAAGTTTTTTACCTTCTCTTTTTCCTTTTTGCCACTTGGCACAATTTTACTAGCTTTAAGCATAGCTGATAAAATATTTTTTTTAAGGTTAAGTTAATTTCCTTTGGTGGTGGGCAACCTTGTCACGAACAAAAATATAGCTCCGAATTCATTCCACAGGTGCAAAATCATCCCAATTCTCTTCTCCTTAACCATGGCGTCGGCGCACATCACCGACTATTCACAAGCCAAGTACATCCCCATTATTGACGGTCGAATACTAGTGTGGGAGGAATTCGCATTCGTTAGACATTCAGCGAACCTTCCAGAGTACAGGCGCGTAGTAGAAGAAACAGAAAATATGAGCGATATGTTCCCCTAGTCACACATGAAAAAACTTTTGAATGTGGACACAGCTCACCTTCGCGACCTGCTCGACTCGTTAGGCGTGCACCACAGGGTAGCCAGGAGTTTAGACTTTTTAGGATCAATGTTAAAAGTCGTAGCAGGAACTCCGGACGCCGGGGATTTAGAAAGAATTAAATTCACAGAAACACAATTAATAAATTCAAACAATAGACAAATAGAAATAAATACCAGAATAAAAAGTCAAATTAATGAATTAACGACAACCGTAAATCAAATCCTGAAAGTGGCAAAGAGTTCACAAGTGGACACTGGTCATCTATATGAAACATTGCTCTCCAGAAACCGAATGTTAACAATGGAACTTCAAAATTAAATGATGGCAATCTCGCTTGCTAAAGTAAACATAGTCAGCCCAAACATATTAAATCACGCAGACCTAGAAAGTATTTGGATGTAGGAGCCCACCGACACTCCCATAAAAGATATTTTGTCCGTAGCGTCCGTGAAAATTCTCCAGTCTATTAACATATTGCACTTCATTATTAAATTCCCAAAAATTAAATTAGCATGTAAGAAGATTACAATGTTCCCGGTAGCACATAATAATGTGATGCTAAGGTTAGTGGATAATATAATAGCAGAATGCAATGGGGAAATTTATGCGATCCAGAATTGCTCCACAACACCAGGAGTCACTTTCTGCCGACTATCAGCGAAGACCACATGCGCACGAGAACTCCATGCAGGTGGAGTTGCACACTGCGAGACCCAACCAAGCGATTTACATCCGATCACTTTTGTCGATGAGGGAATTATGATCATCAATGATCAATCAGCGCAGGTACGAGTAGACAACGGAACAAGCGTCTGGATACACGGGACGCATCTCGTCACCTTTAGTGAGCGCGTCACAGTAAACGAAACCCTGGTTTTGAACCAAAACTCCGCCCAGAAGAGGACTCCGGGGGTGGCAAGCTCACCCTTACTGAACATCACCATCAGTCAAAATACTCTGAGCCTCCCCTACCTTCACCGCTTGAGTGAACGTAACCTGGAATACATTCAGAAGTTCGGAAATAAAATCAACACCAATCAGACACACATGGTAGCGCTAATTACAGGAGTAATATGTTGCGCATTGATTTGTGTCGGCCTAACCTACACGCAACTCACCGGTGCCAGAAGATCTGCGGTCCAACTAAGAAGGGTGATCGCTTAAATAGGGTCGGCCGAGGGCGGCCTCAATCTTGAGGGGGGAGTAGTTAACTAAGTAGCTAACCGGACGGAGGCGATGACCGAATGTCCGAAGCCCAGCGGCGGCCAAAACAGCTGACGCGGCATTTGGCCGGATGCTCGTGCATAGCCGGCAAACACAGCATATTTGCGTGGCCGCTATGAATTTCATTTTTGTCAACTTTAAGTTTAGTTCGCTTCTAGCTCTATACGAATAAGGAACACAAGTTCTATAGCATTGCAAAACTCCGGCAACCGCCGTTAAATATCTCTTATTATTTGCACTGACTGAGTCTCTAGGCCAGCAGGCGAAGGGGGCAGTTACCTCCCAACGTAAGTCAACCTAATCAGCAATTGTGAAGGTATAGCCATCCGGCTCTGACTGCAGCGAGGGATCCCCGATCTCCACATACGAGAACTAAGTTAAGGCCCCTCCTCCCCCCGCACTTCCGAGCGGGCTTCAGCAGGTGCGACAGCAAACATATTCCTCCCACGTTTACGGCAGGCAATTACAAGCAGCAGCTTCCAGCGGCCTACCCTCACGCGTGGGTGTTAACGCATCCCCCCGCACCTACGGGAGGCAACCACAAGCTGCTGGCCGCCACTCAACTGTAACGGACGCTCCCAGAAGCGACCGTTTCCCCCGCGCTAACAAGCGGGCATCTCCGAGAAGACCAGCGTTTCACCATTGTGGCTGAAGAGGACCACCCTTGGCCACACACACGTATCGCATATTGTTTCTCCCGCACATACGTGTGGGCTAATTGAAGAAGACCACCCTAGACAGTGCGGCCGTCGAGGACCACCTCAGGCCGCGCCCTTCAACTAGATTAATTTACACATAGTAAAAAAAAGGGGATTTGTGCACGACCGAACCTGTGTCCCATTACGCATTTTTCGTAATTCCGATCAAATTTATTCCGATCAAATAATTAAATATAACAATTCATTCCGATCAAATAATTAAATACTACAAATTATTCCGATCAAATAATTAAATATTACAATTTATTTATTTATAATTTCAAATTCGGGATTTAACACTTTGAAAAAAATATAATTTTTATTTATCAAAATAGTGTAAACGCGAACTGGGAGAGATAGGTCTGCTCCTTACAAGATTCAACTTAAAACTCCAACTTATAAACTACGCTGACGCTTATCAAACCTTCGATTGGGAGAAAGAACTCGATTGATAAATTGAAAGTGTCCAAAATGAGAGCACTGAGCATGAGAGCGATCTAGGTTTGAGCTGCGTCTGCAATTTTACAGAATTGGAGGATAAAAGCTTTTTGGAGTTTGGGGACATTTGTTTATAGCGCAAAAGGATGTTTATATTAATTGGGCCCTCGTGGGAGCCGACAAATTGGGGTTATTTCATTTGTTTATAACTCAAGAGGATGTTTATATTAATTGGCGACTCTTGGGTGCCGATGATTTTGGGTGTGTCAAATGCTTAGTGTAAATATGTTTATGAAGTAGATACGTTGGTGTAGGTATGTTACTTCCCCATCCTATAGAAAAGAGCATGTCCTCAGGCGGATATATTAGAGTATATGTGAGTGGTTATATTAGTTTGTGTGATGTTTTCGTTTAATTGTAGGGCATTTTAATTTGGTACAATATTTTAATTTTATTCTGTTAGATTTTCGGGGTTTTTAATATTATTATACCCTTGCAGAGGGTATTATAATTTTGGTCAGAAGTTTGTAACGCAGTGAAGGAGACGTTTCCGACCCTATAAAGTATATATATTCTTGATCAGGATCTGTCGGTCTGTTTCAATACCGTTTGCGAGCTCAGTTTAAAAGCTAGCGATCTTAAACTTTCACAGTCGTACGCAGATCAAGTTTGAAAATCGCCCCGATCGGACGTCTATATCCTATAGCTCCCATAGGAACAATCGGATATATCCTGCAAGAATTGATTGAATTCGCGCAGTGTAAAAGCTATTGACATGAATCTTTCCGAATCGTATTTTTTTATGCATACCTTGATCAGGGTAAAAGCGCTTGCCGATAGGACGTCTATATCTTATAGCTTCCGTAGGAAAAATTGTTATTGTTGTTGTTGACAATTTTGCAGTATAAAAGCTATTGACATGAAACTATGCAATTTATCTAATTTATTTATGTATACCTTGCTCAGGGTAAAAGTTGCTGCCAATCAGACAAGTACATACCACAGCCGCTATTTAAAAATGAAATTGATTACGTATAGCTAATCTTTTTTTTATGTATAATTACAGAAAACTTAATTTTTATACCCGTTACTCGTAGAGTAAAAGGGTATATTGTATTCGTGCAAAAGTATGTAACAGCTAGAAGGAAGCGTTTCCGACCCTATAAAGTATATATATTCTTGATCAGGGTCACTAGCCGAGTCGATCTAGCCATGTCCGTCTGTCCGTCTGTCTGTCTGTCCGTCTGTCCGTCTGTCCGTCTGTCCGTCTGTCTGTCTGTCCGTATGAACGCTGAGATCTCGGAAACTATAAAAGCTAGACGATTGGCATTTTGCATGCAGATTCTAGGAGTTCCTACGCAGCGCAAGTTTGTTTCAAAAAGGTGCCACGCCCCCTTTAACGCCCACAATCGCTTATATACGATTTTAAAAATTTAAATATTTCGGAAAAGTAAAAATGCAGTTTTATTGTGTTTATCAATACCTATCGAAATGTGGAAGAAATTTTTCAAATCGGACCACTCGTTAAAAAGTTATGCGTGATCAAAGTTTCTATCACCATCTCCCTCGCACTCCCTTTACCTGAGTAACGGGTATCTGATAGTCGGGGCACCCGACTATAGCGTTCTCTCTTGTTTTTATATATAATTACACAAAATGTGTCTATATATATATATAAAAATGGTGCAAAAAATGTACGACATCGCAAAACAAGAGAACGGCTGGGCCGATTTGGCTCAAATTTTTTTTCAGTTGTTTGCAATTGCCAGAAGAAGGTTAATGCATAAGAAAATTTTGGGAAAACCTGCCGGAAAAGTCGCTATCGGCTCCAGAGATGTATTCATTGTTGTACATAAAACTGTTTAAACAGCAGGCTTGGAAGTAATGCCTTCATTGTTGTACATAAAACTGTAAAAAATCGAGTTAACGAAACATTGCCAAAGTTTTAATTCACATACAATTACGAAACACCCTACAAAGATCATAGCTGCGTTGTTATTGGTTCATTGTCTGTCGTATGTCAACATTGCAATGCACTGAAGTTTCGATTAGAAACCCGCGGCTTATGCTGTGCAGGTGGCAAAATTAAATTGCCCGTTTTGGCTCATCCACCAGAACCATTGTATTCGCTACTATATGGAAATTCAGCCCAATCAAACAGCTTCCTAAAGCTTGCACAAAAATATAACGGATGCTTTCAAATGACGTCATTTGGAGCCGAGGTTGTTCATCAACCAGGCTACAATCCGAGTTATAGGGTAATGGCGTCGCTTTATTTTCTCATTTTTTCAAAATTGCATCCCAACATTCAGATTCAAGGGCAAATTCACCATCGAGCGGGCGCTTTGTTACCACCACCAAACAAAGATCATAAATTCCTTCAGATCTACTTCATTGGTGATTCGGAAGATGAACTAAATCAGCGTTGTGCAATTTTCACTGCAACTAACGTGAAATTATACAACAATTGCAAAATCTTCTGCATGAACGTAATGAATTGGTCAGATTGTTCAAAACCGCATTGGATACAATGCATTCTGACGACCACAAAATCATTATCAGCGCTGACAAAAGGCCCACTGGAAGCCATGCAAGACAATTTAATGCTCCCACTATTAATGAAGTCGCAGTGGTGATTGTTGGCGAGAATGTGGAATCACGCGATATTGTTCTCAAGCGTCGGGATGATGGCCGATTGCAGCGAGTTTATGAGACTCATCGGTCATATGATGCACTTCAATACCCGTTGATGTTCTGTCGTGGAGAAGATGGGTATCACTTCAACATAAAGATGGTCAATCCAACGACAGGTTTGTTTACAAGTCATAACTTCTTTTTGATTCGACAAATAAGTTTGAATTAAAAATTTAGGAGAAGAAACGAATAAGAAGGTCAGCTCTATGAATTTTTATGCGTATCGATTGATGATTCGACTAGATGTTGACAATCATCTGTTGAGATACCGCCGTTTGTTTCAACAGTACTGTGTCGACATGTACGTCAAAGTAGAAACGGACCGTCTCAATTTCATTCGTTTTAATCAGTCGAAGTTGCGCTCAGACGAGTACATCCACTTGCGTGACGCCATCGCTACTGAAGGACACGCGGCCAACATCGGTTGTTTGACCATTCTGATAAGATGCGATGACGTATGTCCGTAATTACGGACGCCCAGATTTATTCATCACGTTCACATGCAATCCGAAATGGCCCGAAATTACGAATCTGTTGCTTCCAGGATAAACATCTATCGATCGACCCTGACATCACTGCACAAGTATTCAAGCAAAAGATCACAGTACTTATGAATAACATCGTTAAGCAGAAGGTTTTTGGCGCAGTTCGTTGTTGTATGTACTCGGTTGAGTGGCACATTCGCACATTCTGCTTTGGATGTTCGACAAGATCCGACCAGATCAAATTGATTCGATTATTTCAGCCGAAATACCAGATAAACAAACTGATCCCGAGCTGCATTCCATTGTGACAACGAGCATGATCCATGGCCCTTGCGGAGTCCACAACCCAGAATCAGTATGCATGGATAACGGAAACTGCACAAAACGATTTCCCCGTCCGTTGACGGCTGAAACAATCAGTGGACACGATGGATATCCATAGTATAGGCGTCGTTCTCCAGATGGCAACGGCAAATGGATCGAAGTCGAAAACGTTCTCAACGCATTGCAATGTTGAGTACTGCAAAGGGAGAACAAAGGGAGCGACATGGCGGTGTTTGGCATTGCTGATCCGAATGCAACGATGAGGTGACGAAATTTCAACTTGGACGCTACGTTAGTTGTAACGAGGCCATCTGGCGTCTTTTTATTTCCGATTCATTAACGTCACCCGACTGTCGTGCCTTTAACTGTTCACTTGAAGAACGGCCAGCGTGTCTACTTAACGGACGCGAACGCAGCGCAAAGAGCAGAACGGAGAACAACGAAGAATAAGGACGTAGATAGTTAGAATTTCGTTATTCAAAGTTAAATCGCTCGAGAACTGCATTCATACAGATCCGTTGACAGCGTGACCAACGAGGATGAAGCGACCAACTATCCGAAGGAATTTTTGAACTCACAGGATGTGCCAGGAACTCCGCCGCATAGTTTGCAACTGAAAGTGGGATCAATTTATATAATGCTGCGGAATCTAAATCATCCTAGATTATGCAATGGTTCCAACAGATCTTCCATTCCAATTCAAGAGTATTCAGTTCCCAGTTCGATTGGCATTTGCGATGACAATCAATAAATCGCAAGGCCAATTGTTGGATGTCAGCGAGATTAATCTGGAATATAAATGTTTTTCACATGGGCAGTTATACGTAGCCTATTCGCGTGTGGGAAAGCCGTCATCATTTATTTTTGCTCCGGATAACAAAACAAAAAATATTGTTTATCACATCGATCAGTTGAGATTTCGAGTCAAATAAATTTTATGAAATTTGAATTACCAGTGTTTTATTATTACTCTGGGGTTATATGAAGTCGTGAAATTGGGGCGAGACAAAGTTCGCCGGGTGCTCTAGTTTCATATATATATTTAGTATTTGATTGCATATAATTACAAGAAATTAATAGTTGATATATATCCGACATATATGTCGCATTTATGTTGATCGTCAATAAAATGGTATTAGTTCTTCTATATAATTAAACATATTTATTCATTTATATTATTTTTTAATATTTGATTGAAAGTTTGGAGTATCACCACAACTGGGTTCGTTGTTGATTATGTTTTTTCTATCGTACATGTGCCGTCCTCCTCGATTCTCATAAAAGCCTTGTATATGCGCCATGCATTTAAAACCTGAAGGAATTGTCTCATTTTTGACCATCATGATTGTACTTTTTTTATAAACGCTGTGACCTCGGAAGCTATAATATTTCAAGGGTTGGTGTTTTAGTTTTTTTTTTTTTGGTATTTAGTTACTCTCAACCTCGAGCAGCTGAGAGAATTATTTGGCCTCCTCTTCTAAAAATGGGTTAGATTTAGTTTCCTTTGTTTCCATCCAGCGCAAAATTTTTATGCGAATGTGCCACGTCCACTCTAACGCCCACAATCGCTTACTAAGCTAAGGTCTGTCTAGCGCTTTAGATCTTATTTTGATTATTAATATCCATATCACTACGGACAAATCGGAATTCTTAGAAGTCCCTGGTTGCATGCAGTCTGTTACGGATTGTTCGGATACCGAATCTTTTTTAGCTGCTGATCCTAGCAACATTTGAGGGTTTGCTGAAATCAGCTGCTGATCCGCCGGAATGCTCTGTTGTTCTTTTGATTTCGGTTGCGGGTGTTCCCCTTTTGCTCCTTACCACCAGCGGCCTTTTTGCGCTTAGGGGACTCTTATAATAGCCTCCGACTATTAAACTGCGAGTCCAGCGCAGAGAGGAGATCATCAGCTCGGCGAAAACTATCTCTAGAAACTCCGAAACAGCTAATCAGCCCCATCAGGCCGCCTTTAGTTTGGCGCATGAACGATTTTATCTCGTTCGCAACCTCGACACAAGCGTCACAACAAAACTGCAAATTGGGCCCCTTTGAAAGGTCATCACTTGTCCGGCCAGTAAAACCGGCACACTTGGTGTGCACCATATTTTCACACAGACAGCAAGTCATATTAGACTGGTCAGCCCTGATTACGAGGCTGCATTTTTTACAAAAGCAGACTAAATTTTTATTATTCATTTTATTTATTGGAACCACTGTACCAAGAAAACGAATTGAAATTTATAAGCGAGCAGTTATAAGTACCGCAAGAGCGCAGAAACTGCACGATTAGAACTTTCAAAGCAAAGAGAGCAAGAGAGCGGGAGCGTAATTTAGTTAAAGTGCATGCATAAAAGAGAAACGGCGGGGATAAAAGAAAAGAAAACACAGATAAGAATTACGAAAACTAAAACAATTTATTAGTAATATTACAAGTGCACTCGCGAAGCGAACGGAGTTAAAATTTATGTTTGAATAACCGGAAGAAAACTAAAATTGTTTTGATAAAACCCACCGATGGGAATAAACGAAACAAAATACAAAATTCGAAGCGCAGAAAAAAAACACGACCGTTCACTTTGAAACTCAAAGACGATAAGTCTTATTTATATACGCATACCTTGATCAGGGTAAAAGCGCTTGCCGATCGGACGTCTATATCTTATAGCTTCCGTAGGAAAAATTGTTAAAGGCTGCGAAAGTATCCCTTTTTTTCTATTTTTATATGACATTTTTGCAGTATAAAAGCTATTGGCATGAAACTATGCAATTTATATAATTTATTTATGTATACCTTGCTCAGGGTAAAAGTTGCTGCCAATCAGACAACTACATGCTACAACCGCTATTTCAAAATGAAATTGATTACGTATAGCTAATCTTTTTATACCCTTGCAGAGGGTATTATAATTTTGGTCAAAAGTGTGCAACGCAGTGAAGGAGACGTTTCCGACCCCATAAAGTATATATATTCTTTATCAGGATCAATAGAGGATTCGATATAGCCATGTCCGTCTGTCCGTCTGTTTCAATACCGTTTGCGAGCTCAGCTTAAAAGCTAGCGAGCTGAAACTTTCACAGTTGTCCTAAAACATGTGTACGCAGATCAAGTTTGAAAACCGCCCCGATCGGTTGTCTATATCCTATAGCTCCCATAGGAACAATCGGATATAACTTTCAAGAATGGAAGATATTTCGCGCAGTGTAAAAGCTATTAACATAAATCTTTCCAATCTTTTTTTTTATGCATACCTTGATCAGGGTAAATCGCTTGGCGATCGGACTTCTATATCCTATAGATCCCATAGAAACAATAGGGTGAAATCGGTTAAAATTTAATAATTTTAGTATATTTCGCACAGTATATAAGCAATTGACATGAATCTTTCCAAATCGTATTTTTTTTATGCATACCTTGATTAGGGTAAAAGCACGTGACGATCGGACGTCTATAGCCAATGGCTCCCATAGGAACAACAGGGTGAAATCGGTCCAAATTTGATGATTTTCTGAATTTTTCGCTTAGTGTAAGCTACTGACATACATTTTTCCAAGTCTTATTTATTTACGCATATCTTGATTAGGGCAAAAGCGCTTGCCGATCGGACGTCTATATCTTATAGCTTCCGTAGGAAAAATTGTTAAAGGCTGCGAAAATATCCCTTTTTTTCTATTTATATATGACATTTTTGCAGTGTAAAAGCAATTGACTTCAAACGATGCAAATCTAGTTTATTTATGTATATCTTATTCCTTTCGATACTTTTTCAGTTTTAGCAATTTCGGCAAAGTCTTAAAACATCATCTTGCCGAAGTTAGCTTCCATCCTCGTTTTGTTTTGAGTTTTATATTTAATTACAATATTTTTTGGAATACTCTTAAATTTATAAATGGAGTAAAAAATTAAAATTATAATTATTACAATTAAAATAGTAAGTATTATAATTTGAAATGTGTTATTTTTTCTCGTGTGTATTCTTATTATATTATATAATTATAATATTGGCTCTATATAATTGTTTAATAGTTTTATACATTTTTGTGTATCTACATTCGGAATTGGCTTGGTTTAATATTCCTATAATGCATTTATTTGTAACTACTTCTTTTGTATTAAATTAAAAATTTATGAAAATAGTATTTGTCTTCTAAAGGTCCTGTTAATATGTCATTAAATTCATTTGAGTAAGGAAAAATTTTAAATATTGAAAAATGCCTAGTCTAGTAAGTTGCATTCCTGTTTCCATGTCCTCTATATATTCAGTGAATTCTTGTAGATTAAAAATTAGTAATGCTAACCTTTCGTCTACATCATTGACCAAACTAAAATGAGTTATTGTTTCAATACCTTTGTTTACCGCATCTATTACTTTATTAAGTTCATTAAATTGAATTGTGTTTTGCTCTAAATTTTCAATTTTATTTGTTAATTCTTCTTTATCTTGTTCATCTAATGTTCCAAATACATATTTGTATGTGTGCCTATAAAATTTATAAGACCTCTTTTGCTAAATTTTGCAATTCTAATTCCATTCATTTCTCTGTTAAGTATAAAACTTGCTTTAAACCTGAAAATTCTTCTGACTGTTTAAATTAGTATAAGTTAGTTCAGTTTTGGTTAAGTTGACGGTTAAACAATGATATTCGTAATTAGTTGGTAAGTCCAGGCTCCTGTTTTAAATAACCTTTTTAGCTTGAACGGGATTGATTTCCAAATTTTGGTTTAGGTTTGGTTTTCATTTGGCGTGCGTCTGGAATTATCGTATTTATTTTCGTTAATTTTCTTTGTTTCTTATAATGTCTCATTTTTCTCCGTCTTTTAACTTCTTCGTAATGATTATCATCTTATTTTGTGATTATTCCTGTCTTTTAAAACGGATTAGTGGTTTTTGATTTTACTAGTGGAGCTGGTCGATATCAAGTATAAAATTCAAATTTATTTCGTGATTTAGTTTTTCTATTTTATTGATTTTATTTGACTGTGTATTAAACTTTTTTTAGTTCCAGCGAAAATAAAAAAAAAGGTGTTATGTTTTGTTTTATGATTATACCAATAAATAATAGTTTCAAATTTTGTTGGCTTATTTTCTATGTCTGATTCACTGTTTGTGATTCTTAGTTTTTCATTTACTGTTTTATGAAATCTCTCAACATCAGAAATTCCATTTTTGGTTGTTGTTATATCAATAACATCTTCAGATTTTAACCAAAGTTGCAATGCCGCACTCATGAAAGCTGAATCTTTATCTGTTTACCCATTTCATTGCTTCTAACCAATCTTGACTATTGACTTCTATTAAAGTGAAAAATTTGAATAAATGTCTTTTTTTTTTTTTTTATTTAACTTTGCTTTTATTTATTGAATCTTCTCTTAATTTTGAGACTAACAATAAGTTTACGAATCTTAACATTACAATTTAACTAACAGTATAATATGACTGGATTCTGGTTGCGCGTGCCTCAAGTCGGTCGATGGGTGGGTAAGTAATTGCGACGAAGGCGTGATTGGCTGATCAACCTTGTAAGACCTCTCGCCAGGTGGTTAGGGTTGCAACGATAGCTTGGTAAAGTACTTTTCCTTCTGTTCTGCGATCACTTCTTTGACTGGTAGAATGTTTAAGTCGCGATGTATGTTTTCGTTGCGAACGTACCACGGTGCCCCCGGTGATTGTTCTCAAGATCTTCGACTGAGCTCGCTGGGACTATGTCAATGTTGCTATTGCTGGCATTCCCCCATAACTGAGAGCCGTACATCCATATGGTTTTAGTACCGAGTTATACAGCAGGACTTTATATTCAAGACTAAGGGGGAGACCGAGCGTTGATAAGCCAATGAAGGCTACTGGCTTTTAGCTTTAGGTGTGTTCTTTTGGCTTCAATGTGCCGGCGCCATGTGAGTCTTCTGTCGAGGTGTACTCCTAGATATGTCACTTCGTTTGCTTGCGGGAGTAGTGTATGGTTTAACATGAGCGGCGGGCAGTTTTGCCTGTTCAGGGTGAACGTAACGTGCTTCCATTTTTGTTCGTTCACTTTAATTCGCCAATCTGAAAGCCACTTTTCTACATCGACCAGATGAAGAGCGAGCTGCGCAGTTGCTTGCATCGGGCATTTTGAGCGGCTAAGAATGGCTGTATCCGGTTGACCTGATCAATTGTTCCGTGCTTTTCACGAAACCCAAATTGAAGTGACGGAATTCCTTCCTGGATTCTTAGGTATGTGTTTATCCGAATCAACACGCATTTTTCAAAGAGTTTAGATAAGCATGAGAGTAGGCTTATATGTCTATAAGACGTGGGAATTGTGTGGTCTTTTACTGGCTTTGCTATCATTATTATAATCGACTTTTTCCATCTCACTGGAAAGTGGCCAAGTTTTGCGATGGCATTAAAAAGCTGGGTGATAGTGCAAACGGCGCAATATGGGAGCTCAATGATCATTTTGGGTGTTATGAGGTCGCAGCCCGGGGATTTTTTCGGATTCAGCTGATTTTTGATGATGTTAACGATTTCGTTTGGGCGAAACTCAATTGGTTCATGTTGAAGCTGAGGCTCATGTGGTAAAGTCGGCAAGGTGAACGCACTAGTGGCAGGATTTGGTTGGAAGACATTTTTAAGGTGGTTGGCAAACGTGCTGGCTCTGTCTGCATCGCTGCGCGCCCAGCCGCCTTTGGGGTTTCTAATAGGCATCACGGTTACTTTCGGTGAGCTTAGAGTAGGGTGAGCTCTCCATAGTGAGTGTTTTGTATTAGATGTTGACAATTGCTCTATGTAGCGTCGAAGGACATGTGCTTCTTCTTGCCGTAAAGCTTTTGTGAGTTGACGTGAGGCATATTTGAAGCTTTGCCTAGCAGATGGTGATCTGTGGAGTTGCCACTCTCGACGTAAGCGTCGCTTTTTGCGGACGAGCTGTTCTATTTGTAGATTTGTCTTCTTGTGGTTGCTTTGTGTACTTGTAGTTTGGGGTGTTGAAACTCGAGCTGCAGAGACGAGTACAGACTCCAGTGTATTAACAAATCTGTCTACGTTGGCTTCATCGTTGAGATGAGGACTTAGCTCAATGTGTGAGCTAATGTATTTCTTGTACTTAACCCAATTGGTTTTCTGAGATGTCAATTTAAACGATTGCTCCAATGCGCCTGGATGTCGGAGTAGAACAAACAGGACAGGCGAGTGATCCGATGAAAGATCCGAGAGGCATTCGGCGCTTATCAGATTTTTAGGAATATTTTTGGTAATTGCAAAGTCTATTAAATCGTGTAGTTTCCTTGGGTCTGCCGGCCAGTATGTTGGTCTGCCAGGAGAAACATAGTCCAGCTTGTTCTTGGCTTTTATAACTGCATTATAGAGCTGTTTTCCTTTTGGAGTCACGAGACGTGATCCCCAGTGTGTGTGCTTGGCGTTGTAGTCCCCTGCTGCTATGAAGTGGTCTCCTAGTGAGTTGAAAAACTGCATAAACTCTTCTTCAGCTATGGTGAAGCGAGGGGGGCAGTATACGGCGGCTAGTGTAAGTTGGTTGCCAGTATTTGTTTGTATATTTATAGATGTGGCCTGTAGGTAATTTTTAGCAAATTTGTTATGATAGTGGTGCTTAATACGGCTTCTGATTAGAATTCCAGTCCCACCATGTGCTTTACCATCTGGATGATTTGTTCCGTAAAATGAATAACCTCGTAGTTGAAAATTTTATTTGTTTGTAAGGTGTGTTTCTGAAAGCAGCATTACGTCGATATGGTTGTCGAGTAGGAATTGAGCTAACTCAAGTTTATGCTGTGAGACGCCGTTAGCGTTCCACGTAGATATCCTTAGGGAAGTCATTATTTGGATTGTTGTGAAACCAGCATTTGAATCAATAGATTTTGGTTTCGCATTAAATCTTGCATAGTTGTGCGCATAAACGACATAAACTCCGTAAGGCTTTGCTGCAGAAATGAACTTTTTGAGACAGGGTTAGCCAGTCCTGATTTTAAAGCGCTTGCGTAAGTCACATTTTGTCAGAGTTTAAGGGTCCTAGTGAGGATCTGGCTGCAGTCGAGAAGAAGACTTCAGGGTTTGATCTGGAAGCTGTCATCTGTTTATTTTGTGTGCGGGCGGCAGTTCCTCTCTGGTGGATGCGACTTTTCAGCTCCTTGTAAACAGGGCAGCCTCTGTAGTTAGCAGTGTGATTGTCACCGCAGTTCCCCCACTTTTTCGAGTTGCAGTCATCTTTGCTCGCTGGGCAGTGTGCGGAGTCATGAAGATCTCCACAAACTACACACACCGGGCGCATTTTACAGTATGACCTTGTATGGCCATATTCTTGGCAGTTCGCACATTGTACTGGGCCATTGCGTTTGTGCGGTTCCTCAACTGTAATTCTGCGGTGCAGCAGGAACTGAAGATTGTAAATGGGGTGCACTTCGTATTTCTTTAGGGGCTTATTTTCTGGTTCGAGCTCAACCTTGAAGAGTGGCTGCGGCTTTCTATCCCTGTTAAGGATGTTGAAGACTGTCTTAGCGTTAAATCCCTTCTCTTGAAGCGCCTTTGTTATCTCTGCAGGCGTTACGTCGGACTCTGTGCCCTTAAGTACGACTTGCAGGCCCTTGCTACTTTTTAGCTGATACGTGTAAAAGTTTTTTTTTATTCTCGGAAAGATATTTCGATAATACTCTGTAATTATCTTCAGACTTCATTTGAACCTTTGTTCCCTGGATGTTGCCCTTTACTAGAGGTATTATGTGGAAGTTATCCTTTCCAATAAGCTCGATAATTTTGTTGACAAGAACATTGGAACTTTTTTCTCGAATATAAATAGGCGGAGGTTTTGGCTTCCTTTTCTCGACTTCAGTGGATTCGGCCGCCTCAACGTCATAGGCGTCTTCCAAGATTTTAAATCGGTTTGAGTTCGTGGGCGTTTCTATTCCAGCTAGGCTAGCATTGTTAGGGGTTATTTTGCGTTGAGAATTTAGAGGGCTCAGCTTCCTTTTGATTTGGATGTAGCGATCCATACCAGTCTGCACAGCCGGCTTAGTACATTCATTGGTTTTGTTCTGTTTTTCGGGCAGCGCAGCGGCAGACGTACTAATATTTGCGCTGCTAGCTGATGATGTCATTAAACAAGCAGTCGATACGGTTGCAGTTGTTGTAGTAGTTACAGTTGACGTTGTTAAAGAAATTGCGGTGCTAGTTACTGCTGATGAGCTTAGGTTATTGCATACCTGCATTGGAGCACATTCAGCGCTCTTTGGCCGCAGAGACGTCGATGGTAGCGAGGGGGAGCAAGAACGCGCTCTCTCGCTCGATACGTTTAAGAACTCGGTCAAATTGGGGGTAATTGCCCGCGCTTGATCAGAGCTTGCATTATTTTCGGTTGCTTTAAAAGAGAAGTACGCGTTATTTCTTTGTACTGAGAGCCGTCTCTCGTCTTGCTCACGTTGACGTTGTGTGCGAACGTCGTTCAGACTCATTGTATTCGTGGTAAAGTTAATTAGAGTTTTAAGTGTTAAGTTTTATATTAATTAAATGACCAATCAATATAAACAGTTGCGATTTCATCGCACAAAGCGTCTTTTCGCGTTATAGTAGATTTATTAAAACGGTCACTGCACTTTTGTGATTTTATTGAATATTTTTTCCCGGAGCACAATAAATACACGTCTGCATGCGACGACGGTTTAAAGCCAACCTTATTATCTATCATTTAAAAACCAATGACATATTTTTCTCTTGGATTCAAAATTTCTGGGGTTATTTCGAATTCTAATTTAGTATTTATATGTTCTGTTTTTGCGATGTTGCATACTTCTCATTCATTTATAAAATTTTTAATTAATTTTTGGTGATCGGGAAAATAATATTTTTCTTTAAAAAGTGATTTTTGTTTTTCTATTCCTGGATGTAATAGTTCTGTGTGTTTTAATAATAATTTCTTTCAATTCTGCGTATGTGTTAATATCTATTAATTTGCTATTAGTTTTCATTGTTTTAGTTAAGTTATCCGGAGAAATAATTTCAACGTATGCTTTTTGAAAATTAAAAAGTCTGTTTCAATTGGAAAATATGTTACGCTTTTTTATTAGAAAAGTATTCAATTATCCATTGTTTTGCGTGTTCGATTGTCATCTCATTATATGTAATTATGATTTTTATTTTATGAAAATAATTTATTACTTCGACTTCATTTGAGTCTCCTCCTATAAATTCTAGCTGTCGGCTATAATAATTCAGTGGTCTTTCTGTTATTGAAATGTGGTTTTGGTTATCTTCTGGTGCACTATGCACTGTAGCTACTGTTGTTATTGTATTTGAATTACTGGAAGTCTCTCCTAAATAGGCTTCCTCTATTCTTATTCTAGATAAGGCGTCTGCCACATGGTTTTCTTTACCGAGCAAATATTTTATTTCATAATCAAACTCATTTAGTCTGATTTTCCAGCGTTGTAATTTCATATTAGGTTCTTTAATATTATTGAGCCTCTAGTATGCCTGTGATCACTTAGGATCAGAAATTGTCTGTTCATTAAGAGTTCTGCTGGCATAACAGATTGGTTTATCATTTTGTGATAATACTGCTCCTATAGCAATATTACATCTGTTGTTAATGAAAATGGTTTTTCGAAATTTGGGTATATAAGGATTGGTCGGACATTAATCATTATCTTTTATATTTAATTGGTTTGCAATTTTAGCAAAGTTTGGGATAAATTTCCTATAGAATCCACAAAGACCTAAAAATGATTTTAATTGTTTTGGGGTTTCGGGTATGGGAAATTTTGTATTGCCTCTATTTTGAGAGGATTTGGTTTTATACCAGTTGTCCAAGGAATTCTGTTTCCTTTTCCATAAACTCGCATTTGTCGAGTTGAAGTTTGAGATTAGCTTCTCGTAATTTTTCAAATACCTTTCGCAAAGATAATTCATTTTCCTCCAATGAAGTGGATTACACAATAATATCGTCCATGTAGACCTTTTTCCTGTCTTTTTAATCGGATTAGTGGTTTTTGATTTTACTAGTGGAGCTGGTCGATATCTATATATAATATATAAAACTGTTCATTGAAAACTAAAAATCAACGCACAGCCTAAGCTAATTAAATGACCCTATTAAAAATTTTTACCATTCAATTCTTATAACACTAAACTGATTTGCTAAGATTTATGTTGGCCACAAACATGCCCCCATTTTCTTCCAGTGGTAAAAAACCCCCAATTTCTATAAAAAAAATCTGGACGCTAAACGCGTTAATCAATCGATGCGATTTTTGGCCAAAATTTAGTCCTCTACATAATAAAGATTCTATTTAATTTAATATTGTTAAGTATAAAACTTGCTTTAAACCTGAAAATTCTTCCGACTGTTTAAATTAGTATAAGTTAGTTCAGTTTTGGTTAAGTTGACGGTTAAACAATGATATTCGTAAATAGTTGGTAAGTCCAGGCTCCTGTTTTAAATAACCGTATTTTGCTTGAACGGGATTGATTTCCAAATTTTGGTTTAGGTTTGGTTTTCATTTGGCGTGCATCTGGAATTATCGTATTTATTTTCGTTAATTTTCTTTGTTTTCTTATAATGTATTATTTTTCTCCCTCTGTTAACTTCTTCGTAATGATTATCATCTAATTTTGTGATTTTTCCTGTCTTTTTAAACGGATTAGTGGTTTTTGATTTTACTAGTGGAGCTGGTCGATATCAAGTATAAAATTCAAATTTATTTCGTGATTTAGTTTTTCTATTTTATTGATTTTATTGACAGTGTATTAAACTTTTTTTAGTTATAGCGAAAATAAAAATAGTTCTGCCTGTGGTGTTATGTTTTGTTTTATGATTATAGACATAAATAATAGTTTCAAATGTTGTTAGCTTATTTTCTATGTCTGATTCACTGTTGTGATTCTTAGTTTTCATTTACTGTTTTATGAAATCTCTCAACATCAGAAATTTCATTTTTGGTTGTTGTTATATCAATAACATCTTCAGATTTTAACCAAAGTTGCAATGCCGCACTCATGAAAGCTGAATCTTTATCTGTTTACCCATTTCATTGCTTCTAACGAATCTTGACTGTTGACTTCTATTAAAGTGAAAAATTTTGAATAAATGTCTATACAAGATAAAAATTGTTTATTATCTATCGTATAAAAACCAATGACATATTTTAGTATTTAGTATTTATATGTTCTGTTTTTGCGATGGTTGCATACTTCTCATTCATTTATAAAATTTTGAATTAATTTTTGGTGTTCGGGAAAATAATATTTTTCTTTAAAAAGTGCTTTTTGTTTTTCTATTCCTGGATGTAATAGTTCTGTGTATTTTAAAGAACGGCGTGATGTGGAAGGATGTACGTGGCGGAACTGCTCGTCAAAGGGACCTCGGCCATGTGACCTAAATCGAGGTATTCTTGGATCACAGAGTCATACCGGGCCTTCAGGGGAGGATCTCTTTTCAGGCGCTGCTCGTTACGCTCGGGATCGCGGAAGGGGAGCATCACAACGTATGTGCCACGATTGTTCCTTCTTGTAGTCTGGACAAAATTGTGTTCACAGACGGAATCAGACTCGGGGACTATCTGTGTGGGCACTTCCTCCACCTCCGAGACCTAGTGCAATCCCGTTGCAGGTGCCCTCGTGCAAAACAGTTCAGGCAAAGCTGCTTTTTCTTAATATAGTCGGAGCGACCATTTACATCCATCTCAATGAAGTTCCGCCGTTGTCTGAACTTTCCGCCGCTTTCTGATTATTTAAATCACCTTTCCGTTATTAAGTCGGTTGCAAATAAGCTTTCCGATAGGGATCAGTTGGTAGTTCTAGGTGATTTTAATATACTGTGAGGAGTCTTAAACTCCCACAAATCCCGATGCAGGAGATCGGCCTAGCAACAGCGGAGGAGGCGAGAAAGCCGGAGAAATGAAGGGCATCCAGGTCAAACGGGAAACATTCGGACCTTGGACCCTCATATGGCAAGGGCAACGAGGTCAAACGGTGAATTGGCGGACTTCGGACCCGCCTAAAGAGGACACACCGTGAACTAACGGAACCTCGATGGACCTTGGACCCACACCCGGCAAGGGCAACGGGGTCATACGGTAAATTGGCGGACTTCGGACCCGCCTAAAGAGGACACACCGAGGGAAATAACGGCACCTACAGCGCCTATAAAAAGGACGGCGCAAGCGCAGCTCGGGACAGTACGAGTGCGAGAATCAGAGCGAGTGCGTGAACGCGAAATAAGTAAACATCGAAACCGAAGTGCCCAAGGATCAAGATCGCAAAGTCGAGACGCCGAACGACGACAAGTCTACAAGGCTGAGGCTACAACGCTGAGATCCAACGGTGCAAGGTCGTGGTAAAGTCAAGCTTAGGGAGTCCTTGCGCGGTGTCAGGCGATAAAGGTGGCTAGGCGATAAGGGAGAACTTTGTTCTACCTGCTAGGCGATACACCTTGCCGACAAAGTCCAGGCTGAACTCTGGAAGCCAGGCGATAAAGGTGGCTAGGCGATAAGGCGTAACTTCGGTTCACCTGCTAGGCGATACACCTTGCCGGCCCCGGTAGGGAAGCTCGCATAACATCCAGGGTTTTGGCGGAATCGTACCGATCTAAGTCACCCGGAGCAGCAAGCCGAAGCGACGCAGTAGCAGACCAGGAGCGACGCAGCGGTAAGCCAGGAGCGACGCAGCAGCACGCCAGGAGCAGAGCAGCAGCGAGCCAGGAGCAACGCAGCCGGAGATAGCGACAACGGGCAGCAGAATAATAGCGATAAGGCTATATTTTAGAGAGTCAATAAACCAGCACCAACCTAATCATTTCTGGCGTTATCCTTTGGTCACGGGCGGTCACTCAATATAAATTTGGTGGAACGAACTCACAACCTCTCTGAGCTAGCCGCACGTTTACGTAGCGAGCAGAAATAAAGAATCAGGTCGTTACATCTGGCGCCCAAGAGTGATTGTCCTGACCAAGGAAACAAAAGTTCCGAGATGGGGAAGTCCTGGATTTATAATCTCAGGAAGGAAGACTTCGACGAGGTGAGCCAAGTTCTAGGAATAGAACTGGAGGGCTCAGTCGATTCGATGAGGAAGACGCTGGGAGACTTCGTCGACCAGACGGCAGAGGAGCCAGACATCGCCGATTTGGTAACGGGCCTGGAAAAGAAATTCCGGAAAATGCCCACGCCCAAAATTTAAAATCACAACCGCAAGTGCCGAGGGCCTCATAGCGAGCTTGGATGTGTCGAGCATCGCAAGCCACGCAAGTCGGCAGCGGGAAAATAGCCGGGAAAGAAAGGAGAATTCCAGGACGCACACCCAGGACTACGCGAAGGTGGCCAAACAGGTCCGGGAGTGGAATTTCCGCTACGACGGAAACGACAAGCCGCTGGAATTCTTGGAGCAAGTAGAATGGTCAGTCGTGACTTACGGTCTCGACATAAATCAGATCCCACGAGCAATGCCGGAGCTGCTCTAAGGCAGAGCCTTGAAGTGGTTCATCGCCAACAATCAGCACTGGGAAACCTGGGGAGACTTCATCTACAGCTTCCAAAATTTCTTTCTGCCCCGAGGATACATGGCGAAGCTGGCGGATCAGGTCAGACAGAGGAAGCAAGCCTACGGGGAGAGCTTCAAAGACTTTATGGTGGATATGCAGACCCTGATGCGCCCACTGAATATGTCGACCAAGGAAACGCTGGAGAGGATAAAAGAGAACAGCACGCCGGCACTCAGAATGTTCGTTCGCCCATACGAATGCCGAAATTTGGAGACATTGATGGCGCTGGCTGACGAATTTGAGGAGCTCGACCAGCAGCGGGAGAAATTCGAGCTGGAAAACAATCCCCGCAAGCAGCAAGGGCAGAGCCACCCAGTGCCAAGGCCAAGACCAGACCAGGGTGCGGTGTGCAGGCGGTGCCAGGAGGACCCGGACGCACAACCACGAAGTACGCCGCGCGGCCACGAACCGGCAAACAATCGCGGCGGATACGTGGCAAATCCTACCCAGGCCTGCCGCAGATGCGGGGGTCCAGACCACTGGGCGAAGGAATGCCGAAACCAACGTCTTACGTTCTGCTGGCGATGCGGAAAAGTAGGAGTTCGGGACGGTTCAATGCTGTTCCGGGTCGGGAAACGCCCAGCGACCCCAGCCTCCGAGGGGCGGCCAGGGATCGCAAGGTGCTGCCTCTCGAAATTAATGGGCGACCTGCAGGCGGAAGAAATGCAACTGTCCGCCACGGTGCTCATAGGTGAAAGTAAGATAAAGGCCACGGTGGATACCGGCGCCACGGCGAGTTTCATCAGCGAAGAGCTGGCGGACAGGCTGCAGGCAGCAGGGAAGGGTCGGACCCACGAGAAGGCAAGTACGGATGGCAGACGGTCGCTGTGGAGAAATAAGATCACAGCTGGAGACCAGAATTGGACTGGGAACGAAAACAATTTCAATGGAGCTGCTGATTTTACCAGGACTGATAGACGCACTGGTATTGGGATGGAATTTCCTCACCAGAATCGGGGCCGAAGTCGAGTGCGCAGGACACAGCGCGTCGATACCGGCAAAGAATAGACAAGGAGGATGGCTGGAGGAAAAACTGTCAGTGGCAATAGTTTGAAACACCCAAAAGATTTGCGGAAAAGGATGTGGAGGGATTTTTAAAAGCCGAGTTGGACGAACTGGAAGGAATAAATGGTACATCCAACGTGGCCGTACATAGGATCACCATGAAGGACGACCAACCAGTCAAACAACGGTACTACCCTAAAAATCCAAAAATGCAGGGTGAGATAAATGCCAAGGTAGACGAGCTGCTGGAAAAAGGATGCATCGAGCCGTCCAGGAGTCCCTACAGCTCACCAATAGTCATGGTGAGAAAGAAGACTGGAAAGTGGAGGCTTTGTGTGGATTTCCGGCAGATAAATGCGAGGTCCATAAAGGACGCATACCCGATGCCGATGATAAATTATATCCTGGACCAGCTGCGAGAGGCGAAGTACATCAGCAGTCTCGATCTAAAGGACGGTTATTGGCAGATCCCCTTGGAGGCAGACAGCAGGCAGTATACGGCGTTTACTGTACCAGGGAAGGGCCTGTTCCAATGGAAGGTGATGCCATTTGGCCTACACTCCGCGTCGGCAACATTCCAGCGGGCATTGGATCAAGTCATTGGACCAGAAATGATGCCGCATGCCTTCGCGTATCAGGACGATATTATCGTCATCGGACGAACGCTCGAAGAGCATATGGAAAACCTGAAGGAAGTGTTTAGGAGACTAAGGGCCGCCAACCTGAAAGTAAATGCGGAAAAATGCAAATTTTTTAGAAAGGAACTGCAATACTTGGGGCATCGCATAACTGACCAAGGCATCGGAACAGACCCAGAAAAGGTGTCGGCAATTGCCTTAATAAAACCACCGGCCAACGTTAAGGAGTTACGACAATATTTGGGAGTGGCGTCGTGGTACAGGCGTTTTGTGCCAGATTTTGCAACGTTGGTGCATCCGTTGAATAGCCTGCTCCGGAAAAGCACAAAATGGGAATGGACAGATGACCATCAACAGGCGTTTGAAGCTGTCAAGGCCAGGCTAATAGCAGACCCCATCTTAGCATGCCCAGATTTCACAAAGACATTTGTGCTGCAGACCGACGCCAGTGATTACGGGCTCGGTGCTATTCTCACACAGAATTCCGACCAGGGCGAGAGGGTGATCTCGTATTCCAGTAGATCCCTAAATGGTTCTGAGAGAAATTTCTCAGCGACTGAGAAGGAATGCCTGGCAATTGTGTGGGCCATACGCAAGTTAAGGCCATACTTGGAGGGCTACCACTTCAAAGTGATCACGGATCATATGGCACTGAAGTGGTTGAATAGCATCGAGAGCCCAACCGGAAGAATCGCACGATGGGCGCTGGAACTGCAGCAATATGACTTCGAGATCGCGTACAGAAAGGGCCAGCTGAATATAGTCGCAGACGCACTATCACGACAGCCACTGCCAGAAACGTGTCGACGGGTAAAAACACAGGAACAGCACAAGGAAACCGGCGAGTGTAACTGGATAAGGGATATGCGGAGCAAGATTTCCCAAAATCCCCAAAAATATCCAGACTACATGACAGAAGCCGACCAGCTATATCGCCACATACCGCACAGAGCAGGCAACGAGGATGTCACATCTTGGAAGCTATGCGTGCCAACTGGGTCCAGGCGGCGGGTAATGTCGGAGAACCACAACTCACCGACAGCCGGCCACATGGGCAGTCGGAAAACAATTGCCAGAGTCGCCGCAAGATACCATTGGCCGGGAATGCACCGCGACATAAGGAAATATGTGCAAAACTGCGAGAGCTGCCTACGATATAAGCCAAGCCAACTACAGGCGGCCGGAAAAATGCTGACCCAAGTTCCGGAAGAGCCGTGGGCCACTGTGTGCGCAGATTTCGTCGGACCACTGCCCCGCTCCAAACACGGGAATTCTATGCTGCTAGTGCTGGTAGATAGGTTCTCCAAGTGGACCGAAATGGTGCCAATGCGCAGGGCAACGACGGAAACTCTGGAAAAGGCGATCCGCGAGCGGATCCTCGCAAGATACGGCGTGCCCAAGGTACTGATTACAGACAATGGCGTTCAGTTCACCAGCAGGGCGTTTAAAAAGTTCCTGGGTGAATTAGGCGTCCGACACCAGTTCACGGCCCCATACACGCCCCAGGAAAACCCGACGGAGAGAGCCAACAGGACGGTGAAAACTATGATCGCCCAGTTCACAGGGGCAGACCAGAGGACTTGGGACGAAAAGTGGCCGGAACTGCAGTTGGCCGTGAATACGAGCGTGGCCGAATCCACAGGATATTCGCCTGCTTTTATTACGCAAGGGAGAGAGCCTAGGTTACCCAGCGCACTGTACGATGAAGGAACAATCGGCACAGGAAGGGAAACGCAAACTCCGGCCGAGAACGCCAAGAAGCTAAAAGAAATCTTCGAGCTGGTGAGGAGAAATATGGAAAAGGCAGCGCAGGATCAGGCACGCCATTACAATCTCCGTAGACGCCCATGGAAGCCAAACATCGGGGACACAGTCTGGGCTAAGGAACACCATCTGTCCAAGGCTGCAGAAGGATTCGCCGCAAAATTGGCACCAAGGTACGATGGGCCGTTTAAGATAATAAATTTTAATTCGCCGGTGATATGCAAGTTGCGGCACGAAAATTCTGGCAAAGAAAAAACCGCCCACGTTAGCCAATTAAAAAACAAGTAATTGATGGCCAAAACAAAGCATCGAAGTCGGACTTAGCAGGGGCGCACTGTGACTCCGAAGAGAGGGAGAGGACGATACACAGTATCGAACTCACACAGATGCAATAGGAGCGCGAGAGCGGGAGAGGGAGGGTCATAGGATGCGGATACCGTTACCGGGTAACGCACACCAGAGAGCGGACCCGTCGGAGCCCCGTAGCAAAGGAGAGTCCAAAGGCCGCCGCTGACAACGGAACCGGGAACCATCGGAAACCGAGGTTTCGTCAGCGCGCGAGCGCCACAAGACGGGCCTATTAAAATCAGGTCGCCAACATGAGTGCAAGTAAATGCAGCAGCAAGTCCATGAGGGGAGAGGGGCGGGGAGGCAGCACCGGGCAACAGCCAGCGGCGAGATGGAGGCGGGACTCAGGTTCCGCACTCCAGCTGCTGGCGTCCCCCCTGGTGTCTCGGTCCCCGTCGCCGAACCCAGAAACGGAGGACGAAGGTCGGATCACCGACGTGGAGCTAGAGGAGGAGGAGGAGACCGGCGTCCGGTCGGCAGGACAGGAGGCTGAGGTGCCGACCATCAGCCTGTCCTCGTCCGAGGAGGAGGAGGAGGAAGCCCAGGAGGACACCGGGACGGAGACGGTGAGTCCGGAGGTCTCCTCGGACGAGGAGGACGAGCCACGTCGGGCGGCGAAGGCCCGGATGGCATTCCGCCGAATCAAGCGGGCCGCAGCCGGATTCGGGCGGATCCGGTTGGGCGACGCGGCGCCATCGGGCCGCCCGGAGGAGGCAAGGCGTATATTCGCAACCCGGGCAGAAGTGGTGCGGCGAGTGTTCGCGCAGCGGGCGGTGGCCCGGGCAGCCGCAGCAGCCAGGGAGTGGCAGAAGCGGCTGGACGAAGCTGAGGCTGAAGAAGCAGCCATATGGGCACGGCCAGGCCCTCCGGAGCAGCCGCCGCTGCAAACGCCTCCACCGCCGTCGCCACCGCTGTCGCAACCGCCACCACCGTCGCCGCCCCGGGCAGCAGCACCGCCACCGCCACCACCGTCGCCGCCCCGGGCAGCAGCACCGCCACCGCCACCACCGTCGCCGCCCCGGGCAGCAGCACCGCCACCGCCACCACCGTCGCCGCCCCCGGCAGCAGCACCGCCACCGCCACCACCGTCGCCGCCCCGGGCAGCAGCACCGCCACCGCCACCACCGTCGCCGCCCCGGGCATCAACTCCGCCACCGCCACCACCGTCACCGCCGCAGGCACCACGGCCATCCCAGGCACCACGGCACGGAGCGGAGACACCACCGCCTCCACCGCCGCCGTGGGTGCCAACGCCATCGCCGTTGCCAGCAAAACGGCTCGGTGGGGACCCGGAGGGTCTGGAGAAGGGACCCTGGGTGTGGCCGCCGCCAGGGGAGCCAGCCGCACGGCCGCCCAAAATCAGCAGGATGACATCGTGCCCGGAGCCGCGGTCGCCATCAGCCAGGCCGACAGTGTCCCGCCAACATTCGGCGGACAGCAGCCGCTGGCAGGAGATGGCCGAGGAAGAGTGGCCGCCCAGGGTGGCAGCAGAGGCCAACAGGCAGCAGAGGAGAGCCCGTAGCAGCCGCTGGGCCAAACTCATCGTGGTAGACGGCGTCCGCTACCGCATCCGGGTGTCCAACGGGGTGGTAAGAGTCCTGAGGGGCTAATAAAAAACCATTAATGGTTTTACAAAATCACAATCGGTTTGTTTATTTACCTTTTGGGTAACGGGTTGCCGGACATAGGGAATAGGGACGGGGGCGCCGAGTCAGGCGGTCGATCGATAGTTGCGATCGATGGGTAGCACGATTGGTAATTGCTATGTTCAAAAGGCAACTTAAGACAACAAAACGGCAAAGACGATGGCAACACTGGAACCCACAATCGATAAACGCGATCGTGGTGAGATTCCAGGGAGTTGCCGGACCGAGGGAAAACGAAATGGTGACTTTTAGTTTGGGGAAATGTCTGGGTGGGAAAATTCGAATTTCACGCAGGGAACGGTCTGGGGAACTGGGAACTGTCTGGGGAACTGTGAACTATCTGGGGAACTGGGAACTGTCTGGGGAATTGGGAACTGTCTGGGAAATGGGAACTGTGAACTATCTGGGGAAGAGGGAAACAGTCTGGGGAAATAATCTTTCAAGGAGCTGCATGGAAAAGTCTGTAAGGGAAACAGTCACGGGAAAGTTCAAGTCTTTCAAGGAGCTGTACGAGTAAAGTCTTTTAGGAGAACAGTCTAGGGAAAGGTTAAGTCTTTCGGGGAACTGTCTGGGGAACATCTAACACGCAAGTCAGGCGGGGAATTCGAGTAGTATAAACATAAAGGGCGGGGAAAGTCACCACTTTCATTACATTTCCGAAGGAAGGGGGAAATGTGAGGAGTCTTAAACTCCCCACAAATCCCGATGCAGGAGATCGGCCTAGCAACAGCGGAGGAGGCGAGAAAGCCGGAGAAATGAAGGGCATCCAGGTCAAACGGGAAACATTCGGACCTTGGACCCTCATATGGCAAGGGCAACGAGGTCAAACGGTGAATTGGCGGACTTCGGACCCGCCTAAAGAGGACACACCGTGAACTAACGGAACCTCGATGGACCTTGGACCCACACCCGGCAAGGGCAACGGGGTCATACGGTAAATTGGCGGACTTCGGACCCGCCTAAAGAGGACACACCGAGGGAAATAACGGCACCTACAGCGCCTATAAAAAGGACGGCGCAAGCGCAGCTCGGGACAGTACGAGTGCGAGAATCAGAGCGAGTGCGTGAACGCGAAATAAGTAAACATCGAAACCGAAGTGCCCAAGGATCAAGATCGCAAAGTCGAGACGCCGAACGACGACAAGTCTACAAGGCTGAGGCTACAACGCTGAGATCCAACGGTGCAAGGTCGTGGTAAAGTCAAGCTTAGGGAGTCCTTGCGCGGTGTCAGGCGATAAAGGTGGCTAGGCGATAAGGGAGAACTTTGTTCTACCTGCTAGGCGATACACCTTGCCGACAAAGTCCAGGCTGAACTCTGGAAGCCAGGCGATAAAGGTGGCTAGGCGATAAGGCGTAACTTCGGTTCACCTGCTAGGCGATACACCTTGCCGGCCCCGGTAGGGAAGCTCGCATAACATCCAGGGTTTTGGCGGAATCGTACCGATCTAAGTCACCCGGAGCAGCAAGCCGAAGCGACGCAGTAGCAGACCAGGAGCGACGCAGCGGTAAGCCAGGAGCGACGCAGCAGCACGCCAGGAGCAGAGCAGCAGCGAGCCAGGAGCAACGCAGCCGGAGATAGCGACAACGGGCAGCAGAATAATAGCGATAAGGCTATATTTTAGAGAGTCAATAAACCAGCACCAACCTAATCATTTCTGGCGTTATCCTTTGGTCACGGGCGGTCACTCAATATAAATTTGGTGGAACGAACTCACAACCTCTCTGAGCTAGCCGCACGTTTACGTAGCGAGCAGAAATAAAGAAACAGGTCGTTACAATACCTGGAGTTACCTGCTCCATTGAGGATGGATCGAATGTCTTCCTACCTATAGCATATAGAAGAAAAATCAGAAAAATCATCCAAGCGAATACATTGTTTTCGCAAGGCAGACTTTCTCAGGCTAAATAATTATATTTCTGTCTTTAATTGGTCTGATCTTTACTTATGCAATAATATGTCCGATGCAGTTAATGTCTTTTACACTGCAATAAACTCATTTTTTAATTTCTGTGTTCCGTGGCTCTATCAATCAATTTCCAATAAATCACCTTGGTGTAGCAAAGAGTTGACACACTTAAGAAACGTAAAGTCCAGACTTTTTAGGAAATATAAAAATACCGGTTCTCAATCTGTTTTTACTAGGTATTTAAGTTCTCGGTCAAAATTTACCGTGGTTAATTCTCAGTGTTATAATAGTTACTGAAACCGTTGTGAAGTCCAGTTCTCTCAGGACCGGAAACAGTTTTAAATTTTGGTAACACCAAGCGTAAATCTAATTCTTTTCCTTCCTCGCTGTCGTTCGAAAACATGACGGCAACCACAGATCAGGCAATAGCCGATTTATTTGCCCAATTTTTTCAAACGACTTACTCTACTTTAGATTATTCATCACAGCCTTATTCTTACAACATGTCCAAGTCAAACCTCATATTCTGTCCCACTTTAACAGAAAGCTCTCTTCTTTTGGATCTTATTCGTATTAAGCCTGTTTATTCGCCAGGGCCCGATGGTATTCCCGGGTGCGTGCTTAGGTATTGCGCTTAGGCCCTGTGCAAACCTCTTCACAAGTTGTTTACCTTATCTCTAGAAACTTCCCAATTCCGAAATATTTGGATGAAATCATTTGTTATTCTTCTTTTCAAAAAAGGTGACAAGTTAGAAGCCAGTAACTATAGAGGTATTTCTAAGTTGTTAGCTATTCCTAAGCTTTTTAAAAAAATCATTACTCGTCATCTGCAGCACCTTTGTAGATCAATCATTTCTCCGTGTCAACACGGATTTATTAAACGTAGATCAACAATCACAAACCTTCTAGAGCTCACTAAATTTGTGATAAAGGGCTTCAATAGTAGTTTTCAAACAGACGTCATTTTCCAGTCGATCTACTTAATTGGATCTTAAGTTATCTGAATGGCAGGTACCAAAGGGTCCTTTTCAAAAATTCAATTTCTAAAATTCTCCGTGTTACCTCCGGTTTCCCAGGACAGAAGTCAGCGCTCCCAGTTCTGGGACAGGCTGCCACTCTTCGGGATGGGTGTGCGTCGGTCGAAACCGAGACGGAAAGCTATGCAAGCGGAAAGAAAACACGTACTTGCACGCCTTCACGTCTGTGCACGTGGTTGCCACCAAAGTCCAGTTGCGCAGAGGAATCTTCTCGAAAACGCAACCGGCTTGGCTCGGGCCACAGTTTGGCACACGCGGATCAGGGCTTTGAGGGTCACGGAAGAAATAAATCTGACTCGGTGTATGTTCGCTGTTCTTATTGTCCGTGTTTTGTTTTATTTTTTTCTTCGTTATCTTTTTGGGCTTTTCTTCCTCTTTTCTATATGTATATTTTCCCTAGCCGCACAATTTTCTTTCCCTGTCTCTCCCTATCTCTCTCGCACTCTACTCACTATGGTCTTTCGTCCTGATCCTTGATGTCCTGCATGTCCTTGGTGTCCTTGTGTGGTTTTTCTCTGCTGCGATGTTTGGTCTTTGACTTTTGGCGAATGAAAGAGCGCGGGACTGGCACCCGCCGGGCTTATATAGCCAGCCGGGCTCTCGCTTCTCAACACTGGAAACGTGCGTAGATCGCCTAATCCGATCGTGTGTAGATCTCCTAACCCGCTGAGTAGAGCGCCTGATCAGCTGAGATCCTAATTAACACACTAAATAACGCCTGTTTGAACTACCGGCTAACAGCCGATTAACACACTAAATAACGCCTGATTAAACTACAGGATAACGGCCGAAGTTTTGAACTTAACGGCTCTTTTGGCTTCTTGCCTGCCTCCGTGGCCTATCCTAACTTAGTACTAGTTTTTCTTATTATCTACCAATATGTGTATGTATATGTATATCTTAAATTTACTCGCTGGATGTGGGGCAGCTTTTACGGTGCCTCACAACTTATGTACGCAGATGATGTTAAGTTATGCCTGAATGGCAGGTACCAAAGGGTCCTTTTCAAAAATTCAATTTCTAAAATTCTCCGTGTTACCTCCGGTTTCCCAGAACAGAAGTCAGCGCTCCCAGTTCTGGGACAGGCTGCCACTCTTCGGGATGGGTGTGCGTCGGTCGAAACCGAGACGGAAAGCTATGCAAGCGGAAAGAAAACACGTACTTGCACGCCTTCACGTCTGTGCACGTGGTTGCCACCAAAGTCCAGTTGCGCAGAGGAATCTTCTCGAAAACGCAACCGGCTTGGCTCGGGCCACAGTTTGGCACACGCCGATCAGGGCTTTGAGGGTCAGGGAAGAATAAATCTGACTCGGTGTATGTTCGCTGTTCTTATTGTTTGTGTTTTGTTTAATTTTTTTCTTCGTTATCTTTTTGGGCTTTTCTTCCTCTTTTCTATATGTATATTTTCCCTAGCCGCACAATTTTCTTTCCCTGTCTCTCCCTATCTCTCTCGCACTCTACTCACTAGGGTCTTTCGTCCTGATCCTTGATGTCCTGCGTGTCCTTGGTGTCCTTGTGTGGTTTTTCTCTGCTGCGATGTTTGGTCTTTGACTTTTGGCGAATGAAAGAGCGCGGGACTGGCACCCGCCGGGCTTATATAGCCAGCCTGCAGTATAAGGATATTTCCTGCCATTTAGACTTACAATCCGATCTAGATAGTTTTCAAAACTGGTGCCGAGATAATTTACTAAATTTAAACTTTTTAACCGGCCAAACCGATGTTGGATTTATTAAAAGGTGGTCAAAAGAATTTGATAATCCTTATTTAACTAAAACTTTATTAATTTCGCTAGTCCGTCCGATTCTGGAGTATGAGTCTCCCGTCTGGAGTCCACAATACGGAATACATATTGGTCGTATTGAATCTGTACAAAAAAACTTCCTTCTTTTTGCTTTACGGCGCCTAACTGGGATGCAAATCTTAACTTACCTTCTTATTCTAGTAGACTTCTTTTGATTAATTTACCCTCCCTAGCCAACCGTAGAACGATGCTTGGTACTATCTTTATTTATAACCATATACATGGTGATATAGACTGCCCCGACTTGATAAGCCGGCTAAACTTTTCTGTGCCAAGTAGATTAACTAGAAATTATATTCCCCTAATTTAAAATCATTGTAGATCCAACTATGCCTTGCATGAGCCTTTCAGAGTATTATGTTCTGACTATAATAGACTTTTTCCTGTAACCTCAAATTTTGACTCTCTGCCGCTCCTAATACGATTAATACTTGCTTCATTGGCACAAGATTGATCTAACTATTACATTTTTCCCCGGACCTTTACCTTTATTTTCTTATCTCGCGTCTATCTTATCGCGAATCGTGCCGTACGATACACGGCTGCGCCCCTCGGTCGGTTGGGCGGGTAAATGGGCCGTGGGACTCCGCGGGAAAAAAAAAAAATAAGCGAACAGGATGATTCTCTCTGGAGCAGAGATCGCACCGTCTTGGGGCTGGAGTCACTCTGGCCTCGTAGGAATTACCCCTACGCGCTGGGGCGCTCGCAGGTGTCGACCTTGGCGGAAACTGACCCGAACTGCTAGGCCTGATGTCATCGATAGCCTCCAGAGTGCGATGACGCTCTGTCAAGAACGAGTCTAACTCATTCCATGTTGGAATCTCAGCCTTGTTGTGAATTGATTGCTCCCACATTGATGGCGTGATTTTGGGAAGCTTTAAAGAAACCATGTACACCAGGAGACAATCCTAAGTCTCGACTTGAATAGAAGACATCCTAAGGCTGTCAGGCAACTTTGGATTGTGCCTTGCAGCTCTTTCAGAGCGGCTCCGGACTCTTGGGGCACTGCTTGAATGTTGAAGAGGAATTTCAACTGCCTATTGGCTAATAACCGCCGATTTTCGAAGCGGTCGGTGAGGCTTCGCCACGCGGAGATAAAACTTTCGTTGGTCAGCGGGGCTTTGGAAACAATGGCGTGCGCATCGCCACTTGTTTTGGACAATAGGTGGAACAACTTCTCTACCGGTGTAAGACGCGAGTTGTGGATGTATATCGCGGTAAAAAGATCTCTGAAGGTGGGCCAACGCAGGTAATCACCAGAGAAAACTTAGGTGTCGACTGGTGGCAAACGACAGCCCGTAAACGGCGGTGTTGGAACACTGACAGCAGCCTGAATGGGCTGGGAGGCGGCATTTTCTATGATGTCTATATACGGAGTAGCAGTAACTGTACTTGGATTCAAGCACCGTCGAAGTGGACGTGGAAAGAAGATCTGAGCAACTTTCATAGCTCTTCTCCACCTTTTCCCAGAAGGCTCTTCAACAGTAATTATTTTTAAATTACAAAAGTCTAAATTTATGTTGCACGCTTCCATGAAATCTCTTCCCAAAAATAGCATTATAACTCATAGATTCTTCGTTCACAATTATTAAATGAAAATATAATTTATGTGGGATTGGTTTTCCTATTTAAATAATAAGTCCCACTATTTGTTATAATAAGTTGATGGTTTTATTTAAATGATATAAGTAGTTCTTTTAATAATTTTAGGTATTTTAATGAATTTAAATTGTGTTGAACTGCGTTTTTTGGATATTTCGATCGCGTCGTTATTTAACTTCGTTTTTTCGCACGTCTTGCTCATTCGCTTCTCTCGATCTTAATGCTCGTTCAATGTTTCTCTTCCTGATTACTTTTGATATCTCCACATTAGAGATGGGTTGTGCTGAACGGAGCTGTCAGTCCTATTCCCACATTTATTAGAGTTTTTGATAATGTAACATAATATTTTTCCTTTAGTTTGCAAATAACTTTTATTTAAACCATAATACCGCTTGTCCCCCGGTAATACTTCAATATTCCTGGGTACCATACAAGTTTTAATTAAAGAAATCGGACTACACGAATCCATGAGGCATTCTACAATTATTGGGTTATGAGAAAAATGTACAATATGTATTTTAACATGTCTTACGTAATTGTTGTCAGCTCTCTTGTTGCTTTTGTTCTGTGCACATTGTCCTACCTAGTGTCCCATTTCTCCGCAAGCAAAACATGATCCGGGGTGTCTTCGGCTTCACACAATTTTTCGCGAACTGGCCTCTAGCATTACAGTTGTGGCACCGAATTTCGTTGCCAGCAGCTCGATCCACCGACGCAGTCTCTTTTTCGGGTACGTTCGTTCGCTTCTTCGGTAATTACACCTCTGCAAACGCTCGTCTCATATGTGCGACATTGGTTGCGCAAATTTTCGTTTGTTATGCCCTCAATAATTCGATCTAGTAGTTCTTCTTGATCCAAACTGGGCTAGCATCAGCTTTTCATTTAGATACTTTCCAAACTTCTCATCAGATTGCCAGATACGAGACTCGAATTTCCGGCGCTTTTCTAATTTCGACTGCGAACATCGAAATCATCTGGTCACATAGGTCATCCATTGGTTGCAAGGCCCGACTTGGATTCTCGTATAACCAGGTGTTAACTTTGCCTTTGACCTTGCTTACGAAAAGCATGCGCATTTGAGTTCCAGTAATTCCATAAATATTGGAAATATTTTTCATTTGCGCTATCCACATTCGAGCACATGTCTGTCCGTCGTATACACTCAACGCTTCCACCGCCATCCTCCAAGACATTTCGCCGTTGATATTTTCGCCTTGTCCGTTTTCGTTGGCCATTCGGTTGATTATTTCGGCCTTGAATAGTCGAGTTGCGTGTTTGCTTTGGTGTCAATAAATGTAGCTCGACGCTTTGCATTAGCTGGCGCAATTCACTGACAACATCGACGTCTCTTTCTGCCTTGCGCACTTCGACGTGTAGCTACTTGTTCTCTTGCTGGTTCTCCTTCTCTTAGTCTTCGTTGGAAGAATCCGTTAGGTTTTCGGCTTGGTTATTTGTGTCTTCTGCTTTGCCATACAATCCTAACAATAACTGTTCTTCTTGCTGTTGGCCGGTATTTAGCAACGAAATTCTGCATTTCTTTTTGAATATCCTGTTCAATTTTATCCGTATTGCTCATTGTGTTCAACCTCAGAATTAATTCGTCTTTAGTGCCCGTTGTTGGCATATTTAGCACTTCTAACCATCTCTTTAACTGCACTACCGACACTGAGTTTAGCTCCGAATTGTTATTCATTCTGTTTACGCCCACTTCTGAATTTGTAGGGGTCCGAGTTATGTTGTTGTTAAAAGTACACGTTGAATATATTAATTTTCAATATGTCTTTATTTCTCGTGTCCACACTCTACGCTTGCAAAACGACGACTCACTCTCTCTTCGTTCTTTTTCTCCGCGCTCGTTTTCAGAGTTGCATTTTGAATACATATCAATAAACCTACATAATTATAACATCTGCATACATATACATAATTATAACAGTGATCGTTGGCCTTATACTTAACTTAGAAATATACTTGTTAGTATATTTATTATACATGTGCATTTGCAACTATAAAAAGTAACGTAACAGGCGATCCTGCTACAATAGCAACCTTCTTGTTGCGCTACACTTTTTAGTATACTAGCATTTGTAATACCTAGCCAATGACAATTTTTTCATAACTACATCTTTAACTGTATCAGCGTTATTTTCTAAAGCTAATTTATTTAATATTACATATAAAAGATTGGGACTCAATGTCCTCAACGAACTTACGTATACACCCAGGAAAGAGGGTGATATACAGACGTCTTAGTAGTTCTTCGCAGGGCGTCTGGGTTTTGTATTCGTTGATGAGGGCGTTCCTTAAGTCCCTCCACCTTCTGGCTGTTGATAGTTGAGATATCCTCTGGGCATCTCTGTAAAGCTGCATTTCGATCGCACTGAAGAATACGCTCGACTGGCGGTTACATGTTGTGGGGTGAAGCTCCAGGATGAAATCTATCCTCCTGATGAACGGGCTGAGTTCGAGACTCCGAATTGCGGCACTTGCCTGATTTGGTTCAGGGCTTGATTTAGATGGTTTTCTGATAATCATAGCACTGGTTCTGACATTTTTGGTTTTATTTAGTTTTGTAAATTTTTCACAATTTTAAAAGTTTTGTATTTTGAATTTGATTTAAAATTGTTATACCTTGCCTTGTCTCTTACCACTGGTGGGGGAGAACTAAGTTTTTTTATTTTTTAGTAACCCTTGTGTTACGAACAAAGGCACTAACTTTTAGAGTAAAACGGGTTTTTGCACATTTTATTTTTAGTTACTAGACAGTCAAACAGGTCAAGATTTTTTTGTTTAAAAAAAACCTCACAACCTGAGCTTCGATAAGGTGTTGCAAAATTGAGGTTTCTGTTCGTATATTAGCGACACAAACCGACACTGCGATAGTTGGTTTAGAATTGCACTGGGACGAACGATGTTTGGGTTCTTTACGGATATAACCGTATAACAAATTCGGGATTTAACACTTTGAAAAAAATATAATTTTGAGTAGTGTAAATATGTTTATGAAGTAGATATATGGGTGTAGGTATGATACTATATACATATTTCACTTTGTTTTATTCACTGTACCCTTTCTTCGTGTTTAAATATCTTTTGGTTTCACTGCGCCGATTACACTTGTTCACTAAACTTGTTTCCCTACCAACCGCGATTTACTTTCCCGCGTGTTTCGTTTGCCTACAACGGAAGACAGGAATTTTATCGGACATTGATGCACTATGATCAGCGCAAACAAGTGGCCCTTACGACACCAAGCAGTGCTTGTTACGCGCGGACCCTAATAGGCGTAAAAACGAGATCGCGAGAAGTTAAAAGCACAATATAGAAGAGGACAGACTAAGATTAGAAATACTAATACTAATTTTGTGCTAAGTAATATAAAATTAATGATTTTAGGCTTGGCAAAGAGTCGGTAGAAGAAATAATGTGGTATAGTCTATTATAGTCGTTACACAGTACTCTAAATGGTTCATGCATATCAAATTTAGATCTACAAATATTTAATGTAAGAGGAACATAGTTCCTGGTAATTCTATTAGGCACGGAGAAGCTTATGCGACCCAGTAACTCGGGAATAAGTTTATAGATAAAAGTTGTGCCAAGCATCGTTCTACGGTTTACTAAGGATGGTAGATTAATTAGGAGAAGTCTACTAGAGTAGGAGGTACAATAAGGCTTGCATTCCAGTTAAGGCCCCGTAGAGCAAATAATAAAAAGTTCTTTAGCACAGACTCTATCCGGTCTATATGTACACCATACTGATGACTCCAAACTGCAGAACAGTACTCCAGGATTGGACGGACTAGTGAAATGAACAGAGTCTTTGTAACATAGGGATCATCGAATTCCTTTGACCACTTTTTAATAAATCCAAGTACTCCCCTGGCTTTATTCACCACACAAGTAATATGGTCACAAAACTAAAGTTTTGGGTCAAGGAGGACGCCAAGGTCATCAACATGCGTAATACCAGCGTATACGTTGCATATCGTGGGTTCGCCCGAAAAAATGTCATTACTTTGCACTATTTAAATCCAAAAGATTTTCACAACACCATGTTTGAAAAGTATTTAGGTCAGATTGTAAGTCTAAACTGCTAGAAATTTCGTTATATTGCAGGCATAACTTAACGTTATCTGCGTACATAAGGACACGCGACTTTGTCAAGACTAGAGGGAGATCGTTAAAAATAAAGTAAAAAGAAGTGGGCCAAGGTGGCTTCCTTGTGGGACGCCTGAAGTAACTCGGATCAAATCAGAGATCGAGTTTTTAAAGAGGACTCTTTGAGTCCTACCACTCAGAAAACTTGAGTTCCATGTTAGAAGATCACATGGAAACCCTAATAAGTCTAGCCTTAATACAAGAAGTGAGTGAATTACTGAATCAAACGCTTTACTAAAATCATGTAAACTACGTCAGTCTGCATGTTCTTTCTGAAGCCATTTATTACAAAAGCTCCAAGAGGTTTGTCGTCGTAGATCTTCGCCTTATAAATCCATGTTGACATGGAGATATAATCGATCTACAAAGATGTTGCAAATGGGGTGTAATAGTGTTTTCGAAAAGCTTTGGGATGGCGGATAATTTGGATATGCCTCTGTAATATGCCCTTTCTTATGAAGGGGAATGACAAATGACTCCTTCCAAATAAGTGGGAAATGAGATGTTTTTAAAGACAAGGTAAACAATTTGTGCAGAGGTCTACACAGAGTTTCAGCACAGTACCTCAGCACACAGCCTGGAACTCCGTCCGGACCCGGTGAATAGACAGGCTTAACTTTAGGGAGATCCAAAAGAAGGGAGCTTTCGCTTAACCTCGGACAAAAAATCAAGTTCGACTTGGGTAAGGCATTTGAATAAGACGGATTTGGATGGGATGAAACAGAATATGTTGGCTGGAAAAACTGGGCAAATAGATCGGCAATTGCCTGATCAGAATTTGCCGTAGAGTTTTGTAATGATAGTGATGCAGGGTATCAGGCTGATTTACGCTTAGTGTTAACAAAATTATAAAACTGTTTTGGATCTTATGAAAATTGGACCCTACAACGAGTCAATTATTTTTTATAACACCGGGCGTTAAGCACGATAAAAATTGACCGAGCCCTTAGGTACCGAGAGAAGGTAGATTGTGAACCGCACATTTTAAATTTATTGAAAAGTCTGGACTTAATATTTTTTAGGTGTGACAACTCTTTATTAAACCAAGGAGGTTTATTTGAAATTGACGGATAGTATAACGGAACACACAGATAAAAGAAGGAATTTAATGCATTATAAATGATATTAACGGCCTTAGCCACGTTAGTGCATGAATAAAATTCGGACCAGTCATAGGTGGATATAAAAGTATTTAAAAGATGAAAGTTTGCCTTACGAAAGCAGCGGTTTCGTTTAACCGACTTTTCGGATTTTTTATTCAGCTCTGTTCTTGCGTCTACAGTCAGCTCTAGAGTTGGATGATAAGGATCTTACGGTTGTGTAAGTGGTGACGTTCTTGATAGGCAAACGCCTTCTGAATTTGAAACAAAACACAAGTCCAGTAAACGTCCTAAGGAGTTCTTAACATGGTTCACTTGGGATAGCGCAATGTCAAGCAAGCCGTCAATAAAGTCATGCTGCGCTAAAAAAGGTAAAATGCGAGTTTTCGTCAGGGGACCATGTCGCACTAGGTATATGAAAATCACCCAATACTATTAACTGATCTCGATCTGACAGTTTTTTGGAAATGGACTGAATAACGGAAAGGTGATTTGCGTAAATAGGGAACTCAGATGGTGGTGGGATATATGAACAAGTAATATATACAAAACTACCGGGAATCGATAATTTTATACCTAGGAATTCGATGTAATAAAATTCTTCGAAAGTAATTCACCCTTCCCGTCTGGACTGACGATCAAGCATAAAATTGTGTACTTACCCGGGAGAATTTCGGAGCTAAGAATATGCGGCCTTAACCAGGTCTCTGTATATACCATAATATTATATGGGAAAGAAAAACTATCCGAATACAATTTAGTCAGCTTACTAAGTAAGCCTCTTGTATTCTGAGAGCAAAGAAGAAAAGAGGAGGCTAGTTTTTTGGGACAGAAGAGGATGAGGAGGGCGCTGGGGATGGTTCTTCAATGAATGAAGAAAATTTAAATTGTTCGACCTTTTGTTACGGATATAAGCCGTAATATCCAGTGATGAGATTTCTGGGGCGAGCCGTGAAACAAATACATGTTTTAGCTGGGGCACCCGAACACAAGTAACGGTTTTTGGTACAACACATGCAACCCTTTTTGGTACTACAGAATTTTTATCTGTACTACCAGTATCGGCCGGTAATTCGGACGTTAAGTCTACATGAGGTGTTGGGGCCACTACTTTATTTTGATCGGACAGGGCGGAAGTACCTAGCGGAGCCACATCGATTCCAGCAACTTCGGATACCGAATCACTTTTTGCCCCCGATCTTAGTACCATTTGAGTGGCGCCTAAGATTGGCAGCTGAGCTGGAGTCGAGTCGCGGGCAGCAGGTTGCACAGCACCTGCCATAGAATGCCCACCGACCGCGCCTTTTTTGCGCTTTGGGGAATCGGGCTCAGCTAGCATGCGGCTAGTGAGCTGAGATTCAAGCGCCACGAGCAGGTCCGTATTTTTACAGCAGTTCCGGATTAATTCCGTAACACTGCTTTTTGTGAGCCGCCTAATAGTTATTGCCTGGTTCTCGTATACAATGCATTCATCGCAGTAGTAGCGTAGGCCACTCTTCTTATCGATGGCATCACGAACCAGGCCAGAATAGCCAAGACACTTTGCGTGATAAATTGTATCACATGTATGGCAGGGAATACTTTGCTGTCCAGCCGAGATAACTTTCTTGCAATTTTTTAATGAACAGAAAGCCATTTTCGCTCACCGCGGACCACTGTGCACTATAGCGGACAAAAAAATCGAAAGCGCTCAAGAACTTTTAATGAGAGATCAAGCAGAGCGACAGAGCGGGTGCGAAACACCGAATAACTTTGATGTTAGGCACCACGAAACGATATAGAAACGAAAAGAGAGAGAGAGTTAACCGATTAACTCCGGTATAAAACACCTCTGAGAGATATGACCGTTGGAGTGCGTGCCGTTCCAACAGCGTTCAACGACGAAGAGAAAGACTGAAAAGAGGGGCAATAGAAAACAATAACAACAAACCAGCACCGAATTAAATTATGATAAAAACTTTTTGTTTTCTATACACAAGTTAATCACGATGCACTCGCGAAGCGAACGGAAAGTTGTTAGAAAACACTTAAAGGTTAGAAACGTTAAAGAGATTTAAGTAAACCCCGGTGGTTTCAATAAGATAAATGAAAATTCGGAGCGCAAAACAAAAACACGACCGTTCTCTGTGAAGACGCACAAAGCGTCAAAAATTAGTTTATTGCAGTGTAAAAAACCTTAACTGTACTTATTGCAAAATTAAAGATCATACCAGTTAAAGCCAGAAATAAAACAATTTATCCTCAGAAAGTCTGCCATGCGAAAACAATGTATTCGTTTGGTTGATTTTTCTGATTTTTTTCTATAACTCTACCCGTGTCAAATGTAAGTTCGATTGTAGGGTGATATGGATCTTCAGGTTCCATGAGTGGTGCTACTCTGGACAGAAACACACCATCATGAGTTGATACAAAACACAAAAATCTATCTAATTTTTTATGGCGCCTTGGCGCATAAGAAAACTTTTCTATCTTCACACTATTACTATCGGCTTTAGTTTTGTCTTGTTTATAAGACAATACATCAGAAGATGTTTAATACGAGAAACGAAAATTTGTTTCTTTAGTGGAACCACTGAAAGGGATATTGGTGGAGCAGACATTGTTTCTGCAAAACCAATTTGAGCCGGTTGTCCGGACTCAGTAGTCCCTTGTGGCGGTGTAGCTACATTTTAAGAGATAGGTCGATCCACTAATTGTGAAACCACTGCGGACAAATCGGAATTCTTAGAAGTCCCTGGTAGAATGCTACTACGGATTGTTCGGATACCGAATCTTTTTTAGCTGCTGATCTTAGCAACATTTGAGGGTTTGCTTCAATCAACGGTAATCCGCCGGAATGCCCTGTAGTTCTTTTGATTGAGGTTGCAAGTTCTGCTTACCACCAGCGGATTTTCTGCGCTTGTGGAAGATCATCAGCTTGGCGACAACTATCTCTATCAACGCTGAAACAGCTAATCGGCCCTATCAAGCCGCCTTTAGTTTGGCGCATGAACTATTTATCTAGTTCACAACCTCGACACAAGCCTCACAACAGAACTGCAAGTTGGAACAAATACGGTTTGGAAAGATTCATGTCATTAGCTTGTAAACTGCGCGAAATATCCTACAAATCATTAAATTTTAACTATAGCTATAGGATATAGACGTTCGATCGTCACGCGCTTTAACTATGATCAAGGTACGCATAAAAAAATACGATTTGGAAAGATTCATGACAATACTGCGCGAAATATCCTAAAAATCATTTAATTTTAACCGATTTCACCCTATTGTTCCTATGGGAGTTATAGGATATAGACGTCCGATCGCCATGCGCTTTTACCTTGATGAAGGTATGCATAAAAAAATACGATTTCGAAAGATTCATGTCAATAGCTTTTACACTGCGCGAGATATATCCGATTGTTCCTATGGGAACTATAGGATATAGACGTCCGATCGGGGCGATTTTCAAACATGATCTGCGTACACATGTTTTAGGACGAGTATGAAAGTTTGAGATAGCTGGCTTTTAAACTGAGCTCGCAAACGGTATTGAAACAGACGGACAGACGGACATGGCTATTTCGACTCCCTATTGATCCTGATCAAGAATATATATACTTTATAGGGTCGGAAACGTCTTCTTTACTGCGTTACAAACTTCTGACCAAAATTATAATACACTCTGCCAGGGTATAAAAAGATTAGCTATACGTAATCATTTTCATTTTTAAATAGCGGCTGTAGTATGTACTTGTCTGATTGGCAGCAACTTTTACCTTGAGCAAGGTATACATAAATAAATTAGATAAATTGCATAGTTTCATGTCAATAGCTTTTATACTGCAAAATTGTCATATACAAATAGGAAAAAAAGGGATATTTTCGCAGCCTTTAACAATTTTTCCTACGGAAGCTATAAGATATAGACGTCCGATCGGCAAGCGCTTTTACCCTGATCAAGGTATGCGTAAATAAATAAGACTTGGAAAAATTTATGTCAATAGCTTATACACTGCGCGAAATATTCTAAAAATCATGAAATTTTGACCGATTTCACCGTATTGTTCCTTTGGGAGCTATAGGATATAGACGTCCGATCAGCACGCGCTTATACCTTGATAAAGGAATGCATAAAAAAATACGTTTTAAAATAATTTATAGCAATAGCTTTTACACTGCTCGAAATGTTCTCAAAAACATCAAATTTGGACAGATTTTAACTTATTGTGATTTTCAAACTTGATCTGCGTACACATGTTTTAGCTTTTAAACTGAGCTCGCAAACGGTATTGAAACAGACGGACATATCTATATCGACTCCCCTATTGATCCTGATCAAGAATATATATACTTTAAAGGGTCGGAAACGTCTCCTTCACTGCGTTACAAACTTCTGACCAAAATTATAATACTCTTTGCAAGGGTATAAAAACAACACTACGATTTACGACGAATATCGCACAAAAGAAAAACGGCGGGGTTACAAGAACCGAAAACACAAACAGAATTACAAAATTAAAATAGTTTTGTTAGTTATTAGTTTGTGCACAAAGATTTATATAATTAAATGTTTGCAGCATAAGTTTTACATAAAAAAAACTTTATTTAATTTTTATTTATCAACTAATACAATGGTTATTTGGAAGAACACCGTCCTAACTGTTTTAAGACTCAAACTGAACTCGCTCTCTAACTCCTACTTCTTCTACGATCAAACCTCGGTTCTGAGCTTTGGAGCTTTCTAATGAGTGGCTTTAGTGTTTATTGAGTGACTTTCATAATTGTACTTTGGACCGTTCTTTGTTCTCATCTTGTTATGTCTTCGGTCCCGAAATCTGAGTATCCTGAGTCGTGGGAAAGGGCCGATAGTCAGATCAGCGGCTCATTTGAATTGTTTAGTCTATTAGTCTGGAGTTTTTAATAACATGGAAATTTTCCATGGTTTGTTGACAATTAGGTTTCGATTTCTCTGAGGGTGTCTTAAAGTAATGTGTGCGTGTGTATGTATGTGTGGGTGTGCAGACATGTACATAGAGGTTTGTGGTACTATGGATATGTTACTATATAGTAGTTCACTCGCGAAGCGAAAGGAATTTAACCCTTTCATGCCCACTATTGCCTATAGGCAACATTGACTGTAAATTTTTGTGGACTTTTTTTATGGGGGATTCCCCTTATTAATGTTCTTTAATTTTTGGCAATTTTTGCGAATGCAGCTGCAGTGCTTGTTCTGAGTTATCACTAATGATTCGAAGCGACCACAGCTGCTAACTAAAATTAGTGACAATTATAAAAAAAATAAGTAAGTACATATCTTTAAAATAGGTAAGACTATGATAAAAGTATAAAGTTAAGCTTGAAAATTGTTTTATAAAGAGTGTGGATTTTTTTTAAAGTAAATGTTGCCTACCGGCAACATTGGTCATAATAGGTTTGCAAGTAATAAATAGTTTGTGCTCATTAGGGATTAAACGAATTGGAAATTCAAAAAATTTGCGAATTCGATTGGGAAGATTCCAACGACGAATATGAAAATTAAGAGGCGGAGGATAAAATTGATGTCTTGGAGGCATTCATAGAAGAAAATCTGCAGGACATAATACAGCAAGGTGGAAATATTGAACATGAGCTTATGAAAAGTACCGTGCCTAATACAATACAAAGCGACTTTGATGAAACAGTCCAACAAGTTTATGAAAAAATCGATTTAAATATTTTGAGATGGAGAAATGCCTCAAAAGGAAAGGAGATGGACACAGAATGGAAATGCCATGTGACTGCTGGAATCATAAAAAGTCCCGTTGAATATTTCAATACATTTTTGGATGATGACATTTTTGAAAAGATATGCTAGGAAACTAATAAGTACGCCTTTTAAGATAAAGGAGTGGAGCTGAAGTGTAAGGTATGGGAGTTGCGAAGATTTTTTTTTTTTTTTTTTTTGGACTTTGATGCATTATGATCAGCGCAAACAAGTGGCCCTTACGACACCACGTAGTGCTTGTTATGCGCGGAGCCTAATAGGCGTAAAAACGAGATCGCGAGAAGTTAAAAAGTACAATGTAGAAGCGGACTGACTATGATTAGAAATACGTACTTGACTAATACTAATACTAATGTTGTGCTAAGTAAGATAAAATTAATGCTTTTAGGCTTGGCAAAGAGTCGGTAGTAGAAATAATATGGTATAGTCTATTATAGTCGTTACAAAGTACTCTAAAGGTTCATGCATATCAAAGTTAGATCTACAAATATTTAATGTAAGAGGAACATAGTTCCTGGTAATTCTGTTAGGCACGGAGAAGCTTATGCGACCCAGTAACTCGGGACTGTCCACATCTCCATGAATAAGTTTATAGATAAAAGTTGTGCCAAGCATCGTTATACGGATTACTAAGGATGGTAGATTAATTAGGAGAAGTCTACTAGAGTAGGATGGTAAAATAAGGCTTGCATTCCAGTTAAGGCCCCGTAGAGCAAATAATAAAAAGTTATTTTGCCCAGACTCTAGCCGGTCTTTATGTACACCCTACAGAGGACTCCAAACTGCTGAACAGTACTCCAGGATTGGACGCACTAGTGAAATGAACAGAGTCTTTGTAACATAGGGATCATCGAATTCCTTTGACCACCTTTTAATAAATCCAAGTACTCCCCTATCTATATTCACCATAGAAGTAATATGGTCACAAAACTTAAGTTTTGGGTCAAGGAGGACGCCAAGGTCATCAACATGCGTAATTCTAGACAACGCGCAACCACCCAGCGTATACGTTGCATATTGTGGGTTCACCCGAAAAAATGTCATTACTTTGCACTTAGCGCTATATAAATCCAACAGATTTTCACAACACCATGTTTGAAAAGCATTTAGGTCAGATTGTAAGTCTGAACTGCTAGAAATTTCGTTATATTGCAGGCATAACTTAACGTTATCTGCGTACATAAGGACACGCGACTTTGTCAAGACTAGAGGGAGATCGTTAAAAATAAAGTAAAAAGAAGTGGGCCAAGGTGGCTTCCTTGTGGGACGCCTGAAGTAACTCGGATCAAATCAGAGATCGAGTTTTTAAAGAGGACTCTTTGAGTCCTACCACTCAGATAACTTGAGATCCATGTTAGAAGATCACATGGAAACCCTAATAAGTCTAGCCTTAATACAAGAAGTGAGTGATTTACTGAATCAAACGCTTTACTAAAATCATGTAAACTACGTCAGTCTGGATGTTCTTTCTGAAGCCATTTATTACAAAAGACGTTAGCTCCCAGAGGTTTGTCGTCGTAGATCTTCGCCTTATAAATCCATGTTGATCCATGTTCAAACTTGATCTGCGTACACATGTTTTAGGACGAGTGTCAAAGTTTCAGATCGCTAGCTTTTAAACTGAGCTCACGGTATTGAAGCAGGCGGACAGACGGACAGACGGACATGGCTATATCGACTCCCCAATTGATCCTGATCAAACGTCTCCTTCACTGCGTTACAAACTTCTGACCAAAATTATAATACTCTCTGCAAGGGTATAAAAACAGCACTAACTTACGACGAATATCGCACAAGAAAAACGGCGGGGTTACAAGAACGAAAAACACGAACAGAATTACAAAATTAAAATAGCTTTGTTAGTTATTAGTTTGTGAACAAAGATTTATATAGTACTTCACTCGCGAAGCGAAAGTAATTTAACCCTTTCAAGCCCACTGTTGCCTATAGGCAACATTAATTGTAAATTTAAATTTGAGTTACGATTCAAAATTTTTGTGGATTTTTTTATGGGGGACTCCCTATATTAATGTTCTTTAATTTTTGGCAATTTTTGCGAATGCAGCTGCAGCGTGTTCTGAGTTATCACTAATGATTCGAAGCGACCAAAATTAGTGACAAATATAAAAAAAATAAGTAAGTACATATCTTTAAAATAGGTAAGACTATGATAAAAGTATAAAGTGAAGCTTGAAAATTGTTTTATAAGGAGTGTGGATTTTTTTTTTAAAGTAAATGTTGCCTACCGGCAACATAGGTCATAATAGGTTCGCAAGTAATAAATAGTTTGTGCTCATTAGGGATTAAACGAATTGGAAATTCAAAAAATTTGCGAATTCGATTGGGAAGATTCCAACGACGAATATGAAAATTAAGAGGCGGAGGATAAAATGGATGTCTTCGAGCCATTAATAAAAGAAAGTCTGCAGGACATAATACAGTAAGGTGGAAATATACAATACAAAGCGACTTTGATGAAACAGTCCAACAAGTTTATGAAAAAATCGATTTAAATAGTTTGAGATGGAGAAATGCCTCAAAAGGAAAGGAGATGGACACAGAATGGAAATGCCATGTAACTGCTGGCATCATAAAAAGTCCCATTGAATATTTCAATACATTTTTGGATGATGACATTTTCGAAAAGATATGCTTAGAAACTAGTAAGTACGCCTTTTAAGATAAAGGAGTGGAGCTGAAGTGTGAGGTATGGGAGTTGCGAAGATATATTGGTATACGGCTCTACCTAGGCGCAGTCAAAATTCCAACGAACCGTATGGCATGGTCAAGTAATTTTAAGTTATCTGCAATATCTGACACATTGCCACGAAATAGATTTGAAAAAATAAAATCAAATTTAAGCAACCCGGAAATGGGGAAGATAACTATCACAAACTTTATAAGATCCGTCCCTTAGTAAATAAAGTAAAAGATAAGTTTAATGAAATATCCCAAGAGGAACAGACATTTCCTTCAAAGGTAAAAGTAGTTTACTTTATTTTGCAATATATGAGTTTTTAATTTAATTTCTATTTTAGGTCATCACAGTTTAAAGCAGTATCTCCCTAAAAAGCCGCACAAGTGGGGATTTAAAATGTTTTCGAGAGCTGTCTGGCATTATATATGATTTTTGCCTTTACGCTGGAGACGTAACCTGTAAGTCTTATGGACTTGGACTGTCTTCAGATATTGTTTTGCATTTAGCTTTAAACATTCCTGACAATCAAAATTTTAAACTATTTTTGATAACTTGTTTACTTTAGTAAGGCTGATGATAGCATTAAAGGAAAGGGGTATCTTAGCAGTTGGCACTATGAAAAAAGTTAGCTGACAAAGGCAGGGGATCTTTTGACATAAAGGTCGAAGCATCCTATAACTTGATCTCGTGTCGCTGGTATGATAATAAATGTGTTCAGCTTATTTCAAATTATATTGCTGATACATTAGTTTCTGAGTGCATGCGTTGGTGTCGCAAAGAGAAAATCATGGTTAAAATACCTCGTCCAGCTATTGTAGATAGGTATAATAGAAACATGGGTGGTATTGATCTATCAGATATACTATTAGAATTATTCAAAGTAAATCATTGCTCAAAAAAATGGTACATGCGAATCGTTTATTGGTGTATAAATGTGACAGTGGTGAATAGTTGGCTACTGTACCGCCGAGATCATAAGCAATCATTTAAAAGAACATCAACCGATCTTGTAGATCGAAGTTCTCCAGCTTCTTCCAAAGGGATTAAATCAACAAAATCTTCATTTCCAAAGAGGTCTTTGGCTACAGCAAAGGCAATAAAATGGGGATCAAAAGGTAGATGTAGCATGTGTACTAAAGGCTTTCCCAGGTCAAAATGTTCGAAATCCACTTGTGCTCAAACCCAAATAAAAATTGTTTTTTACTGTATCATACTAATACTAACACAGAAAAATAAAGATAAACAGAATTCTCATAATTGTATTTGCTTTTAAAGGTAATATTACTCATTTTGTACATACTTATTTACATGTAAGACTAATGTTGCCTATAGGCAACATTGCAGTAAGGACATACCAAAGGAAAAAATCGAATTGAACGTTACTTGGGGCTCCTATTAATCATTTATGGCGTTAAATGTTTTCTATATGTTTCCAGTTTAATTTGGGCATGAAAGGGTTAAATGTATATTTAAATAACTGATGGGATTAAACGAAACATAAAAATCCAGAGCGCAGAAAAAAGACGGTCGTTCAATTTGAAAGTCAAAGTCTTTTGTTGTAATAAAAATAATACATTTTCTTAAAAATAAGAAAAACTCGACAGCGTTAGCAGAGGAATTGAGTAAAGAAGTACTGTGTAAAATTTCAAAACGATTCTTCCAGTATATTTTGCAGGATAGTGTTTACCGACTGTTAAAATGACAATTTTTTAGGAGAGCGTTTTAAAGTTTTGGTAACCGAAAAATCTAATTAAATAAAACGAAGCCGGAAATTTGCTTTTTGCTAAATTGTTGGCCGTGCTAGAAGTAAGTCGTTTTGGAACGTGTGTTTTAAGTTGATGACTCCGGTAGAAATTTCAAATACAGGGCTTTCTGGGCAAGGCTTTTATTTAGTTTGGCTTCCAAACTACTGAACCCACGGCGGGCCAGGCAGTAGGAATTACCTATAGATCCGAAGCCCAGTGCAATTTTCTTTGAAGTGTTGTTCGCATCGCGAGACTTCAGTCAACATCTTTGATTTGGCGAAGCTGAAGTCCTTAATTTTCCAATATCGATTTACTATCGCAGTAAGTGTGTCATCATCTGAATGACCGGTAGGATTCTTGACAATTACAGCCAAGACAGATATACGATTTGGCATATTCGACATCCCTCCAGAAACTATTCAGCCAAGGATAAGTAAAGTGTGGGCAACGTGCTATCCGCATATACTCTGTGAGCTGTAGAGTCGGGTACTTCTTGTATATTTCTACGCACGAGAGGGAAGAGCAATAATCGTCTACAAAGAGTAACCCGGCTCTAATGACAGTCAATACCTAAAGAGCACGTTCTTGCTCACCCTGTCTGCTCACTCTTACTCCTACTCCAACGGCGCGGAGTTCTCAACGTAAAACCCCCACCATCAGAATTGACCTTTGGCGCATCAGCAACATGCAAAATCGAATTGCCCGGGAGATCCAACAACAACAGATTTGCTCTCCCAGCTGAAACTCAACCAGAACTGAGGGGCCCAACCGAAACCAAAGACCCCAAAAAATGTATATTAGTGAGAAAAGCACGAATGCCCTGGTGAACAAAATTGTTTCGCTGGTTTTCATGTTGTTTAACTAAAGGGAATACTACACGTACCAGCTCAAGAGTAGCAAGGGCTTGCAAGTAGTGCTAAAGGGCATAGAGCCCGACGTATCCACCAATGAGGTAAAAGAGGCACTGAAAAAAAAAAGGATTCTTCTCCAAAAATATTATTAATATTATCAACAAAAATAAAAAGCCGCAACCACTCTTTAAGGTCGAACTGGAGCCAGAAAGCAGAGCCTTGAAGAAAAATGAAGTGCACCCGATCTATAAAATGCAAAAGGATTACTGTTGAAGAACCGCATAAGCGGAATGGCCCGCTGCAATGCACAAACTGTCAAGAGTATGGACACACCAGAAACAACTGCGGGCTTCGTTCAGTGGCTTCCATAAATCCGAACCTTGCCCTGCAAGCAAAGAAGACCCAAAGACAAAGAAAGGCGCTAACTGTGGAGATAACCATACCGCAAACTACAGAGGCTGCCCGGTCTATAAAGAGCTGAAGAGTCTGTTTCAACAAGCAAAACAAGCACGCTCCCAGAATGCACGAAATGCGTACGTGCAATCCCAAACCACACTTAATGTTTTTTTTGCGAAAGCAGCCAGATCTTCATTTGGGCCCCTCAACACAAATGGGGGAGTTTCATACGCCAGTACCCTAAAATCAGGACTTGTCAATCAGACGGGGTTCCCACAAGCTCAATGCTCTGAGCAAAATATAATAACACCTCAGCAAGCAATAGGACAAATACCAAACAGCATGGAAACCATGATGCTGACTTTAAAACAGGGTATGATGGAATTTATGTCCTTCATGAAAACAACAATGACAAACATCCCAACAATCTAAATAATCGATGTCTTGTCTTCGAATATCCATGTGGAATTCCAATGGCGTTTCACGGCACAAACTTGAAATAACTCAATTCCTCAATGAAAACCAAATAGATTTAATGCTGCTGGCAGAAACGCATCTCACAAGTAAATACAACTTCCAAATAAGAGGTTATACATCATACTGCACAGATCATCCGGACGGTAAGGCTCACGGAGGAACTGGAATCCTAATCAGGGAACGCATTAAGCACCACTTTCACCAGAGGTTTGAAACAAATTTTTTGCAGGCTACATCTATAAAACTACAAGCAGGCCACGGCAGTATCACTATATCCGCTGTCTATTGCCCACCGGGTTTTACAATAACTGAAGAGCAATTCTTGGACTTCTACAATTCACTCGGAGATCGCTTTATAGCAGGAGGAGACTACAACGCCAAGCACACGCACTGGGGATCAAGACTCGTGACGCCCAAAGGAAGACAACTGTATAAAGCAATCATAAATTTGAGCAACAAACTCGACTATGTCTCCCCTGTCAGCCCCACATATTGGCCAGCTGACCCCAGAAAACTACCGGACTTAATTGACTTCGCTGTGACCAAGAACATCCCAAGAAATTTAGTAAACGCCAAATCGCTATCGGACTTATCATCGGACCACTCGCCTGTTTTAATAACTCTCCTTCAAAGCCCGAAAGTAATCGAGTACCCCTTCAGGCTGACCTCGACTAGAACTAACTGGCTAAAGTACAAAAAGTACGTAAGTTCCCACATTAAACTAACACCACAGTTAAACATAGAGAACGACATCGACTTCTGTGCTGATGCCCTGGAGTCAGTACTCGTGGCAGCAGCCAAAATCTCAACACCAGAAGAGACAATCGTGCGTAGCAACCAATACAAAACTAATCTGCAAATCGAACAACTGGTTCGGGAAAAACGACGTCTACGACGCGTTTGGGAATCCTGCAGATCGCCCCATTCGAAGCAACTCTATAATGATGCCACCCGCAGACTCACCAAAATCCTCAAGCAAGAAGAGGAGCTTGTGCAGCGCCGGTACATCGGGAAACTGTCGCCGACCAGTACGAAGCATCCTTTGTGGAGAGCTTACCCAAATTTAAGCTCTCCGATAGAATCAGTCACTCCGATTAGAAACTCCTTGGGCCCGCAGTTTTTTTTTTTTTTTTATTAACGTGAGGCTTAGTATTTAATACTGTCCTTTGTGGACAATCAATAAATGTGGTGGTGAGGTACTTCGCTTATGGTTTTTACAGGTGTAGTGGGAGTTGTGAAATCAGGTCAGACATCATTCAATGAGTGTTGCGGGTGAAACATAGGCCCCAGAGTGTATTTCGGATCGGACCTTAGTCCCAGTGTAGATCTAAGGGTGGGTTCTTTGTAACCTCCTGGTTTGAGTGCTGTTATCTAACCGGTTTATTGCCAGATTGTTGCACGACGAAGACGGAGCCGAAACATTTGCTTTACACCTACGAAATGTATTTCAGCCGAACGCCGCCACAAACTCTCTTCAACTACCGCCGCTTAGCTCTGAAATTGCAATGAACCCGATTTTGTTTCAAGCACCTGAAATTGCTAACGTCATTAGGAAGTAAATAAAGCCGAAAAAGGCTCCAGGGGGGCGACCTAATAACCCCAAAAATGATAATTGAACTTCCAAACTGCGCAGTGGATGTTATATGCAAGCTATTTAACGGGATCACAAAACTTGGCTACTACCCCAAAAAATGAAAAAAGTCCGTGGTTATAATGATACCGAAGCCTGGGAAAGACCACACCATTCCCTCATCGTACAGGCCAATAAGCTTACTAAGCTTACTCCAAATTACTGGAAAAATGCCTGCTCACGCGCATTACATCATATTTAAGAGAACAAAACTTAATCCCGGCACATCAATTCGGGTATCGTGAAAGCCACGGAACCATCGAGCAAGTCAACCGGATAACTTCAGAAATTCGTACAGCCTTCGAACATCGGGAATATTGTACTGCGATATTCCTCGAGGCCTCTCAGGTATTCGACCGAGTGTGGCTTGAAGGCCTTATGCATAAAATCATAACATTACTTAAGTCGTACCTCTACCACAGAGTCTTTGAGGTTAGATGCAATACAACGACATCCAACGAGTATAACATTGAAGCCGGAGTCCCACAAGGTAGCGCCCTGGGCCCTACCCTGTTTGTCCTTTACACAGCAGACAACCCTACGAACGAGAGGCTGACTACGTCCGCAATCCTGAGCCGCTCGAGATGCCCAACTAGAGCAACAGCTCCACTGGCTAATCATTTGGTGGTAGTTGAAAAGTGGCTATCAGGCTGGCGAATCAAAATTAATGAACAAAAGTGTAAACATATAACGTTTACAATCGTGCCCCCCGCTAACTTTAAATAGTACTCAGATTCCCCAAGCCAGCGATGTAACATATCTCGGCATCCACCTCGACAGACGCCTGGCGGAGGCACATTGAATGCAAGAAAGTACATCTCAGACTTAAAGCTAGCAGCCTACACTGGATTATAAATTCTCGATCACCCCTGTGTCTGGACTTTAAAGTTAGGTATTGATAAACACAATAAAACTGCATTTTTACTTTTCCGAAATATTTAAATTTTTAAAATCGTATATAAGCGATTGTGGGCGTTAAAGGGGGCGTGGCACCTTTTTGAAACAAACTTGCGCTGCGTAGGAACTCCTAGAATCTGCATGCAAAATGCCAATCTTCTAGCTTTTATAGTTTCCGAGATCTCAGCGTTCATACGGACAGACAGACAGACAGACGGACAGACGGACAGACAGACGGACAGACGGACAGACGGACAGACGGACAGACGGACATGGCTATATCGACTCGGCTAGTGACCCTGATCAAGAATATATATACTTTATAGGGTCGGAAACGCTTCCTTCTAGCTGTTACATACTTTTGCACGAATACAATATACCCTTTTACTCCACGAGTAACGGGTATAAATACGATTTGAAAAAATGTATAGAAATAGCTTTTACACTGCGCGAAATATTCTGAAAAACATCAAATTTGGACCGATTGCACCCTAATATTATTATTATTCTGATCAAGGTATGCATAACGAGTGTACAACGTTTTTATGAGAATCGAGGAAAAGGGCACCTGTACCATCAAAAAAAAAATTCAATTAACATGGCCAAAAATTAGACAATTCCTTCAGGTTTAAAATACATGGCGCATAAAGCTTTTTTGAGAATCGAGGAGGACAGCGCTTGTAGTATCAAATCAAAATGTAAGAATGAGACAATTCCTTCAGGTTTAAAGTTTTTGGCATCATAATAAAGCCTTTAAACGTACATATTGAAACCCTAAAAAAAATATTACGATTGGAGCGATTCGAAAATTTTTTGTAATGTAGAATTCACAAATAAAACAACAGTGAATGCTATAGTCGAGTGCCCCGACTATCATATACCAGTTACTCAGCCAAGGGTCCGATTTGAACAATTTTGAATGAGTATATTGGTATCGATTTAAAATTTTACAAAATCATTTGAAATGCGGCTGCTAGTCAGATTTTAGCATTGAAGATTTTTGTGGGCGTGGCACTTGGCTGAAGCAAAAATGGTCTTCATGGTCACTACTAGAATACGTATGAAGAATTTTTACACTCTCTCCTCAAAAAAATGTAGTTGCAGAGCAACCGATTCCGATTTTTAAACAAGCGCCATCTATTGGGGAAAACTTTGATTGCTTTAAAAACTTATGAGCATTTAATTTGAAAAATATTCGGGTGTTAGATGGATATTAATAATCAAAATAAGATCTAAAGCACTAGACAGACCTTAGCTTAGTTAGCGATTGTGGGCGTTAGAGTGGGCGTGGCCCATTCGGATAAAAATTTTGCGCTGGGTGGAAAACAAAGGAAACTAAAACCTCAACCCTCGAAATATTATAGCTGCCGAGATCACAGCGTTTATAAAAAAAAAAAGTACAATCATACAATTTCATTTTAAATAGCGGGTTGTAGCATGTATTTGTCTGATTGGCAGCAACTTTCACCCTGAGCAAGGTAAACTTAAATAAATTAGATAAATTGCATAGTTCATGTAAATCTAAAACCCCAACCCTCGAAATATTATAGCTGCCGAGATCACAGCGTTTATAAAAAAAAAAGTACAATCATACAATTTCATTTTAAATAGCGGTTGTAGCATGTATTTGTCTGATTGGCAGCAACTTTCACCCTGAGCAAGGTAAACTTAAATAAATTAGATAAATTGCATAGTTCATGTCAATAGCTTTGTTAAGGCGGGTCCGTGCCAAGAACAATTCCAGAATTTTTCCCAAAGAAATATATGTATATGCGGGGTTGTGTGGAGCTTCGTTTTCACTTGTGATCCGTTTCACCTTTTATTTCGTAATGACTTCAATATATCGTAAGCTTACTCTAAAAGGCCACCGATTCGGTTGCCAGTGATGCCGAACCAGCGATCTTTGTTCTTGTTCGACATGAACATTCTCCGCCCCTCGCAGTGGCAGGTTACGAAAGGGAGCAAGTGCCTGAAAGGAGCCACCCCAAGGCTGAGTTTTGCGCAGCAGTCCGTTTTGACTCGGGAGGATACCCGGCAGAATTAATTCCGAGTAAACGTCAGCTCCCGACACTAAGGAAGGGTGGAACCATCTATCATCAGCCAAAGTGATGTTTGGGAAGGCATCCCGGACCTTCGGATCCAGGGGCTTTGCCGGAGTTCGGGTCTGCATCTGGTCATCAACCAGCATTAGCAGCTGTCGGGTCATCTTCGACGACTTTGAGCGGATTTCGGTGGTGGACACCCGCTCATCCCCCACGCGGGTGACGGAAAGGTTAAGGACCTTTGTCAAGGAAACGTGAATGCGACTCACGGGGCAGCAAGGGGATCCACCAAAGCTCGGACGTCAAAACCGTTTCTCCTCAGACCCCACCAAAATGGATGCCGTTGGCAAGATGCTCACACTCGTGCGCTGCAGGATAGCGGCGCACGATGGGCCCGTAACAGGGCTTCGGGTCGGGGAGATCTCCTTCGGTGACGATGAACGCAACGGCGTCGTCGACGACGCTCTCGTCAGCTGCCGTCGGTCTTGGGGTCGTGACGAGCGTGGCAATGTGGACTCTTGGAAGTGCAAGAGGGTGTGGTGACTTCCACTGCAGACGTGGCACTTGGCATTACTGCGGCAGGATTGACCCGAATGCTCGTGAGCAAGGCAGTTCGCACAGTATTGATTGATGAGGACCGCGCGGACCCGCTTCACTGCCGGGAGCCGAAGGCACCGTTGGCATTTCCTCAGCGGGTGCACCCCTCGGCAAACTCGGCACCTGTACCCGTTGGTTGCGCGTGGCCGAGGGTGCGAGTAAACAATGGTTAGGGACTACGGATGATGCGAATGATCGTGACATGTATGAGGACTGACGACACAGGATGACATGAGTTTAGGACTAGTAGGATTGGCTGTTAGTCGCTAAATCAAGATAAAAAGGAAAAGGCAGAAACCTTTTTGAAACAAACTTGCGCTGCGTAGGAACTCCTAGAATCTGCATGCAAAATGCCAATCTTCTAGCTTTTATAGTTTCCGAGATCTCAGCGTTCATACGGACAGACAGACAGACAGACGGACAGACGGACAGACAGACGGACAGACGGACAGACGGACATGGCTATATCGACTCGGCTAGTGACCCTGATCAAGAATATATATACTTTATAGGGTCGGAAACGCTTCCTTCTAGCTGTTACATACTTTTGCACGAATACAATATACCCTTTTACTCCACGAGTAACGGGTATAAATACGATTTGAAAAAAATGTATAGAAATAGCTTTTACACTGCGCGAAATATTCTGAAAAACATCAAATTTGGACCGATTGCACCCTAATATTATTATTATTCTGATCAAGGTATGCATAACGAGTGTACAACGTTTTTATGAGAATCGAGGAAAAGGGCACCTGTACCATCAAAAAAAAAATTCAATTAACATGGCCAAAAATTAGACAATTCCTTCAGGTTTAAAATACATGGCGCATAAAGCTTTTTTGAGAATCGAGGAGGACAGCGCTGTAGTATCAAATCAAAATGTAAGAATGAGACAATTCCTTCAGGTTTAAAGTTTTTGGCATCATAATAAAGCCTTTAAACGTACATATTGAAACCCTAAAAAAGATATTACGATTGGAGCGATTCGAAAATTTTTTGTAATGTAGAATTCACAAATAAAACAACAGTGAATGCTATAGTCGAGTGCCCCGACTATCATATACCAGTTACTCAGCCAAGGGTCCGATTTGAACAATTTTGAATGAGTATATTGGTATCGATTTAAAATTTTACAAAATCATTTGAAATGCGGCTGCTAGTCAGATTTTAGCATTGAAGATTTTGTGGGCGTGGCACTTGGCTGAAGCAAAAATGGTCTTCATGGTCACTACTAGAATACGTATGAAGAATTTTTACTCTCTCTCCTCAAAAAAAATGTAGTTGCAGAGCAACCGATTCCGATTTTTAAACAAGCGCCATCTATTGGGGAAAACTTTGATTGCTTATAACGCATTAAAAACTTATGAGCATTTAATTTGAAAAATATTCGGGTGTTAGATGGATATTAATAATCAAAATAAGATCTAAAGCACTAGACAGACCTTAGCTTAGTTAGCGATTGTGGGCGTTAGAGTGGGCGTGGCCCATTCGGATAAAAATTTTGCGCTGGGTGGAAAACAAAGGAAACTAAATCTAAAACCTCAACCCTCGAAATATTATAGCTGCCGAGATCACAGCGTTTATAAAAAAAAAAGTACAATCATACAATTTCATTTTAAATAGCGGTTGTAGCATGTATTTGTCTGATTGGCAGCAACTTTCACCCTGAGCAAGGTAAACTTAAATAAATTAGATAAATTGCATAGTTCATGTAAATCTAAAACCCCAACCCTCGAAATATTATAGCTGCCGAGATCACAGCGTTTATAAAAAAAAAAGTACAATCATACAATTTTATTTTAAATAGCGGTTGTAGCATGTATTTGTCTGATTGGCAGCAACTTTCACCCTGAGCAAGGTAAACTTAAATAAATTAGATAAATTGCATAGTTCATGTCAATAGCTTTGTTAAGGCGGGTCCGTGCCAAGAACAATTCCAGAATTTTTCCCAAAGAAATAAATGTATATGCGGGGTTGTGTGGAGCTTCGTTTTCACTTGTGATCCGTTTCACCTTTTATTTCGTAATGACTTCAATATATCGTAAGCTTATTCTAAAAGGCCACCGATTCGGTTGCCAGTGATGCCGAACCAGCGATCTTTGTTCTTGTTCGACATGAACATTCTCCGCCCCTCGCAGTGGCAGGTTACGAAAGGGAGCAAGTGCCTGAATGGAGCCACCCCAAGGCTGAGTTTTGCGCAGCAGTCCGTTTTGACTCGGGAGGATACCCGGCAGAATTAATTCCGAGTAAACGTCAGCTCCCGACACTAAGGAAGGGTGGAACCATCTATCATCAGCCAAAGTGATGTTTGGGAAGGCATCCCGGACCTTCGGATCCAGGGGCTTTGCCGGAGTTCGGGTCTGCATCTGGTCATCAACCAGCATTAGCAGCTGTCGGGTCATCTTCGACGACTTTGAGCGGATTTCGGTGGTGGACACCCGCTCATCCCCCACGCGGGTGACGGAAAGGTTAAGGACCTTTGTCAAGGAAACGTGAATGCGACTCACGGGGCAGCAAGGGGATCCACCAAAGCTCGGACGTCAAACCGTTTCTCCTCAGACCCCACCAAAATGGATGCCGTTGGCAAGATGCTCACACTCGTGCGCTGCAGGATAGCGGCGCACGATGGGCCCGTAACAGGGCTTCGGGTCGGGGAGATCTCCTTCGGTGACGATGAACGCAACGGCGTCGTCGACGACGCTCTCGTCAGCTGCCGTCGGTCTTGGGGTCGTGACGAGCGTGGCAATGTGGACTCTTGGAAGTGCAAGAGGGTGTGGTGACTTCCACTGCAGACGTGGCACTTGGCATTACTGCGGCAGGATTGACCCGAATGCTCGTGAGCAAGGCAGTTCGCACAGTATTGATTGATGAGGACCGCGCGGACCCGCTTCACTGCCGGGAGCCGAAGGCACCGTTGGCATTTCCTCAGCGGGTGCACCCCTCGGCAAACTCGGCACCTGTACCCGTTGGTTGCGCGTGGCCGAGGGTGCGAGTAAACAATGGTTAGGGACTACGGATGATGCGAATGATCGTGACATGTATGAGGACTGACGACACAGGATGACATGAGTTTAGGACTAGTAGGATTGGCTGTTAGTCGCTAAATCAAGAAAAAAAGGAAAAGGCAGAATCATTCGGAGCAGGAGGCATCCATCGGAAGGCGGATCATCTTTGCGATTGGTCGTCGGATAATGCCACGTACGGTAAGAACATCTGCCACTCGGGTCTTGCCATCCGCGCTTGGGCACACCAGTTGGATCCGCCCAAGCCGCCATTCATTTGGTGGTAAATTCTCATCTTTTAGCACCACCATGTCCGCCGTCTGAATGTCTCGCGTTGGAAATTGCCATTTAGTCCTTTTATGGAGCTCCTTTAGGTACTCTTCTTTCCAACGTAAGCAAAATTACTGATGCAGACCCTTAAGCCGCTGCCATCGGTTTAAAATGGAAATCGGGTTTTCTTTACCCTCGGGCTCAGTCACGGAAAGGAGTGGCCCACCGACTAGGAAGTGTCCGGGGCTAAGAGCTACGAGGTCTGTGGGGTCTTCGGACATTGGAGAAATAGGCCTCGACTTTAAACAGGCCTCAATTTTCGATAAAAGGGTAGCTTTTGATGAATGGCTCGGGTACTAAAACACACAAAAACGCAGACATACCCCTTAGTTATCTTACACCCCCCGACCGACATAGTTTTTTATATCAAATGGTCCCGCAAAGTCAACGCCCGTGTGGGTAAAAGCCCTGGAAAATGTAGATCTTGCGCAGGACAAGTCTCCTATCAGCTGAGTTTGCAGCTTCTGTCTGTGAATGGTGCACACTCGACAGGAATGAATGGTGTCTTTTACAAGATTTCTCAGCTTAGGTATCCAATACTTGGAGCGAATCAGTCGGATCATTAATTGATTACCCCCGTGCAAGGATATGCGATGGGTAAAGAGGGCCAAAGTTTGGCAAAAGTGCACTGTGCCGGAATGATGATTGGATGTTTCTCATCATAGCCTAGCATCTCAGATGCTCGTAGACGACCGCTGGCTCTTAAGACACCGTGGCTGTCGATAAAGGGGTTTAGATTGCAGATCGTGCTGGAGACTGGAATATGTTGCTTTTTGCCTAAGGCCTTGCATTCTATTGGATACTCATTGAGTTGGGTGAGCACAATCAGCTTCTCTTGGACGTCAGACAACTCTGCGGCAGTGAGTTCTGCCTTTATGTTAACGTTTTGCTTGCGACACATTCTTGCAAACCGGATTACGTAAGCGAGAACGCCTAAAGCCCTCTCGGATGCTGAAAAACGCTCCAGAATGTCATTTTTCGGGGGCGCTGTGGCGACGTTACACCTTATTGGGCGCTGTTCGAGCTCGGTTTCGAGCGGGACCGACGAATTGAGTGGCCACTGCTCCTGGTTGTGACGCAGCCACTCAGGCCCATGCCACCAGAGGTTGCTGTTCTTGAGCTCATGGACTGAGACGCCCCTGCTTACAAGATCAGCTGGTTTATCTTCCGATTTCACATGAAACCACTGTTGGCAACGAATGTAGTCCAAGTGCATGCTGGCTTGCTTAGAACTGCTGCGGCGAGTTCGGAGAGAAGCACCGCACCGCACAGCTCTAATCGCGGTATGGAAAGGGACTTTACTGGAGCAACTCAGGTTTTGGACAAAAACAAGTGGGCGAAGCAGCCATCAGTCGTTTCGACGCGGGCAAAGATGGTAGCACCATAGGCGCTCTGCATCCCCGTGGTACTGCAGTTTTGCTGCTGGATGAAATCTTACCCATCTTGGGATGCGAACTTCTTTCAAAGTTTGATACCCCTCAAGAAAATTACGTCACTTTGTGACAAGATCAGTCGGAAGAGGCTGGTCCCAGCTTAACTCCCGAAACCAAATTTCTTGCATGAGCATTTTTGCCCAAACAGTAAATGGCGATAACCATCCTGCTGGGTCAAACAGTTTGGCTATCTGGGATAAAACCTATCGTTTGGTGTAGGTTGTTTGGAGAGAAATATCCATCGGCAGGAAGAGGAAACTATCCGATATCGCAGGCCAATGGATTCCCAGAGTTTTTGCCATACTGGCGTCCTCCAACCCCAGAAAGTCGGCCCTAATCAAGTGCTCCTTTGGAATGCCCTGTAAAAGTTTGAGGTCCACTTGCGCAGTGGAAAACCCGGACTCTCTAGGGCACCGCCGAGCTCTTTGATGGCTGAAACAGCGGACTGCTGCATGTGGGTGGTGGCTAAAACATCATCGACATACATAAAACTATAAATTATGTCACTTGCCAAAGGATATTGGTCACGTACATCGTGAGCCAGTTGTTGAAGCACGCTTATGGCCAAAAAAGGGCCACAGTTAACGCCGAAAGTGACAGTGTTGAGCTCATAATCACAGAGTTTTCCCTCTTTATCGCGAAACAGCATTCTTTGGAAACGTGAATGATCGGAATGGGCGAGAATCTGCCGATACATCTTAGTAATGTCAGCATTGAAGACGTATTTAAGAAACGCCATTTGAGGATCTTTGTGGTTAAATTAGATTGCAGTACCGGCCCTGTATGAAGGATATCATTTAGGCTGTACCCGTTTGACGATTTATTGGAGGTGGTACTGTCTGGCTTGAAAACCGCGTGGTGCGGCAAGTAAAAATTGCTGGAGTCGTCATTTGGAAAAACTAGGTGCATATGACCTAAAGGAGCGTTTTTACTCAGCCGTACTTCATTCCTAAGAAATTGCGCAAGTGCGATGGACCGTGAATGCCCCAGGTTTATTTTGTTATGTTCTTTAAAGGGCAAAGAAACAACATACCTTCCTTCTTTATCCCTTGTGGTGGTTTGCTGGAAATTATTTTCACACACCGAGCTGGATTGCTTACCCGGCTTCACTGGAACATCCTATACCTCCCAGAACTTGGTGAGGATGCCGTTTAGTTGAGATTCGGTGACAGACAACCGTGCTGAGAAGGAAGATATTCTGTTAGTGGGATTCTGCGCGATTGGGCCGCAGAGAATCCACCCGAATATGGGCCAAGGAGTGTTCCGCAAACATTTGAATCAGGGACTGAAACCGATTGGAATACCGGTTCCGATTCCGGTTTCGGTTCCTATAAAGATCTGTTAGCGGTTCCGGTTCCAATTTCGGTTCCTAAGAAAAATCGCAAAACGATTCCGGTTTCGGTTCCGGTTCCTAAAAAATATTACAAATCGGTTCCGGTTCCAGTATCGGTTCCATTTTTATACCCTTGCAGAGGGTATTATAATTTTGGTCAAAAGTGTGCAACGCAGTGAAGGAGACATCTCCGACCCTATAAAGTATATATATTCTTGATCAGGATCACCTCCTGAGTTGATATAGCCATGTCCGTCTGTCCGTCTGTCTGTTTCTACGCAAACTAGTCTCTCAGTTTTAAAGCTATCGAATTGAAACTTTGCACACAGCCTTCTTTCCTTTGCACGCAGTATATATGTCGGAACGGCCGGGATCGGCCGACTATATCCTATAGCTGCCATATAACTGAGCGATTGGAAATGCCATAACTTTGGTGTTTTTAAAGTTAGGAAGTTGGGATTTTTTATGAGTATTAGGAATGCTTCATATGAATAATTTTGGAGAATATAATTTACAATGTATTCTGCAAGGGTATATCAACTTCGGCTCCGCCCGAAGTTAGCTTTCCTTTCTTGTTTTAATGTATAATCGTGTAGAAAAGTAATTGCCACAACATACGTATATATCAGGGACTGAAACCGATTGGAATACCGGTTCCGATTCCGGTTTCGGTTCCTATAAAAATCTGTTAGCGGTTCCGGTTCCAATTTCGGTTCCATCGAAAATTAAAATTTCGGTTTCGTTCCGATTCCGGTTCCGTAAAAAGGAAACGGTTCCGGTTCCGGTTTCGGTACCGGTACCGGTTCTCTTCAGTCCCTGATTTGAATGGAGTCCGCCTAAAATTATCGACGGAAGGATATCGGCGCCTATGAGCACGTCAATTTGCGAACTCTGGTAGAAATTCGGATCTGCTAATTGGATGGGAGGGAGGGCCCTCAACGCACCTTCGGGTATCGTATAGGATGGAAGATTTCAGTCTAAATGTGGAAGCACATATGCAGACGCTTCGATTTGGATTTGTGGATTAATGGTGGAGCCTATATGAAATTGGCAGCGCTTACGTGGTTGAGCAGCAACAGTTTGATTAACTCCCGAAACTTGAGCTTGTATGGATTCATAGGGGAACTTAATAAGGTTAAATAACCGTTCAGAAATAAAGTTCGCCTCGGATCCGAAGTCAATTAAGGCACGTGCTGAGTACCTAATGCCCAAGTGGCAGATTTCTATGAACGCCGTACTCAGGAGAACCCCTTCCGTGTTCATGGCGAGGTACGTTTGCACGTTCGACGGAGTGGACTGTATTTCTGGCTGGAGGTCAGGTTCGGATGCTGACTGGAGTTGTGGAGGGCCGCCGCGATGGAGGAGAGTATTGTGACGACCTTTGCACGTGTAGCAATTGTGCGTACTCGTGCAGTCTCTCAACATGTCGGTTCTTGCAAAACAGTTCAGACAGAGTTTCTGTTGTTTAATACACTGTTCCCTGCCGGCAACCGACATATTTAAAAACTGGGGACACAGACGGATCGGATGGTTTTCCCTTGGACAAAGTTTACACGACTGTGGATTTACGGTGACCCTATTTTCAAAGTTATGGATAATCCGCGGCCCACCTTCAGGACGTGGGGCTCTGGATTGAGTGGTCAAAATAGGTTTAAATTCTTGCATTTGCCTCCAGGGTTCGATGACGACCTTGTTGAGGAGCGACTGGTCCCACAGAGCCAACGTCAGCTTCGGCAGCTTTGAGGAGCACAGGAAGACGAGAAGACAGTCCCAGTTTCAGGAAAGATACATGTGTCAATTTTACGCTCCTAAAATTTCAAGAAAATATTAAAAATTGTTTATTTATAAAAATAATGAGTAACGAAAAAATGAGGAAAAAACCGATTTTTTTTTCAAAAGCTCATAATTATTGCATTCTTCATGTTTTTTCAATTATCCTAGTTCAAGCCATGCGAACAAGTGTACAGATTAAGAATATATTCGTTTTTTGCGTTTTAGATTATTTCTTAAAATTCCAAAAAATCCGCCATGAGGACGAGTTTTCCGCCGACATGCCGCCATACTTTCCAAGAAATAAATTCCAGAAAAAAATAAGGTTTTGGGCGCCAACAAGGGAATTGCCACACTGTTGGGAAACAGTGGGGAGATTAAACAGGATCTTTAGCTGGCTGTTGACGAGTAGTCGCTTGTTTTCGAAACTAGTCTGCATATTTCCCCATGCGGACGCAAAACCTTCGTTAGTCAATGGTGATAATGCCACAATAGACTTAGCTTCTCCATTGAGGTGGAGCAACTTTTCAACGCCTGAAAGCCTCGGATTTTGGACATAGATGGCGGAAAAATGGTCTCGAAACGTTGACCGATTAACATAGTCGCCACTGAAAATTTCACAGTCTATTGGAGGAACGCGGCATCCACTAGGCAGAGGCACCGGTGTGGGCGGGTCATGAATCGGTTGAGCGCTAGCTCTTTCAATCGTTTCGTTTAGTGTTGCAGCGCATCTTTCAAAGACAGAGTAACAGTAGTCATACTTGGCTTGCATGACTTCCATCGTGTCTGTACTATTTACTAAGGAAAGAACCTCAGAGCACATCTTGTACTCTTTCTCTACCTTGTCCCAAAGAGCTTGTATCGGCTGAATTCCGACCTTGTTAGTGTGAACAGACGGAGGTGGGTCTGTTGGGGTATTGACCCTGGCTTCGAACTGACTGACCCTATCGGTCACAGCCACAAACTTTGTCAAGACAGCTTTAGCTTCAGCGTCAGCCATTTTCGGAGTTGATCTCGTGACTTGTAGGGACAGTGTGAACGGCCTATTATGCGATGCGTTGCAGTACGGAATGCCCCGAACACCCTGTGTGACGGCACACACACCAATATGCAATGTAAATAAGATAAAAACAAACACCCAATAATTAAAAAAAAAACTACTGAAATATCAGCTAGATAATTATTGGGTTGCGGTTTTTATTCGGGATGCCGCGGAGATAAGGAACCCAAAAAAAAACGGTTGCCGCCACCCTTAGATTCGCCGTTCCGACAAGTATGCCAAGTGGGTGGTTCTGCAGCAGTGTTCGTAAGCTGGGTTTGTTATTGTTTTTTTTGGTGTTTTAGTTTAAAATAATGCTGGTACAACTGGATTTTGGATGCTGCAAAGTGTTTTAGTTTAAAGACCAATGTGAAAAAATGGGTCTTTGCACGGTGTATGGATTCTGTGTGTATATGTGTATGCGTATGGATATGTGTGATTTTATTTAATTTTTTGTATTTTTATTGGTTTGAGGTTGCAAAGGAGATATATAAATATAAATATTTTGCCACAGACCTTAACGGTGGATCGGGGTTGTGGGGAAAATATATATATATATTGCTAGTGGAAAAAAAAAACCTTTGGAATTGCTTAGCTGTGTGTATATGTGTATGGATATGTGTGATTTTAGTTAAGTTTTTTGTGTTTTAATTTTGTGGAGTTTCACGGAATGTGCCACTACTGTTCTGGAGATCAAAGTAGATATATAAATATATATATTTTCCCACAAAATGGAGACCTTAACGGTGGAGCGTGGTTGTGTGGAAAAAAACTTTGGAATTACTTAGCTTGCGGACAACGACGAAAATAAATCAGGCTTCGATTGGATCAAATGTTGGGGCGGGTCCGTGCCAAAAACAATTCCACAGTTTTTCCCAAAGAAATATATGTAAATGCGGGGTTGTGTGGAGCTTCGTTTTCACTTGTGATCCGTTTCACCTTTTATTTCGTAATGACTTCAATATATCGTAAGCTTAGTCTAAGAGGCCACCGATTCGGTTGCCAGTGATGCCGAACCAGAGATCTTTCTTCTTGTTCGACATGAACAAGCTTATATACTGCATAAATGTTATATACAAATAGGAAAAAAAGGGATATTTTCGCAGCCTTAAACAATATTTCCTACGGAAGCTATAAGATATAGACGTCCGATCGGCAAGCGCTTTTACCCAGTTCAAGGTATGCATATATAAATAAGACTTAAAAAAAATAATTGTCAATAGCTTATACACTGCTCAAATATTCTAAAAAACGTCAAATTTTGAACGATTTCACCGTATTGTTCCTTTGGGAGCTATAGGATATAGACGTCCGATCGGAACGCACTTTTACCTTGATGAAGGTATGCATAAAAAAATACGATTTGAAAAATTGTATGGCGATAGCTTTTACACTGCGCGAAATAATCTAAAAAACATCAAATTTGGAACGGTTTTACCCTATTGTTCCAATGGGAGCTATATGATATAGACGTCCGATCGGAGCGATTTTCAAACTTGATCTGGGTACACATGTTTTAGGACGAGTGTGAAAGTTTCAGATCGCTAGCTTTTAAACTGAGCTCGCAAACGGTATTGAAACAGACGGACACACGGACATGGCTATATCGTCTCCCCTATTGATCCTGATCAAGTTACAAACTTCTGACTAAAACTCTCTGCAAGGGTATACAAAGATTAGCTATACGTAATCAATTTAATTTTTAAATACCGCTGTAGTATGTACTTGTCTGATTGGTAGCAACTTTTACCCTGATCAAGGTATACATAAATAAATTAGATAAATTGCATAGTTTCATGTCAATAGCTTTTATACTGCAAAATTATCATATACAAATAGCAAAACAAGAAAGGAAAGCAAACTTCGGGCGGAGCCGAAGTTGATATACCCTTGCAGAATACTCTGTAAATTATATTCTCCAAAATTATTCATATGATGCATTCTTAATACTCATAAAAAATCCCAACTTCCTAACTTTAAAAACACCAAAGTTATAGCATTTCCAATCGTTCAGTTATATGGCAGCTATAAGATATAGTCGGCCGATCCTTATGAACTTTGGTAGGTCGGATTGATTGGCCAAAAATAAAACCCATAGAAAATCCCAACTTCCTAACTTAACAAACACCAAAGTTATGGCATTTCAGATCAATCAGTTATATGGCGGCTATAGGATATAGTCGGCCGATCCTTATGAAATTTGGTAGGTGGGATTGATTGGCGAAATATAAAACCGATAGAAAATCCCAACTTCCTAACTTTACAAACACCAAAGTTATGGCATTTCCGATCAATCAGTTACATGGCAGCTATAGGATATAGTCGGCCGATCCTTATGAAATTTGGTAGGTCGGATTGACTAACTAAATATAAAACCCATAGAAAATCCCAGCTTCTTAACTTTACAAACATCAAAGTTGTGGCATTTCCGATCAATCAGTTATATGGCAGCTATAGGATATAGTCGGCCGATCCCGGCCGTTCCGACATATATACTGCGTGCAAAGGAAAGAAGGGTGTGTGCAAAGTTTCAGTTCGATATCTTTAAAACTGAGAGACTAGTTTGCGTAGAAACAGACAGACGGACAGACGGACAGACGGACAGACAGACGGACAGACGGACAGACGGACATGGCTATATCAACTCAGGAGGTGATCCTGATCAAGAATATATATACTTTATAGGGTCGGAGATGTCTCCTTCACTGCGTTGCACACTTTTGACCAAAATTATAATACCCTCTGCAAGGGTATAAAAAGGGATATTTTCGCAGCCTTTAACAATTTTTTCTACGGAAGCTATAAGATATAGACGTCCGATCGGCAAGCGCTTTTACCCTGATCAAGGTATGCGTAAATAAATAAAACTTGGAAAAATTTATGTCAATAGCTTATACACTGCACGAAATATTTTAAAAATCATGAAATTTTGACCGATTTCACCGTATTGTTCCTATGGGAGCTATAGGATATAGACGTCCGATCAGCACTCGCTTTTACCTTAATAAAAAAATGCATAAAAAAATACGTTTTAAAAAATTTATAGCAATAGCTTTTACACTGCTCGAAATGTTCTCAAAAACATCAAATTTGGACTGATTTTACCCTATTGTGATTTTCAAACTTGATCTGCGTACACATGTTTTAGCTTTTAAACTGAGCTCGCAAACGGTATTGAAACAGACGGACATATCTATATCGACTCCCCTATTGATCCTGATCAAGAATATATATACTTCATGGGGTCGGAATCGTCTCCTTCACTGCGTTACAAACTTCTGACCAAAATTATAATACCCTCTGCAAGGGTATAAAAAGATTAGCTATACGTAATTAATTTCATTTATAAATAGCGGATGTAGTATGTACTTGTCTGATTGGCAGCAACTTTTACCCTGAGCAAGTTATACATGAATCAATTAGATAAATTGCATAGTTTCATGTCAATAGCTTTTATACTGCAAAATTGTCATATACAAATAGGAAAAAAAAAGGGATATTTTCGCAGCCTTTAACAATTTTTCCTACGGAAGCTATAAGATATAGACGTCCGATCGGCAAGCGCTTTTAAATTAATAAGAGTTGGAAAAATGTATGTCAATAGCTTATACACTGCGCGAAATATTCTAAACAACATGAAATTTTGACCGATTTCACCGTATTGTTCCTATGGGAGCTATAGGATATAGACGTCCGGTCAGCACGCGCTTTTACCTTGATGAAGGAATGCATAAAAAAATACGATTAGAAAAATTTTATAACAATAGCTTTTACACAGCGCGAAATATTCTGAAAAACATCAAATTTGGACCGATTTTACCCTATTGTTCCTATGGGAGATATAGGATATAGACGTCCGATCGGGGCGATTTTCAAACTCGATCTGCGTGCACATGTTTTAGGACGAGTGTGAAAGTTTCAGATCGCTAGCTTTTAAACTGAGCTCGCAAACGGTATTGAAACAGACGGACATGGCTATATTGACTCTCCTATTGATCCTAATCAAGTTTATATATACTTTATAGGGTCGGAAACGTCTCCTTCACTGCGTTACAAACTTCTGACCAAAATTATAATACTCTCTGCAAGGGTATAAAAACAGCACTAACTTACGACGAATATCGCACAAGAAAAACGGCGGGGTTACAAGAACGAAAAACACGAACAGAATTACAAAATTAAAATAGTTTTGTTAGTTATTAGTTTGTGCACAAAGATTTATATAGTAGTTCACTCGCAAAGGAAAGGAATTTAACCGTTTCATGCGCACTGTTGCCTCTAGGCAACATTGACTTTACATTTAAATTTTACGATTCAAAATTTTTGTGGACTTTTTTATAGGGGATTATCCTTATTAATGTTTATTAATTTTTGGTAATTTTTGCGAATGCAGCTGCAGCGCGTTCTGAGTTATCACTAATGATTCGAAGCGACCACAGCTGCCGAAAAGTTTTACCAAAAAGTGAAAATAGTGCGATTAACTAAAATTAGTGACAAATATTAAAAAAACAAGAAAGGCATGCCGAAGTTAATATACCCTTGCAGTTATAATAATTATTCAGTGCATTTATTTGGTCAGAAAGAAAATGACAGCCGTCAAATCGCGTAAATTGGCCTTAAATATTTTTATCATGTTAATATATAATAAATGAACCTATTTAATTGTATCGGATTGTTTCTAGTTTCAGTGATATTTATTTCGAAATTCACGTACTCAGCCCCACATCACGACAAGGTCTCAATCCACGAGGGGGAAACTATATTTGCTTTAATAATAAAGATAAATACAATAAGAATATATATACAATTATCTTTTTACAATTTATATTATATCTATTTATTTTATTTATATTTCTTTACAAGCCATAACTGAGGAAAATTCCATTATGATGACTATATGGTGTTTCATATATGAGGGCGAGGGTTTCCGGAATTCGAACATCAGTGAATATCCAATCAATCTGCGTAAGGTGTTTTGTTGTTGGAGAGCTGTTTGTTCCAAAAAGGTTATAGGCATTTAAAATTGCCTCCAGAGAATCAGTTCTTAAGGATCTGCAAATATTAAAATCTCCTAATATTACCACTTTATTATTATCTATTCTGCGCACTTTTTCAACGTCAGCTTTAATTTCATTTCGAAATCTTGTAATAGGAAATCTAGGACTCCTATGTCAAGAAATTTAAATGCAATTAATTGATAGGTGCTCATCGGGCTTATTGATTTAGTTGTTTCGAACCAAAATACAACATTTGGCGAAATACTCTGCTTAGCATAGATGAGTATTCCGTTCTTCCTAATACCATTCAAACGATTGCTATCTTTTCTCCTTATAATGTCAAAATCCCTTATATTATACTCTTCATGTGGAAGAGTCAAGGTTTCAACAAAACATAAAAAGTTTGCGGAACAAATAATTTTGTCGTTGGCAATATCTTCGTAATGAGCACGAAGAGACTCAACATTGTGGTAATACAATGAGATGGCAATATTTCTATTGACCAAGAATTCGTATTGCGTAGTCAAAGCCTTTTCCCCTTTTTAACATTAAAGTAAAAGTAAAGCGAAGCTCGCTTAATGCCTCTTTTAAGATGCACTGCGACTTTGCTGTAGGTTGCTCCTTGGCTTTTGTGGATGGTAGTTGCATCAGCAGGAACAACTGGGAATTGCTTACGATCAATTGAAGTATGTCCTGAGTTTCCGCACTGAAAAACTCGGGCTGTTTTCTGAATGGGAGTCCAACCGGGATATCATTCCTTCGAACTTTTGACCTGGCAATGGCCCCAACCATAGGATCTGAAAACTTTACCCACAGTCCTATAACTATATGGGAGCCGTTAACCATGCAATGGTCAATTTGCATTAATTGGCCAGTTGCACCATTTACTAGTCCGTCATTTGTGTCTATATTGGCGGTAACCATATACTTTGCCGTTGTTTTTAGCTGAAGAATATATGATAAGCCCTGGGTTTCTGAGGTTTTCATATTTTGGGCCATTCTTAACGTCCTGACTTTATTGCTTTCTGACGTATTTGCTGATTTAACAGTATATATGGCAGTTGAAAAAAACTCTTCAGTCTGAATTTGGGCAAGCTTATAGGTATTATAATGGGCAACCTCATCATTACAGCAGAACAAATGAATTGCGTCATCAGCAACATCGGTTAGTGAAACAACTCTTTGCCTAAGAAGCTCTACATCTGCGTCTGTCATATTGGCCTCGAACATATTATTTAATGCCAAAGCAAACGCGTGATCGTCCCGTTGTCTCATTATTTCAGTTAACTCAAAAAACTTAAAATTATTCCAAAGGTCAGCTCCGGCAAGAATGTTATAGGGGTTATTACTATTTTCTAGGAATATCCACCGATCCCCAACTGGGCTAAGCTGCTTCAGATCTCCAAACACTATTATTGATTTTCCACCAAAAATTAGATCTTGAGTTCTAAAAATTTGTCGAAGTCTTTGATCTAAATACCCAAGTATTTTCGATCCGACCATGGAAATTTCATCTATAATAATTAATTGGATGTCAATTAACTTACCATGCATAGTGTTTAAAGAATCATTACTTAAGGGTTTTATCGGACCCGAAGATTGATTAACAGGAAGGGAGAAAACAGAATAAAGCGTAAGTCCTCCAACCCCAAAAGCAGCTTTTCCAGTAGGATCACAAAGTAAAACCTTTGCAGAATCAGTTGCCCTAGGAAGCTTATTCGCCCGCCACGTTATAGACTGATATATTGTTAAAATCAGCCTACTTTTTCCGACTCCAGCACCTCCACAAACATATTCATAAAAAATGTTCTTTGCTGCAACATTATGCATTACATGGGCGTAATACTGGCGTTGCTTAAAGTTAAGCGACCTAGTAAGGGAGCAAGTTTTCCATCCTCTGGGTTATTTTCTATGTCATCTTGGAGAACATTTACGTTTTGCCCAACGTTTGGTACTGCCAAGGTTCAAAACTCTTCATCTAGGTATTGGGCGGAAAGCCCATCACCAAGAGGACTGATTGGGTTCTCTATCAAAATTTTGTAATTCTTGAAGAACCCTTTCCAATTCCATATCATCAAACACATTACATTGCTCTTTGTTGGCCTTGATTATTTTAAAATTATTTCTGAATGTACTTTCATTGTCATTTGAAATAAGTTCCGATTCCTCACTCCTCTACGGGAAAAAAAGCATTACATGCTCTCTAAAATAATCAGATGGGGAAGAGTTTAAGCAAAAGCGAACCCATCGGCTTACGCCTTTTTAACACTACCAGTCCCATCTAGAAGTGCGAAACATTGTCCAGCAATGGCGTTTTCCTTATCTGGTTCCAAGTCGATCGGTTCATCATAATCTTCTTGGACTGAAATATTTCCGTGACTTATTCCAGTCACTGCTTCGCGAAGGAGTTGCGACACTCCACGGTTGGATTTGTTAATGTTGTTAACTATATAACTACAACACGCGTACGGTATCTATGATAAATTGTTTGCCCTATGTTAGCCCAAAATATTTTTGTTGTAAGCATTTAACAACCTGTCGGAAAATTTGCGACGAAGAAATATCTGAGGTTTTTTTAGGCTGGAGCGATTGGCAAACTTATATTCTTCAAATGTAGTTTCAAGGTGGGTCAGGAATAGGTTAAAATTATTAAAAGTCCCTGCTTCTTCATCGGAACTAGACTTTTAAAGCTCTTTAATTTTTTTAAACAATTCTTTAGAATATACAACATTGGTTTCGTTTTCTTCTAATGGATATAAAACCAATGTTTCAGGCATCGGAGGGTATGGCATTAAACATAAAGAGCTGTGCTTAAGGCGCTGGTATTGAATGAATTCTTGCAATTCAGGATCTTCTCCGCTAGTAGTAATAAACCGATCAACAAAACCTATAACTTGATCGCAATTCTCTGCTCCGTCCAGCCTTGGAGCTTCAGAAAGCCAGTACATGCCATGAGAGTGTGGCGATCCCCTGTGCTGAAACTCGATCCTCCAATAATAGTGGACTAGGGTATATTCGCCACATATCTCGGAACTTTTGAAAACTTTTAGCAATTGTCGGAGCCTGTAGTCAAAGTAACGGGAGCATGTTACTGGGTCCGATCGGATTAAGCGAGCTTTTTCGGTACTCGAAAGAGCTGCCGCTTCGTCCTCATTTATATTTTTGCCATCCACCAAAAGAGAAATAATAACTGTTTACCCTCTCTTAAATTGCCCGCTCTTCCCTCGTGGCGAATGCCTACTCGCCCGCATTGGATACTCGCGACTCCAGGCTCTCCCGCTCTCTCGCACTGGACGTTTGCGATTCCAGGTTCTCCTGCCTTCCCGCTCCCGGAATCTCTCCACTGCGCTTTGAAGCGCAGCGCTCAATTAGGCTTAAGTTAGTCTTTCAATGTCATACGAATGAAATACATCACCCGGCCGGTCCGCGCTATACCACGAAAAAGTTCACCGAGTCTTTTGTCCTTTTCTCTCGTGCTTCGCGATCGTCGAGTGTTTTACCAATCTCTTCCACAGCTTGCCACCCGGCTACGTGCCACAGCCGCAACGCGCGACGAAGCTGCCTTCCATCGACGAGCATTTATCGACGTCCCAACTCTTCAGTTTTTGGTGCTTCGAGGCGGATAAGATATTATTAATTTTTTTATTAACTGCCGGTCGACAGTCAACCATCCGAAAAAACATAATTTGTTTGACTTTCTGTACGATTTGTCTAAAATCCAAGTCCGATTTAATCCGACGATTAAATTACAATTCCAATTCCGTCTTTTATTTCTTCGTTCTCTTTTAACGTGCGGCCATATTGCCTATTTTCCAATTCCTTTTCGTGTGCATATTGATGTACAAGTTTCATATTCGCATTTGGCCGTACATCCATTAAATATACATCCAACATCAAATCGAAGAAAATAAAAATATAATTCCAAATCAAAGTGTGCAAATAAAAAGTCAAGCGTACAGTGAAAAATAAATTAATTCCAAAAAAAATTTAGTGAACAGTGAAAAATAAGTTAATTTCAAAATTGAGTTCAAATCAATTTCCCACAAAAAAGTGAAACAAAAATTAAGAGTTCCGCCAATTTCGGCCCACAAATATTTGTTGATATTAATTTTTTATTGTACATCCGCTGCTTACCATTATTAAAAATCCAAATACAGTTCAAAATAAATTGAAAATTTACAACACATACCCGCCGGCAAAATTTACAATAAAATTTTCCGCCATATTGATTACATATATTACATCCAAATTACATATATTCCATACATACATTTTTACATATTTTTCTACATAACTACACCCCAATTCCGAAAGCTCAAGTATTTCCGTCGGCCATCCAATAAATATATATATATTATATATTAAATAAATTCCCAAAGCCGACGTAAAATAACTTTTGTGTCACAGTGTGTTTTTCTTATTTTCATATTTTGGGCACTATCCATCCATACATCTACACATACAAACGAACTGCAGTACCGCAAAAAGTTCGAAATTCCCGCGCATTCCAGCGTCACCAATACACAGCCCGCAAAAGTTCGGGCAGTTGTTTTTCAATCATCCCATAAATAAATTCCAACAAAATTAATAAACACCAAGTTCAACTCCAATAAAATTAAACAAATACTGAGAATTACTGCCAGTTCCAAAAAAAAAGGAGAAATATAAAATACTGTCGCCATCGCGAAACTAGTGGAATCAACTTATTAATTTATTGACTTATTAATTTGTTTTTTCGGTTTCACATTTTTTCAAAAAACGCCCATTCCAGTATTTTTTTCTTATTTATTGAGCTTGGTTAATCTACATATATATCGATACTCGATTTTTTCTTTTGGGGATAAAAAAAAAAAATTGGAAAAAAAAATACCACCCGCATACCACTGCAAGGAATTTTGTTTTTGTTTGTATCCGAATATTTTTTAAAATAAAGAAAAACAAAACCAATAATCTCCAAACACAGCCGGGGACATCCAATCCCATCCTAATTCGACCAACCACCCCCTAAAAATACTAAACGACAAATACCTCATCAAGTACAGTATTTTTCAGAATTTTTATTTTGTAGTATTTTTTGGTATTTTTTCATTCTTGCTCCATTGTTCCACCAAAAGCCTGGGGAATATTAACAATAATTCAGCCACGCACGACTATTTTTTAGCTGGTCGATACCCTATTTCCACCGGTCCATAATTGTCCGTAATTGTTTCTCAGTTTTTTGTCCGAAATATCAGCGCGCACATTCCATCCTAACAGCATCCTAGTTTGGTATGTCCAGGGAAAGTTCTAACAAGCCATCACCGAAAATACCAAAAATCACTGTAAGAACGCCCACACCTCCCATCGACAGAATAACGCGAGCCAACACAAAAATGGTTGCAACGGCTGCCGACCTCGCATGAGCCAGTTTATTGAAGTCTCGGATCGACTGTCCGAATTGGAATCGCGAATAAATATTCCCTCGGCGGTCCCTCCTACGTTATCTGTCCTCAATATTCGCCGAGACGAAATCCGAGAGGTATAGGTCCGCATCAAAAAAAAGTACGATGCATGCACCGCGTGCCTTGTAGCAGCCGGAGAAGGTGCAGCTGACAGCTTGCCAGTCCTCAGGGCTAAGTACGGTTATTGCTACAGCGCGTACGAAAGGTGCGGCGCCCTGATAGCAGATATGATAGCGCAAACTCCGCAACTTCCGCAACCTTCCCCAACGCCAGCTGATCACTCCAGTCGAAAAATTATTCCACCTTAATGCTAAAACGAGTGGAGACGCTCACAATATAGTTTCAAATTCACCGTTTACCAGGGACTGAAGAGAACCGGTACCGGTACCGAAACCGGAACCGGAACCGTTTCCTTTTTACGGAACCGGAACCGTTTCCTTTTTACGGAACCGGAATCGGAACGAAACCGAAATTTTAATTTTCGATGGAACCGGAACTGGAACCGGAACCGATTATTTGGCATTCTGTGGAACCGAAACCGGAACCGAAACCGATATTCTTTTTTTGAGAATGAGTCTCGGATTTTAAATCATAAAATATTTCATCATAGTACAGTTCTAACAGTGCTCGCAATAGGGCAATTGACGAACCAATCAGTTTGCTTTTCACAAATTACGTGATAAGCTCGACATCAAGTACTCAGAAACTCAGTTTAGTGTGCAACGCAATAGGAGTGTTTCACGTGATGGGGCGTACACTACAAAACAAAGCTCATGAGCATTATTCGTATAATGCGGTCCAGAATATATCAACATGCAAAATATGCGAAATTTCCATCAGAGTAAGTTTCAAAAATTATAAATTCAAGTATGAAGTAAATTCAAGATCGATCACAACTAATGTGAATGTTGAATGTTGAATGTTGTCGAAGCAATAATACGCATTACGATACTGGAATCGGAACCGATTTGTAATATTTATTAGGAACCGGAACAGAAACCGGAATCGATTTGCGATTTTTCTTAGGAACCGAAATTGGAACCGGAACCGCTAACAGATTTTTATAGGAACCGAATCCGGAATCGGAACCGGTATTCCAATCGGTTTCACTCCCTGCCCCTTACTAATGATGGCTTTCGATCAGCGTGGCATAACCTCACTGAGCGTTTCGAAAACAAGCGATTGTTAGTAAACAGTCAATTAAAGATATTTTTCAATGTACCGTCCGTCACACAGGAGTCTGGGCGAGACCGGCAGGTATGTCGTGAGTCTTCCTTTTCAAAATCCTGAGAACATTAATTGCTCCCTAGGACTTTCCAGATCCCAGGCGCTGGCTCAATTCTTAAGAAACGAGCAGCGGCTAAAAAGGGACAGTACCTTAAAATCCAAGTACGACTCAGTTATTCCAAAATATCTCGACCTCAATCACATGAGAGAAGTCCTTCCTACCCACGATTCAGCGTGTTCTACCTGCCACACCACACAATCTTAAATGATATCCTTCATGCTGGCCCGGACCTACAGTCCGATCTAACCATTCAGATCCTGAAGTGGCGATATTTCCGATTTGTGTATAGTGCTGATATCGAGAAAATGTATCGGCAGATCTGGGTAGATCCGAAGCAGACAGCGTTCCAACGTATCTTATTCCGCGATAGAGAAGGATACATTCGAGATTTTGAGCTAAAAACTCTTACGTTTGGGGTCAATTGTGCACTGTTCCTGGCAATTCGGGTACTGCAACAGCTGGCGACCGACGTGCAACTAACCCATCCGAGGGCGAGTAAAGTTATTCGTGGTTGCATGTATGTCGATGATGACCTTTCGGGAGCTGACTCTGCAGAAGAGGCTCACCTCACCATTCGCGAGTTGCAGAGTGCCCTCGATTCGGCTGGTTTTCCATTGAGGAAATGGACCTCCAACCACAAAGAAGTTTTGGCTCATATCGAAACCGATCATCTTTTAAATGCCGATTTCCTCGAAATAGATACGGAAAGCACGGCGAAAACTCTCGGAGTCCGTTGGAAAGCAACATCCGATGAGTTTTTCTTCGCCGCTAGTGCATCTTCTCACGGCCTAGACACGCGTGGCGCCAGTAAAAACTGTGTCGCTTCCCAGACTAGAGCTGTGTGGAGCTCTATTGCTATCCGAGATGGCCGAATCCATCCTTCCCCATATGCCGATGATGTCCTCGAAACTCCATTGTTGGACGATTCCACGATTGTGCTTGCATGGCTAGCCAATCGGGTAACAAAGATCACCCAGTCCACAGAGGCAGCCAATTGGTCGCATGTTCAATCCAGCTGACTTGGCCAGTCGGGGAGTGCCCCTACAAGAACTGGTCGACAACTCCCTTTGGTGGCATGGTCCAACTTGGTTGCAAAAGCCACGAGATCACTGGCCTGCCCAAAGCAACGACTTACAGGTGACCGAAGTGGAAAGACGTCCTGTCAAGGACCATGTTGCGTCCATTCCGACAGAAGACATCCTTGATTGCTTTTCCAAGTTATATAGAGCTTTACGGGTCCTTGCGTATGTCCACCGTTTTGTCCAGCGATGTAGGAAACAGTCGCCGATTCCGGAAGTCCGTCTAGAAGACCAAGAACTTGTCGCCGCTGAACGGCTCATGGTCATTAGCACTCAGCGCAGATATTTTGCTAATGAATATCGCTGCATGGTTCTAGATGAGAAAGGGCTTATAAGAGCGTACGGCCGCATAACGGCCTCCGAAAATTTGCGATATGATGAACGACATCATATAATCCTCCTGTACGAATGTGCACTCTCTCCACTACTGGTAAACTTTACGCATCTCATAACGTTGCACCAGATAGTCGTACGTCTCACCCGGTCAAGATACTGGGTTCCGCAAATAAAGAACTTGGTAAAGGCCGTTATTAACTCCTGCAAGGTCTGCGTTATCCATAAGAAGCGATTGGAAGTTCAGATGATGGGAAGTATTCCGAAAGAGCGAGTTTCCTTTTCCCGGTCATTGACGTACACAGGACTACGCTGGCCCTTTCGATTTCCATCGATTAAAAATTACACAGGCAGAGTTTGCCTAATTACAAAAGGGTATGTGTTGGTTTTCGTGTGTTTCTTTACAAATGCCATTTATCTAGAGCCTACATCCGATCTGACGACCGAGAAATTTCTCGCCGCTTTCGCTCGGTTCGTATCCAGAAGAGGGGAAAACCTTTGTCGGCGCTGGCACCCTGCTCTCCCGAGATTTTCTACAAGCCGTAAAAGAGTCTGTGAATGATGCGTATAGTCATCAGCAGCTCAACTGGCAATTCATTCCTCCTGGGGCACCCCATATGGGAGGCCTGTGGGAAGCGGGTGTCAAAAGCTTCAAAGCCTTGTTTTACAAGTCCACCGCTACGCGAAAGTACACTTTTGAAGAGCTTTCAACCCTCCTAGCGAAAATTGAAGCTTGTCTAAATTCCAGACCGCTATCTCCTATGTCTGAAGATCTCACTGATCTCTTAGCGTTGACACCAGGGCATTTTCTAGTCGGCGGACTTCTTCTGCCCATAGTGAAACCCGAATTAAAAGGGTAATCCAAGTCCATTGTGAATCGGTGGCAACTCTTAAAGGCGCTCAATCAACAATTCCAAGCTCGATGGAAAGAGGAGTATCTCAAAGAACTCCACAAGCGCAACAAGGAGGATGATCTGCCCTCGAATGAGTGGCGCCTTTGCAGAATCGACTCTGTCTTTCCTGGGGCTGACGGCAATGTACGTGTCGTCAGCATTCTCACGGCACGCAGGATTATCAAGCGTCCCGTGACCAAGGTGGTTCTTCTGCCAGGAGAACACTCTAACCGTCTTCCTCAACCAACATCCTCCACATAATTCCCCAACAATCCTCGCCATCTAAGCAGTTTCAAATCATAGCCATATGTTTTTTCTTTTTATCCATTACTCACTACCAGATCACATCATGGTAGGCATTGGATAGCAGACGTACTCGAGGTATACATTCCTACCGATGCCGAGTCTGGCGTGGAATTCATCCGCTTCGGAAGTGCCAGAGGTTCCTAAAGCTGAGCGCAGAGAAGCGGCTTCGGGCAGTGCTCATCAATAAGTACTGCTCAAATTGTCTCGCCCACGAGCACTCCGACGGGAGTTGTCGCAGTGGCGACAAGTGTAAAACGTGCAACGGGAAGCACCACACGCTCCTCCATATGCACGAGCGTCCCCTGCCGTCGGCTACTCAGCAGCGTTCGCGCCGGCAGAATCCGCTAACTCGCCAAGCGCTGGCCCCGGTAAGGCGCTCGGCATCCGCCGCTTCTCAGCAGCACTCGCGCCGGCAAGATCCGCCAACTCGCAGAGCGCTTGCCTCTCCGCCGCGCTCAGCCTCCTCGGCACCGGCTCCGTCACTTGCGTCCCTCCCCCAACGGCACAGCGCGAATGTCCTGCTCCTAAAAGTGGAGCCGAACGTCCGCATCCGCACCCCCATCCGAGAGCTCTCTGACACCGTGGTCGGCAGATACGGGGACCTCCCGTTGGCCGACGAGCGTTTCTACTTGCCGGCAACCATCTCCGTAGTCCTGGGTGCGGATGTCTACGCCAATGTCATCCGACCTGGCTTCCATTTGGTCGACGAGGGACCCCCAGTGGCCCAAAGGACGGCATTCGGGTGGATCCTGTCCGGCGCCTGCTGTCAAGCCTAGACGACAGGAGTGGGTTTTTCTTTTGCAACGCTAGCGATAGCAAGGGGGCGGAATGTTTACGCCGCTCTCCCCTCTCTTAAATTGCCCGCTTTTCCCTCGTGGCGAATGCCTACTCGCCCGCGACTCCAGGCTCTCCCGCACTGGACGCTTGCGATTCCAGGCTCTCCCGCCTTCCCGCTCCCGGAATCTCTCCACTGCGCTTTGAAGCACAGCGCTCAATTAGGCTTAAGTTAGTCTTTCAATGTCATACGAATGAAATACATCGCCCGGCCGGTCCGCGCTATACCACGAAAAAGTTCACCGAGTCTTTTGTTCTTTTCTCTCGTGCTTCGCGATCGCCGAATGTTTTACCAATCTCTTCCACAGCTTGCCACCCGACTACGTGCAACAGCCGCAACGCCAGAAGAAGCTGCCTTCCATCGACGAGCACTCATCCACGCCCCAACTCTTCAATAACTAACAGCTCATTCCATCTAGATTCAGCAGCGGAAAGAGTTATGAAAAATGTAGGCAACCCAAATTGTCTTATCATGGCTATAACTTTTTTTCAGCCTCCCAATGATCTGGGGCGGAACGTAGACCTTTCAGAATATAATACCCGTCGTCATGCTGTACAAGTCTGTCAACAAATGATTCATCCCTTATATTTGCAGCAGTTACCGCACCTAACTTTTTTCGTAGGGCGATGGAAATTGTGCTGCACAACGACGGTCGTAGAAACGAATCTGTGCTCTAGCTTTCTTTGCATAGGTCACATTGGCCTTAAATATTTCATCGCAAGATATAGTTGGGAACTAAAGTTCTTCCGCATCTTCATCTATGGTTAGGTTTGTTGGACGGCGGCCTTCCCCAGGGGCCAAAGCAATACGTTCGAGCTCAGTATTGTTATTTTCTAATAAAGTTTTATGACGGCCTGGACTTAGCTCTTCTTCTTGTTGATCAATTTGTTGAGAATAAACTGTTGTCGCAATAGTTGTTCAACTTCTTCTCGATCAGATTCATCTGCGATAAAAGGTAATTCTTCCCTATCGCCACTTGGTTAAGCCAGTCATTATCAAATATGATATCGTGTTTTCTGTACAGGTCAGTGTTAACTAAATACCGTACAGCTTCAAGTACCCGAGCTGGTCGAACAGTTTCTGTCATAAAATTATGGGAGTATTCCAATTTCCTTTTAAGGTGAACTTGGATTACATGTGTGGAATTCAACGATCGGGGAACCGCACTTACAGAGTCTGGGACAGAAATAGGAACACTTACCACCGTTCCTCTTATTTCGCATTGCCTTTCATATCCTAGGGAGATAATGCGCATAATCGGAGTTCGAGGAAAAATAAGGCGCTCTTCAGACACGTTCTGGAAAGTCTAAGCCATTGGAAAGACAAAGAGATGGTAGTCTGCCTTTGGAAACAGCTTGACGGCATGTACTGCAGAATAGATATATACCGGACGGACTCGGAAATTTCCTAAATAAAATGAGTTGCCTACGTTCATATTGGGGAACTTAGAAGATATAAGAAATTAATTCTAACCACTTACCTGGGATGGAAACCATGTTCCTCCACAGCATGTACATATTTTTGTTGGTCCGTTCTTAATGTTTCGAAGATATTGTTCCCGCGCAGTGTTTCGGCTCCTCCGGCGCTGTAATTCCCGTTGATCCTTTCTTTCATCTGCGGAAAGTTCAGCTCTAGCAGTAATATTTCGCTGCGACTGCCTTAAAGATTCCGCCTGACGATTTTGGGTAATGCCCCTATATGTGATTAATCTTTCCGCGGCCATTTCCTGAATTTGTTGCTCTCGAAGTCTCCGCTGTAGGCGTGTCTCCCGGCTACGTTATTCCCGTTATTCCTAACGATCCCGCGCTCTGGTCTGACATTTTCTTCATCTGCCCTCCAGGTAGCGCGATTAGCAGTATTTTGCGACTGCTGTCGTCGGCGCTCCTCGGAGTTTGCCCTGGCAAGAGCATGCGCTATAGCATCCTGTTCTCGCTCCGGCCTGCGATTTTCTTCATCTGCCCTCCAGGTAGAGCGATTAGCAGTATTTAAAAGTTTTAGTAGGTAGAGTTACAAATAAATATAAAATAAAACATGAGAGAACGCTATAGCCGGGTGCCCCGACTATCAGATACCCGTTACTCAGGTAAAGGGAGTGCGAGGGAGATGGAGATAGAAACTTTGATCACGCATAACTTTTTAACGAATGGTCCGATTTGAAAAATTTCTTCTACATTTCGATAGGTATTGATAAACACAATAAAACTGCATTTTTACTTTTCCGAAATATTTAAATTTTTAAAATAGTATATAAGCGATTGTGGGCGTTAAAGGGGGCGTGGCACCTTTTTGAAACAAACTTGCGCTGCGTAGGAACTCCTAGAATCAGCTTGCAAAATGCCAATCTTCTAGCTTTTATAGTTTCCGAGATCTCAGCGTTCATACGGTCGGACAGACGGACAGACAGACAGACGGACAGACGGACATGGCTATATAGACTCGGCTAGTGACCCTGATCAAGAATATATATACTTTATAGGGTCGGAAACGCTTCCTTCTAGCTGTTACATACTTTTGCACGAATACAATATACCCTTTTACTCTACGAGTAACGGGTATAACTATCAGAGAAACCCTTAACCAGTCGTGGGGGTATCAAACTTTAATATAAAATGACCATTGTAAAATAGATGACAGATATTTTGTATATTTAAAATAAAAAAATAACTGAATCTGCAATCTGGGAATCTGTTGAAAGGAAAAGATTATGTCAGTATGCCAATCTTATTTGCATAAGCCTTATTATCTGTATTATTCATAACCTGCAGGGAGTGTCAAACTTTAATATAAAACAGACCTTTGTAAAATAGATGACAGATGTTTTGTATATTTAAAATAGAAAATAACTATTTAGCGACTGCTGTCGCCGGCGCTCCTCGGAGTTTGCCCTGGCTAACGCGTGCGCTGCAGTGTTTCGGTCCTGCTGTCGTCGACGTTCCTCGGAGTTAGCTCTGGCCTGAGCGAGAGCTATAGCGTCCTGTTCCCGCTATGGCCTGCGATTTTCTTCATCGGCCCTCCAGGTAGCGCGATTAGCAGTATTTTGCGACTGCTGTCGTCGGCGCTCCTCGGAGTTAGCCCTGGCTAACGCGTGCGCTGCAGTGTTTAGCGACTGCTGTCGTCGGCGCTCCTCGGAGTTAGCCCTGGCAAGAGCGTGCGCTGCAGTATTCAGTGCGCGTTCCCTAGCTCGAACTCGATCACTACTCCTTCTGACAAGGCGTGCTGCCTTATTTCGCGTGCACGCTTCCTCAGCTAGTTCCAAATTATTTGCGAAAGTCTCGTTAATATGCAAGGCATTCCGGGTCCTTATCTGCGGTACATTTTGACGATATTGGACTCGGCTGCGCCTTAGTGGCGTTGTTCCTGAGATAAAGAAGATACGCGTGGCATTCTCTTCTTCTCTTTATCTCAGGAAAAAATCGTATAAATAAAAATATAAAGGGATTATACGTGTTTGTTATTAAAAAATTTTAAGTTCAGGGAATTTTGAAATTGTGTCTAATACTATGATAGATTTATGTACGCTTCAATCTTAAGCCCCATATTTGGTTTACGGTTGATACATACATAATTTTATAATTTTCTGATAGATAGACAAAATACTGCAATTGTAATTATTAAATTGTGGAAAAATATAATGTTGCAACGGAAGACTGAAAATTCCTACAGTTTTAACAAATTAACGGAAACTTACCAATTATTACTTTACGCACTTTTTAATTTAATTTTTCACTTTTGAATAACAAGAAGTACACAATACAAGTAATATTAGCTTACACAGAAACAGGTTGTTATACGGCGACTGTTATTTACAGACTAATCCATGGATTTGGCATACGTGAGTCGATAAACTCAGCCCTTTTTCTCACGATTGATTATGCAATTTAAGGATTGTTTACGTGTACATTAGTGAATCAGTTACCTGACCATTTGACCTGGATGATGTAAATCAAGAATTGGAAAAGTTTAGGTAGACTGGGTTGCAATATGAAATCATACTATGGGGTTGTATATACCTGCCCTTGATTCATAAATGTAAAGGTTAAGGGTTTCTACGATAGGTTGTTTAATTTAAGGTGACTTTCTGTAGGGGCGTTACTTAATATTCAGTAACCTTTGCATAAGCCTTATTATCTGTATTATTCATAACCTGCATAGTGTTCGTCAATATTTGTAAAAGTTTTAGTAGGTAGGGTTACAAATAAATATAAAATAAAACATGAGAGAACGCTATAGCCGGGTGCCCCGACTATCAGATACCCGTTACTCAGGTAAAGGGAGTGCGAGGGAGATGGAGATAGAAACTTTGATCACGCATAACTTTTTAACGAATGGTCCGATTTGAAAAATTTCTTCTACATTTCGATAGGTATTGATAAACACAATAAAACTGCATTTTTACTTTTCCGAAATATTTAAATTTTTAAAATAGTATATAAGCGATTGTGGGCGTTAAAGGGGGCGTGGCACCTTTTTGAAACAAACTTGCGCTGCGTAGGAACTCCTAGAATCAGCTTGCAAAATGCCAATCTTCTAGCTTTTATAGTTTCCGAGATCTCAGCGTTCATACGGTCGGACAGACGGACAGACAGACAGACGGACAGACGGACATGGCTATATAGACTCGGCTAGTGACCCTGATCAAGAATATATATACTTTATAGGGTCGGAAACGCTTCCTTCTAGCTGTTACATACTTTTGCACGAATACAATATACCCTTTTACTCTACGAGTAACGGGTATAACTATCAGAGAAACCCTTAACCAGTCGTGGGGGTATCAAACTTTAATATAAAATGACCATTGTAAAATAGATGACAGATATTTTGTATATTTAAAATAAAAAAATAACTGAATCTGCAATCTGGGAATCTGTTGAAAGGAAAAGATTATGTCAGTATGCCAATCTTATTTGCATAAGCCTTATTATCTGTATTATTCATAACCTGCAGGGAGTGTCAAACTTTAATATAAAACAGACCTTTGTAAAATAGATGACAGATGTTTTGTATATTTAAAATAGAAAATAACTATTTAGCGACTGCTGTCGCCGGCGCTCCTCGGAGTTTGCCCTGGCTAACGCGTGCGCTGCAGTGTTTCGGTCCTGCTGTCGTCGACGTTCCTCGGAGTTAGCTCTGGCCTGAGCGAGAGCTATAGCGTCCTGTTCCCGCTATGGCCTGCGATTTTCTTCATCGGCCCTCCAGGTAGCGCGATTAGCAGTATTTTGCGACTGCTGTCGTCGGCGCTCCTCGGAGTTAGCCCTGGCTAACGCGTGCGCTGCAGTGTTTAGCGACTGCTGTCGTCGGCGCTCCTCGGAGTTAGCCCTGGCAAGAGCGTGCGCTGCAGTATTCAGTGCGCGTTCCCTAGCTCGAACTCGATCACTACTCCTTCTGACAAGGCGTGCTGCCTTATTTCGCGTGCATGCTTCCTCAGCTAGTTCCAAATTATTTGCGAAAGTCTCGTTAATATGCAAGGCATTCCGGGTCCTTATCTGCGGTACATTTTGACGATATTGGACTCGGCTGCGCCTTAGTGGCGTTGTTCCTGAGATAAAGAAGATACGCGTGGCATTCTCTTCTTCTCTTTATCTCAGGAAAAAATCGTATAAATAAAAATATAAAGGGATTATACGTGTTTGTTATTAAAAAATTTTAAGTTCAGGGAATTTTGAAATTGTGTCTAATACTATGATAGATTTATGTACGCTTCAATCTTAAGCCCCATATTTGGTTTACGGTTGATACATACATAATTTTATAATTTTCTGATAGATAGACAAAATACTGCAATTGTAATTATTAAATTGTGGAAAAATATAATGTTGCAACGGAAGACTGAAAATTCCTACAGTTTTAACAAATTAACGGAAACTTACCTTATTACTTTACGCACTTTTTAATTTAATTTTTCACTTTTGAATAACAAGAAGTACACAATACAAGTAATATTAGCTTACACAGAAACAGGTTGTTATACGGCGACTGTTATTTACAGACTAATCCATGGATTTGGCATACGTGAGTCGATAAACTCAGCCCTTTTTCTCACGATTGATTATGCAATTTAAGGATTGTTTACGTGTACATTAGTGAATCAGTTACCTGACCATTTGACCTGGATGATGTAAATCAAGAATTGGAAAAGTTTAGGTAGACTGGGTTGCAATATGAAATCATACTATGGGGTTGTATATACCTGCCCTTGATTCATAAATGTAAAGGTTAAGGGTTTCTACGATAGGTTGTTTAATTTAAGGTGACTTTCTGTAGGGGCGTTACTTAATATTCAGTAACCTTTGCATAAGCCTTATTATCTGTATTATTCATAACCTGCATAGTGTTCGTCAATATTTGTAAAAGTTTTAGTAGGTAGGGTTACAAATAAATATAAAATAAAACATGAGAGAACGCTATAGCCGGGTGCCCCGACTATCAGATACCCGTTACTCAGGTAAAGGGAGTGCGAGGGAGATGGAGATAGAAACTTTGATCACGCATAACTTTTTAACGAATGGTCCGATTTGAAAAATTTCTTCTACATTTCGATAGGTATTGATAAACACAATAAAACTGCATTTTTACTTTTCCGAAATATTTAAATTTTTAAAATAGTATATAAGCGATTGTGGGCGTTAAAGGGGGCGTGGCACCTTTTTGAAACAAACTTGCGCTGCGTAGGAACTCCTAGAATCAGCTTGCAAAATGCCAATCTTCTAGCTTTTATAGTTTCCGAGATCTCAGCGTTCATACGGTCGGACAGACGGACAGACAGACAGACGGACAGACGGACATGGCTATATAGACTCGGCTAGTGACCCTGATCAAGAATATATATACTTTATAGGGTCGGAAACGCTTCCTTCTAGCTGTTACATACTTTTGCACGAATACAATATACCCTTTTACTCTACGAGTAACGGGTATAACTATCAGAGAAACCCTTAACCAGTCGTGGGGGTATCAAACTTTAATATAAAATGACCATTGTAAAATAGATGACAGATATTTTGTATATTTAAAATAAAAAAATAACTGAATCTGCAATCTGGGAATCTGTTGAAAGGAAAAGATTATGTCAGTATGCCAATCTTATTTGCATAAGCCTTATTATCTGTATTATTCATAACCTGCAGGGAGTGTCAAACTTTAATATAAAACAGACCTTTGTAAAATAGATGACAGATGTTTTGTATATTTAAAATAGAAAATAACTGAATCTGCAATCTGGGAATCTGTAGAAAGGAAAAGATTATGTCAGTATGCCAATCTTATTTGCGAGATCTACATGATTTGTATACAATCTTATAACATATGATTTCTCCTAAAATGTCAGTAAATGTTTAAAACGCTTAAGTTGTGTTGATTTGCCTGTTTTTTAATGAACATTCTAAGGCATCTATATGATATAGTCTTGAAATTTTTATAAAATTAAAACTATTATTCTAAGATTGATAAAATTGACTATATCTTGGAGTATATGGAAATATTTTACGAAACGACAAAGTTATAGTTACGAACTGACGGAAGTGGCTAATTCGAATCGCCTGATATAACAATGAAGCTAGGTCGATTTTACTCTCAAGTTTTCTGTCATTTCTATGAAAGCTATATGATATTATTTTCCGATTTCAATAGAAACAAGAAAGGAAAGCTAACTTCGGGCGGAGCCGAAGTTGATATACCCTTGCAGAATACTCTGTAAATTATATTCTGCAAAATTATTCATATGATGCATTCTTAATACTCATAAAAAATCCCAACTTCTTAATATTAAAAACACCGAAGTTATGGCATTTCCAATCGTTCAGTTATATGGCAGCTATAGGATATAGTCGGCCGATCCTTATGAAATTGATTGATTGATCTTGATAGGTCGGATTGATTGGCTAAAACTAAAACCCATAGAAAATTCCAGCTTCCTAACTTTACAAACACCAAAGTTATGGCATTTCCGATCATTCAGTTATATGGCAGCTATAGGATTTAGTCGGCCGATCCTTATGAAATTTGGTAGGTCGAATTGATTGGCAAAAAATAAAACCGATAGAAAATCCGAACTTCCTAATTTTACAAACACCAAAGTTATGGCATTTCCGATCAATCAGTTATATGGCAGTGTTCGCAGCAGAACTCCTAAATTTGATTGTTTATTATCAATTTCTAAATGTAACGTAGTTTACTAACAGCATCTGCGTTGCGCTAACAGCACCATGTTAATTTAACACTGCGAATGTAAATCCTAAAAAACAAACACTGTACAACACCTACTATTCTCTTCTCTCGTTCTTGCCTAAAACTTAAAAGTACACGATCTTAAAACGAAAGCTAGGCCTTTTTTATTTTAAATTAATAGAAACGGCCGAAGTGGGATGCAAAACAGCATCTCCTCAAAACAGGCAGCTAAAGGATATAGTCGGCCCATCCTTATGGAATTTGGTAGGTCGGATTGAGTGGCCAAATATAAAACCCATAGAAAATTCCAACTTCCTAACTTTACTAACACCAAAGTTATGGCATTTCCGATCAATCAGTTATATGGCAGCTAAAGGATATAGTCGGCCGATCCCGGCCGTTCCGACATATATACTGCGTGCAAAGGAAAGAACGGTGTGTGCAAAGTTTCAATTGGATAGCTTTAAAACTGAGAGACTAGTTTGCAGAGGGTATTATAATTTTCTGTTTCTACGCAAACTAGTCTCTCAGTTTTAAAGCTATCGAATTGAAACTTTGCACACAGCCTTCTTTCCTTTGCACGCAGTATATATGTCGGAACGGATCGGGATCGGCCGACTATATCCTATAGCTGCCATATAACTGAGCGATTGGAAATGCCATAACTTTGGTGTTTTTAAAGTTAGGAAGTTGGGATTTTTTATGAGTATTAGGAATGCTTCATTTGAATAATTTTGGAGAATATAATTTACAAAGTATTCTGCAAGGGTATATCAACTTCGGCTCCGCCCGAAGTTAGCTTTCCTTTCTTGTTTTAATGTATAATCGTGTAGAAAAGTAATTGCGACAACATATGTATATATCAGGGACTGAAACCGATTGGAATACCGGTCCCCATTCCGGTTTCGGTTGGTATAAAAATCTGTTAGCGGTTCCGGTACCAATTTCGGTTCCTTCGAAAATTAAAATTTCGCTTTCGTTCCGATTCCGGTTCCGTAAAAAGGAAACGGTTCCGGTTTCGGTACCGGTACCGGTTCTCTTCAGTCCCTGATATAAATAAAATAAAGTTATATGACACATTACTTAGGGGCTCTTAGCCGATTTATAAACAACTTTGAGCCGAGAGCCAATTTTCAATTAACTCTGACAAGACCCGAGAAAAATCCGTGGTCACCTATTTCTGTCAACACGTCACTAAATTACTCCCACCCAGATCAATTTCACGCAGTCCGCATCAAACGTATGCTGTAAACATCCAAGGCGATACTGTAAGCATCGGAGCCCCCAAGCGAGCCCTGAGTCCGCTAATGCAAACAAAAGATTTCCAAAGTGATCCCTAAAGTCCGCTAATGTAAACACCAATTTCCAGCCAAATTTAGATTTCAAATTTAATTGGCAAATTGCATCATCCTATTTTCCGACTCTCTTGAGTCATTCTCTTTATCAATTTTTTGAGATAAATCTCGTAAGCCGAGGTTTGATTATTGATCATTGAACTCAAGGAGTCCAGTCCGTTTTTGAGATCCGAACCGAGCACCAAAGAAAAAATCAAGTGAAAAGTAAAAGAGCAGTGAATAAAATAAGTTCGACCTATTGAAAAATTGTAATAGTGAATAAGTGATAATAAAAAATAAAAATAAATTTTTTTAAACTAATTCACAAGTGAGAAAGTTAATTTGTATATGCTTACATACATACACACATACGCCATTGTTTGACTCAGACCTCCAACTTGGCTAACTTGATTTGATTTGCATAGTTCTTGGGATATAGTTCGGTATTGACAAATGAAAACCATCGCAATTTCCTTTAATATAAATCCTTATCGAGAATTAACGTTGACTCTGTTGAGCACCTTGGCCAGCTGTTCCAAAGTCATCCGTTAGATGGCGCTATTGTATTGCGCCATCTACCCCAAGACATTGGTACCACGGGCCATGAAAGCAAGTATGCTATTGTATTGCGCCATCTATCCCAAGACATTGGTACCACTGGGGCCATAAAAGGCGGAAATGTAGGCGCTAGCCAGACTTAAGCGTTTAATGGGTTTTTGGGCGTGGCAAACTTTTGTTAGGCCAATCGATAGGTATTGACGAAAGAAATACATATCAATTAAAATTTGCATAATAGCATCAAAACTGTGGCCACACCTTGTGGCTTGTGGGCCTCAGAGGAGGCGTGGCACCATTTTGAAACAAACTTGCGCTGCGTAGAAACTCCTTAAATCTGCATGCAAAATGCCAATCTTCTAGCTTTTATACTTTCCGAGATCTCAGCGTTCATACGGACAGACAGACATGGCTAGATCGACTCGGCTAGTGATCCTGAAACGCTTCCTAATACCTGTTACATACTTTTGCACGAATACAATATACCCTTTTACTCTTCGAGTAACGGGTATAATTAAAACGTAAATCTAAAATATTCAAGAATTACTATATCTTAACATCGAAGTAATAATTTTTTTGTCATTTATTTCATATAATTGTTCAAATTGTTCCTATGGGAGCTATATGATACTGTCATCCGATTTTAATAAAATTAAAACCGTAATTCCATAGTATTTAAATATTACCAAATCCTGAAGAACAAAAAAAAACATTAAAACAACAAAGTTATATTTAAAAAAAACAAATTTTTCCGATTGTTCCTATGGGAGCTATAAGATGTAGTCGCCCGATCCGGCTCGCTCCGACTTATATACTACCTGCAATAGAAATACAAGTTTTGGGAAAGTTTCAAGCAGAAACTGAGGGACTAGCTTGCGTACAAACGGACGGACGGACGGTCGGACAGACCTAGATCGACTATCCTGGTGATGCTGATCAAGAATATATATACTTTATAGGGTCGGAAATGTTTCCATCTTTGCGATGCAAACTTTTGACTGAAATTCTAATACCCTCTACAGGGGTATAATAAGTACGTACAGTTTTAAAGATAAAATAGGTAAGACTATGATAAAAGCATAAAAATAAGCTTGAAAATTGTTTTAAAAAGAGTGTGGATTTTTTCAAAAGTAAATGTTGCCTACCGCAACATTGGTCATAATAGGTTCGCAAGTAATAAATAGTTTGTGCTCGTTAGGGATTAAACGAATTGGAAATTCAAAAAATTTGCGTTTTCTATTGGGAAGATTCAAACGACGAAGATGAAAATTAAGAGGCGGAGGATAAAATGGATGTCTTGGAGGCATTCATAGAAGAAAGTCTGCATTACATAATACAGCAGGTGGAAATATTGAAGATGAGCTTTTGAAAAGTACCGTGCCTAATACAATATAATGCGACTTTGATGAAACTGAAAAAATCGATTTAAATAGTTTGAGATGGAGACATGCCTCAAAAGCAAAGGAGATGGACACAGAATGGAAATGCGATATGACTGCTGGCATCATAAAAAGTCCCATTGAAAATTTCAATACATTTTGGATGATGACATTTTTGAAAAGATATGCTTGGAAACTAATAAGTTCGCCTTTCAAGATAAAGGAGTGGAGCTGAAGTGTGAGGTATGGGAGTTGCGAAGATATATTGGTATACTGCTCTACCTAGGCGTAGTCAAAATTCCAACGACGCGTATTGCATGCTCAAATAATTTTAAGTTATCCGCAATATCAGACGCATTGCCACGAAATAGATTTGAAAAATTAATAAAATCAAATTTGAGCAACCCGGAAAAGGGGAAGATAACTATGACAAACTTTATAAGATCCGTCCCTTACTAAATAAATTAAAAGATAAGTTTAATGATATATCCCAAGCGGAATATCAAAGCTGTGATGAACAGATTAGGTGTCTGGCATTATATATGATTTTTGCCTTTACATTGGAGACGGAACCTGTAAGTCTTATGGACTTGGACTGTCTTCAGATATTGTTTTGCATTTAGCTTCAAACATTCCTGATAATCAAAATTTTAAACTATTTTTAGATAACTGGTTTACTTTAGTAAGCCTGATGATAGTGTTCGCGCACTTTGCGTTTTGAAATTTGTTGAATAGTGTAAGGCGGGAGCGGGAGCGCAATAAAGATCTAATCGCTCTCGCGAATTCGCCCCGTCTCTCGCCCCCGTCGTTAAGTTAGGCTTAAGCATTTTTATATTGAAATTAAAAGCCAGTGTTAAATCGAACTCGATCCAAACCGCACTCCCTTTCGTCACTCTCTTCGTCGTTATTAAAATCGTCAGAGATCCACCAAGTCACGTATTTGTTAATACAAAAGAGTATTAAGTTTTTTCATGGTGACCCCGACGTGATATTTTGATTTTCGCGATCTTAATTTCCACCAAAAATAAAAACAAAAACTCGCGTCGGTACGGCAACCAATTTTTCGTTTTCTTTTGGAACTGCGTTGGAAGTCTGCTGAACCCTCCCTTTTGCTGCTGTTAAAATGTAAAAAAAGGAAGTCTCAAGCCCAAAATTGGCCAAGCAGGTATAGAGTGCGAAAAGTTGAAAGCTAATCTGTGGCGTTTTTTAATTGTGTTTTGGCCCATCTTTCAACTTTTTGCATTCGTGTGAAAAATTCGGTAGATAGCGAGCATTCTAACCAAGAAATAAATACAACTTGCATGTACTAACAATTATAATTCTGATACATATGTACATATATCCATACACATATATGTCGGATCTTAAATTATGGCAGTCAGTGTAAAAGACTTAAATGCGTACCAAGTGACATTTCTTGTCTCTACACTATAAAGGTTGTTTGTTAGTACGCTTTGATCCTTCTGTTCGCCAGATGGTCAGGATAGTTCGATGCGAACATGAGAGAGAGATGTTGCTTGAGGTTAGAGGTTTGAAAGAGAGATACACACTACGATTGTTGTGCGTGTATGCTTGAGCCACTGCGAGAGACAGAGATAGAAGTATGTTCGTTGCAGCTTTTTCTGGAGAGCATTTTCGGTATGCTAGAATGTTGGCGGACACTTTTAAGTTGGCAGTGGCGTGATCAAGTTTATTCGCCGTATACAATCTGAGTAATTAAATATGGAAGATAATAATATCAACCCGACATCAGAAGTGGGATCAGTGCCAACTTCTGCATTTTCTGAAGATCAGTGGCGTACCATTATGGAACTGCAAAATCGTAATTTCGTCGAAATGTGTAAGGCTAAGCGTCTGTGCGTCTACAAAATCAAGTGGTTTTGCCAAAATTTAACCCAGATGTAACTGGAGCTGATGCGACTCAATGGTGTGCCACGGCAAGCATTATTATGGACGAACAGCAGATTAATGGCAGCGCACTTATCATGATGTTGAGTAGTTGCATGCAGGGCAGTTCTTCAGCGTGGCTTGCACAGATCTGCTATTCCGGCATTAATTGGGAGCAGTTTAAAGAACTATTTATACAGCGTTTCGAGATTAAGGAAACGTCGGCAGCTATGTTCCTGAATCTGCTGAACAGCCGTCCAGCCTACAATGAGTGCCCTGCAGCCGTATGGTGACGTCATTGACCACAAAGTGGCGCAATATGAACGTCGAGGAACTAGCTGTATCCACGGTACTTGCGCACATGGCCAATTTTGACAACCGTTTGCAGCGTATGGTGTTCTCGTCAAATGTACAAACTAGAAGTCAACTCCAGATGGAACTAAGAGCATTTACATTTGACAAAAAGCGTAGTGCTGGAAGTACTGATGGAAATAGCGGCACCAGCAAGCGAGCAAAAATTGTGTGCCACTTATGCAAGAAACCAGAACATAAAATGGCGGAGTGTAAATTAAAGCGGTCTGGATCGGAGAATAAACAGCATCGCGATTCGCAGAATGTGATCTGTTACCGGTGTGGACAACTTTGGCATCTTGCGAATCGGTGCACGAACAATACAGCTAAATCTGGAGCAGTTACTGATAAGAAATGTAATCAATGTTTTGTGGCTGAGCCAAAAGGAGTTTTGACACATCAGGGTGAGATCTTTCCTATTTGCTTTGACTCTGGAGCAGAATGCTCGCTTATTCGAAGTAGTGTTGCCGGTAAATTTGATGGCAAACTAATTAAAAATATTGTCATAATACGAGGTATTGGCGACGTTGGCATTTCCAGTAAGCTACAAAAACTATCTAAATGTATTATTAATGGAAATATTGTAGAAATACTGTTTCACGTCATAGCAGATAAGTATCTCACAAATGATATTGTAATTGGTAGGGAAATCCTTAGTCAGGGATACTAAATCATCTTGACACCTGATAAATTTGAATTTGTTAAGTCTAAATCTGTAAAAGTCTGTAAAGTATCTGAGCCATCTGCCTTGTTACTTAATGTTGATACTGAAATGATTGGTAATGACAAGGAAAACTTAATTAAATTACTTGAAGACTATCCAGCTGCATTTATTGATGGAATCCCTTGCACAAAGGTTAATTCAGGTGAAATGACTATTAGATTAATTGATCCAAACAAAACTGTGCAGCGGCGTCCATATCGTTTGAGTCCAAATGAAAAAGAAATTGTACGTGAAAGGATAACGGAATTGTTAAACTGTAATATTATTCGACCTAGTTGTTCTCCCTATGCTAGTCCTATACTCTTGGTTAAAAAGAAGAACGGATCCGATCGACTTTGCGTTGACTATCGTGAACTGAACAACAATACTGTTTCTGACAGATATCCCTTACCACTTATTAACGATCAGATTGCTAGACTAGCGGGTGCAAAATATTTTACTTGTCTGGATATGGCTAGTGGATACCATCAGATACCCATTCATCCCGATTCTGTTGAATATACAAGTTTGTTACACCTGATGGGCACTATGAGTATCTGACAATGCCATTTGGCCTCAAGAACGCCCCGTCTGTTTACCAGCGAGCCATTATAAACGCATTGGGAAATCTTGCATATTCTTATGTAATAGTCTATATGGACGATATAATGGTGGTGTCATCTACCATAGAATTAGGTATGCAAAGATTGAGGATTGTTTTGGATGTATTGACTGCAGCGGGATTCTCTTTTAACATAGCAAAATGTGGATTCTTAAAAACTACTGTACAATACTTGGGGTATGAGGTACGAGCTGGAGAGTTAAGGCCTAATCCGCGAAAAATTCTTGCGTTAAATTCCTTGCCACCACCGCAAACCGTTCGTAGCGTAAGACAGTTTATAGGATTGGCGTCTTATTTTCGAAAATTCGTGCCTCGGTTCTCACAGATTATAAAACCGATATATTCCTTAACTTCGAGTAAAAGTGTGTTTAATTGGAATAACGAGTTGGAAGATATTAGAAAAAATATTATTGCTATCCTCATAAATGAGCCTGTACTTGTTATTTTTGATCCACAACATCCAATAGAGTTGCACACAGATGCTAGCTCTTATGGCTATGGTGCAATGTTAATGCATCGAATCAATGGTAGTCCTCATGTAATAGAGTATTTTAGTAAAACTACTTCCCCTGCAGAGTCTAGATACCATTCATACGAATTAGAAACCTCGGCAGTGGTAGAATCCGTTAAACAGTTCCGTCATTATCTAAGGATCAAGAAGTTCCACTCAGGAAATATCGTCTGCGCTTGCTTACTTACGATCTTATGAATTTAATGGACACAATTACACTCGCAAAAATTTATGTATTTAATACTATGTGAGGCACCGTAAAAAGCTGCCCCACATTCCCACACATATTGGTAGACAATAAGCTAATAATGATAAGATAGTAATTTAAGATGTACATATTGGTAGACAATAAGAAAAGGAACTAGTACTAAGATAGGATAGGCCACGGAGGCAGGCAAGAAGCCAAAAGAGCCGTTAAGTTCAAAAGAACTTCGGCCGTTAGCCGGTAGTTCAAACAGGCGTTATTTAATGTAGGATCTCAGCTGATCAAGCACTCTACTCAGCGAGTTAGGCGATCTACACACGATCGGATTAGGCGACCTGCGCACGGTTTCAGTGTTGAGAAGCGAGGCCCCGGCTGGCTATATAAACCCGGCGGCTGCTAGCCCAGCTCTTCTTTCATTCGCCACCAGTCCAGGAACAAGCATCGAAGCCAGAGGAAACCACGCATAAGGACACGCAGGACACCAAGGACCCGCAGGACATCAAGGATCAGGACGAAGGACCCTAGTGAGTAGAGTGCGAGAGAGATAGGGAGAGACAGGGAAAGAAAATAGTGCGGCTAGGGAAAATATCCAGATAGAAAAGAGGAAGAAAAGCCCACAAAGATAACCAAGCAAAATAAAACGAAAACACGGACAATAAGAACAGCGAACATACACCGAGTTGGGTTTATTTCTTCCCGGACCCTCAGAGCCCTGATCCGCGTGTGCTAAAACAGTGGCCTAAACCGAGCTGGTTGCGTTTTCGAGAAGATTCCTCTGCGCAACTGGACCTTGGTGGCAGCCACGTGCACAGACGTGAAGGCGTGCAAGTACGGGTTTTCTCTCCGCTTGCATAGCTTTCCGTCGCGATTCCGGTCGACACACCCAAGCCTCAAGTAACCCGAACCCGACCCGCGTGTGCCAAACAGTGGCCCAGGCCAAGCCGGTTGCGTTTCCGAGAAGATTCCTCTGCGCAACTGGACTTTGGTGGCAACCACGTGCACAGACGTGAAGGCGTGCAAGTACGGGTTTTCTCTCCGCTTGCATAGCTTTCCGTCTCGGTTTCGACCGACGCACACCCATCCCGAACAGTGGGAGCCTGTCCCAGAACTGGGAGCGCTGACTTCTGTCCATGTTTAGAGACGATTCCTCTGCGTGGGCGTGAAACAGCGCCCCAGGCGGCGGGAGTTGACACAGTGGAACGGGCCAATCCCCCCCACTGTGCCTCCTCCGGCACGCACGTGACGGCTTTCACTCGTTCGCGTCCGGCCCAAATCCGAGTCCCAAACGCCTGATCTGACCCACCAATAAGGCTCACCGCGCGCATCGGCGACTGCGTCCAGATTGCCCGCCTCAACTCGTCCCCACTTATTTACAAATTCGATTGTAAAGGATCCTGGGGAGACTGAGCTCCATCCCAGCCGTAGAAACATCCTTACAGTCTGGCGCCCGAACAGGGACGAGTGGAAGACGAGCCGGAGTCCACCAAATTTATGGCCTAAAGACCCATAAGACGCCGCTGGCCGTCGCCGAGCCGCCCGGCCACCCAGAGCGCCCGGCATCGCCACAAAAACCACCCCGGCACGCGGGCCGATCACGCCAGCATATATAGATCCTGGCCAGACATCGCTTAGGCCACCAAGGGGCACCGCGCACACCAGCAGCGACGCTAGGAGGAATTTTTTTTGCCACAGACAGGGTCGTCGCACACGTCAGACGCACGCCAGCTCAGCAAAACAGACAGGGTCGTTACACGCGCCAAGCACCAGGAAAACCAGGGTCGCAAAAACCCCGCAAACACGCACGCCAATAGGAAAACAATTTTTGATACGCACACGACTACCGCCATAGTTTTGGTTGGGGCTCTCTCTCTCCTCTATTTGCAACGGGGAACTTTTATCGTTCCGTTTAAACGTGGCCGTCACCAACGACACCACCGATCCTCGCCAAACCTCGGTTCGGCCGCACAGCACCGTCGCCAGCCCTTGTTCCGGCCATCGACTCCGCGGATCCTCGCCGGATTGGGGTCCAGACCGCTCAACGTCGCTCCAAGGTGGTCGAGAAGCCTCATCGACGCAGCGCAGCGCCGCCAGCCCCGTTCCGGCCATCGAAGCCACTGATCCCTGCCGGATTTGTGGGCGAGGCGACTCAGCGCCACCCACGTGGTCAAGCATCGCCACCGACGCAGCGCCGCCACCGACGCATAGCCATCACCTACGCAGCGCAGTTTTGTCAGCCCTCGTTTCGGCCAACGACGCCGCTGATCCCCACCGGATTCCGGCCAAGCCGCCCAGCGTCGCCGCCAACGTGGTCGCTGGCCATCAACGCCGTTCAACATCGCCACTAAGCCTCGTTTCGGCCACTCTACGTCGCCGCCAACGTGGTCGTTGGACACCGACGCCAAGGATAAAGGAACTGGGCATCAAAGACCACCCGGAAAACCCACGCCGGACGACAACCTGGAGGAGTTAGTCGTAGCAATCGGATGTGAGGAAAAGCCGGCCACCATGGGCGTTCGCTGGATCTCATATCGCCGAAAAGAGGAACTGGAGGGACTCCTCAAGGAGTTCGGATTAGAAACGGCAGGAACGGTAGCCGAGCTGCGAACACGACTAGCCGACTTTATCGGGAAGACAGAGCATGGCCAGGCTACGCTGTCTCGACTCGCCCAGCTAGAAGCCCTCTATCCCGAGGCACCATCCGCGAAGGAAGTGCAATCACGGTCCACGTCCCCAAAGCCGGAAGCAGGGGGCATGAAGCTGATCGTACCCGGGCGGTCATCCTCACCAGGACGCATGACCACCAGCGCGGAAGCCCAGAACGCAACCACGGCCTCCACTGACCGAGCACCGCGCGATGCCATATCCGCAGCAGTACTGACCGAGAAGCTACGGAGCTGGGGAATCCTCTTCGACGGACAAACGGACCCGGTCCATTTCGTGGAACGAGTCGAGGAAGGAGCAGCCGCCTACAACGTCCGGATCAGTGACGTACCCAGAGCCATCTCCGGATTACTATCTGGAAGAGCGGAAGGCTGGTACCGAGCCTATCGCATGCACTCCGCGCCATGGCTTCTATTTAAGACCGAGTTTTTGGAGTTCTTCCTGCCTCCGAGGTACTTTCAAAGGTTGGAGGACACGATCCGCACCCGGTATCAACAGCCGCAGGAGCCATTCAAGAACTTTCTTGTGGACCTGAGACTCATGATGCAACGCGCGAAGTACACGCTGGCAGACGAGCTCGAAAGGATATATGAGAACTTGTTGCCAGAATATCAGCTCTTTATCCGTCGCCACGAGTTCTCCACCCTCGAAACGCTGACACAGCTCGCCACCGCATACGAGATCGCACGGGATCGGGACTCGATCCGGCACGCCGCCCTCGCCCACTTCGCCACCATGGGGTCGGACCAAGCACATAGGTCACCATCATACCATAGGACTACGACTGCAAGAGAACCCAATGCCGTCCCCCTGCCCATCGGGGTTACGAATCACATGATCTCTGACGAGGACAGCCGGCCGGTGGACATTCAGCGTGCCTGCCGCCGCTGCGCAGAGGTAGGCCACTTCGCCAAAGAGTGCACTCGGCCGCCCCGCCTATTCTGTTGGGATTGCGGACGCAGAGGCGTGCGGACAGTAAACTGTTGTCGGCAGTCGGGAAACGGACAGCACCCCCGCTCGAATTGGGAGCGACCGGGGACAGCCAGCACACTTCCCAACCCGTAAAGCCACCACTTCGACTGAAGGACGGGCGGATAGTAGCGGCGATTAGCATCAACGGACGACCATTCCTGGCCACGCTGGACACTGGAGCGTCGCGCAGCTTCGTAAGCGAGCGAGTGGCCCAAACTCTGGCCACCACCACTAACAGGAAGGCAGTGCGAACACGGATCTCCTTGGCTGACGGCTCCTCTCAAGAAGTCACCAAAGCCGTGTGGGCGCGCGTCAAACTGGACCAGCAAGAGGCCGAGCTACCCCTCCTGGTGTTACCCACGATCCTGGACGACGTTATCCTAGGGATCGATTTCTTGTGCGCCATCCAGGCGTCCCTAATCTGTGGTCGCATTTGCTTGCGACTCCTTCCGGCGCCCCCTCGAGATGCAACGACGGCAACCGAGCCCGAGACACTGCCTGCAGACCCGACCGCCACGAACCCACCCCGAGCGGGTGTCGTAATCGGTGGACACCCACGGGATCCACTCCAGCAGTCAAGTGACGCCACAGCAGCAGCGGGCTCTCGAGCCATGTCATCGTCGTCAAGAACCACCACGGATGCATCCCCATCGCCATCGTCATCGTCGCCAAGGGCCACCACGGCCACCTCATCGTCATCGTCATCGTCGCCAAGGGCCGCCACGGCCACATCGTCACCACTGCCGTGTCCAAGGGCCACCATGGCCACATCGTCATCGTCGCCAAGGGCCGCCACGGCCACATCGTCACCACTGCCGTGTCCAAGGGCCACCATGGCCACATCGTCATCATCGCCGTCTCCAAGGACCACCACGGCCACATCATCGTCATCGCCGCCTCCTAGGACTAGACCAGTCACCTCAGCAGCGGGCTCTCGAGCCATGTCATCGTCGTCCAGGGCCTCCACGGCCACCTCATCGCCATCGTCATCGTCGCCAAGGGCCACCACGGCCACATCGTCGTCACCGTCATCGTCGCCAAGGGCCACCACGGCCACATCGTCGTCGCCACCGTCCCCGAACTCTCGAGCGGTACCTGCCCCACCCTCCCGGCCTCCAGGACGACCGGGTCCAACTATGTCATCCGATCTCCCGCCGCATGCGGTTACCGGAGGGGCCAGCAAGTACGGGTTGACTCCACTAGCGGATGCAGGAGTGGCCCGTGAGAGGAACCCGTTCCGAAACCAGACCAGTCACGATAAGCTTACGGCAAATCTCGCCGCCATCGCCGAATGTCTGGAAGAACAGCAGCCACAGACACTCACCGGCGAGCCTATGGAACCCCGAACCCTAGCGTTCCTCGAGGAAGAGCTGAAGCAATTCGACGGATTGGCCGGGGTGACCCACATCGCGGAGCACCAAATAGTCATGCGGGACGAAAAGCCACTGAAGCAGCGGTATTTCCCAAAGAACCCGGCCATGCAGCAGATCATCAGTGATCAAGTCGATGAACTACTCCGGGATGGGAGGATAGAACCATCACGGAGCCCGCATAGTGCTCCCATTGTCCTGGTGAGGAAGAAGACTGGGGAAATGCGAATGTGTGTCGATTTCCGGCAGTTAAACGCACACAGCGTGCCGGATGCGTACCCACTTCCGCGCATCCACCACATCCTGGAGCGCCTGCGGAACGCGCGTTATATCTCGACGCTGGACCTGAAAAACGGCTACTGGCAGATCCCAGTGGCGCAGGAAAGTCGCGCTTGTACCGCATTCACCGTGCCGGGACGAGGATTGTTCCAGTGGCGAGTAATGCCGTTTGGATTACATTCGGCTCCAGCGACGTTTCAAAGGGCCCTGGATAGCGTCATCGGGCCGGACCTAGAGCCTCACGCTTTTGCCTACCTAGACGATATCATCGTCACAGGAGCTACGCGGGAGGAACATATGCAAAACCTCAAGGAGGTCTTCAAGCGGCTTCGGAATGCCAACCTACGGCTGAACCGGGCCAAGTGCAAGTTCTTCTGCCGAAGCCTAGTATACTTGGGGCACGTGATCAGTGAGGCTGGTATCCAGACCGATCCGGACAAGATCGCGGCCATAAAGGGGCTACAACCCCCCACAAATTGCAAGGAGCTGCGGCGATGTCTGGGAGTCGCTTCATGGTATAGGCGATTCGTACCCAACTTCGCCGCCATAGTGCAGCCGATGTCCACGTTGCTACGGAAAGGGAAACGATGGCTCTGGGAGGAACCACAGCAACTCGCGTTCGAAGATCTGAAGAACAAACTCACCGAAGCACCGGTGTTGGCATGCCCGGATTTCACCCGGAAGTTCCAGTTGCAAACCGACGCCAGCGACTACGGGCTCGGAGCAGTCCTGACGCAGCAAGCCGAAGAAGGCGAACGAGTGGTGGCGTACGCTAGCCGGCGACTGGTGAAATCCGAGGAAAACTACTCGGCCACCGAGAAAGAATGCCTCGCCATCGTCTGGGCCATTCGGAAACTCCGGTGCTACCTGGAAGGGTATCGGTTCGATGTTATCACGGACCATTTAGCCCTGAAATGGCTGAATACCATTGAAAACCCGACCGGGCGTATCGCTCGCTGGGCGCTGGAACTCCAGCAGTTCCAATTCGACGTGCACTACAGGAAGGGTAACCAGAACGTGGTCGCTGATGCACTGTCACGCCAACCACTGGACACGCTCCACCAGCTACAGGAAGCATTATCACCATGCAAGTGGATCCGAGCCAAACTGGAACAAATCGACGCCCAACCGGAAAAGTTTCCGGACTACGCCAGAGAGAACGGACAGCTGTACCGCCACCTCGGCGATCCAGCACCCGACGAAGGCATCAGCCCATGGAAGCTGTGCGTTCCCACGGAGCACCGACGACACGTGCTGGAAGAGTGCCACGACCACCCCTCGGCAGGGCATCTAGGGATCCGCAAGACGATCCGACGAGTTGGACAGCGCTATTTCTGGCCCGGAATGCATCGAGACGTTCGACGACACGTAAGGTGCTGCGAGACCTGCCAGCGGTTCAAGGTGAGTCAGCTCAAGCCCGCGGGGAAGATGCTCACCCGTCGCCCAGAGGAACCCTTCACAATGGTCAGCGCAGACTTCATCGGACCCCTACCCCGGTCTCGTCGCGGGAATACAATGCTGCTGGTCTTCCTGGACGTCTTCTCGAAATGGGTCGAGATCATACCGCTGCGGAAGGCGACGACGGCCCAGCTGGAACTGGCGTTCCGAGAGCGCATCCTCTCCCGATTCGGAACCCCACGCACACTGATATGCGACAACGGCGCGCAATTCACGAGTCGAGGGTTCAAGGCACTCTGCAAACGGGCCGGCGTCCAGATTCAGTACACGGCTCCGTACTCGCCGCAACAGAACCCGACCGAGCGTGCGAACCGGACGATCAAAACGATGATCGCCCAATACACCGCGGACGACCAGCGATCCTGGGACCAACTACTGCCAGAGATCTCGCTCGCAGTGAATTCCAGCATCTCGGACAGCACGGGATTCAGCCCCGCCTATTTAGTCCAGGGCCGCGAGCCACGCCTGCCGGGGGCCTGGTACGACAAGGTGACGCCGAGCTCAAGTACCACCCCACAGCCACCCGAAGACCGGGCTAAAGGATTACAGGAGGCATATGCCATCGCACGAGAGAACAACGAGCGGGCATCCCAGGAACAGCAACGGTACTACAATTTACGGCGGCGCGCTTGGCGACCGTTGGTGGGATCATGGGTGCTGGTCCGTACCCATCACCTGTCCAAGGCCAGCGAGGGATTCAACGCCAAGTTGGCCCCGAAGTACACCGGACCATACAAAGTGGTGAAGTTCCTGTCACAGAACGTAGTGCGCCTACTACTGCGGGGCTCTAGGAAACGGCGGACTGCCAGTCTCCCAGATCTCAAAGAGTACAGGACCGGAGAAGCCGACGACGAAGAAGATACAACGGACAACGAGATAGAGCCTTACACAGAAGCGTTCGCCTCCGAAACCCCGAACGTGGATCCAGAAGACTCCCAAGCTCTGGGCGACCAGCAGGAGACACTCGACCAGGAGAACAACCAGGATGTCCAAGTCACTGAGCAGCCTACCCAGCCCAAGAAAGCCACCCATCGACGAGTACACTTCGAATAAACCAACATCGAGCGGGGTCACGTGAGTCAAGAGGGGCACCCGCGCTGCCATAGTTAGGTTAAGCCGCCAAGTAAGCTAAGAACTCTGAACTTGTAATCTAGAACCATAAGTATCTCAGCCGCACTATAGGTAGGATTCACACACAAAACCTAAGCTAATACGTTACATTTACTAGCACGCCTTCGCCATGTCCGAAAACGAGGAGTATGAATACCGCCCATGGAGCGACTCCACCCGCTCTCCCTCACCACCAGCTGCCACCAACAGCACCGACTCCGGGCTATTGGAGTACGCGGAGCGCATCGCGTCGCCGCCGTGCGACCCGGCCGGGACACCGCCGCCCCCACCTCTTGTCCGCGACGGAGATGCCGACTCCCAATCCACAATCCCAGTCGACCCGTCGTACGAATGCGAGGTGAGCAGTGGATCAAACGGACCACCAAGGCAGGAGGAGGAGCCGCCAGCTCGAGATGTTGAGCCCGACACGAGGGGACTGACTACAGCGAGGCTGGCGCGGTTAAACGTCGCAGGATCCCCAGCAGTCGGGTACGGCACGTCCTACTATTTAATGACCGCTTGGCTGGAGAGCGTAATGACGCCGGCGTTCGCTGAGGGGTTTGAGGAGAGATGCGTCCAGGAGAGTCAGACCTGGGTACCACACCCGGCACCGTCAACAGACGACTCGTCAGTCGGAGGGGATGGCCGCTTCGCGACTGGAGGCCCACCCGTGCCCCGCCAGTGCTCACTAGCGGAGGCCAACGACGCTTGGGCCGATTACGCAGCACGGCCACGCACCCCCACCGCCTCGACCGCCTCACGGGAAGCCGATGCCACCGGGGACTCGTTTATGGGTACCTCGGTGAGTGGATCCCTGAGCGACGACGCCGACGCGGAGGCCGTGGCTGCCGAGTCGCCCCAGAGGGACGAAGGCGAGGAAGGGACGGATCCCACACCGGGCTGCCCGACGACGCGGGACACGCAGCAAGCAGAAGCCGAAGCCAGGACCCCGAGTCCCCAGACGACCGCAGCACAAAGCGAGCCACTTCCAGCTACACCGGGAAGGGGAATCCCCGAGGTTGGAAGCTCGGGTGCTCAAGACCGGCACCCCGAGCGGGAGGACAGGCAAGCAACGCCACTGCCCGCCTCCCCTGAGAGCCCTCGCACACCGAGTCCTAGAGAAGCCACCGTGGACGGACTAATCCCACTCACTCCAGGGAGCAGCATCCCGAGGGTAGAGATGATCAGCTGGCTCGATCTCCACCCGACGGGACCGGAACTGGGTAGAGACAGAGGTGCCTGCGATCCCATAGCGAGGCCCGACGACACGGAGGACGCCGACATTATTGACCTGGGTCTCTTCCCGGCCGGACCAGAGGAAGACGCACTCCTGCAGGCGCTACGGGAGCACCCGGGGGTGGAGCAAATCCTCGACGAGGATGATTGGGTCATCGCACCGGCAGCGTGGAGGGTGGACACGAACGGGCGCCGTCTCCCCCGCGCCATCGTGGAGTACGTGGAGACCCACGACCGCACGAACGTCCGTTTCCTGCGGCACCACCGGGAACACCGATTCCGCATCACGATCACGGCCCGACGCGGCATCGCCATCTCGCTTCGCCACCCCGACGTAAGGGGGGGGTGTGAGGCACCGTAAAAAGCTGCCCCACATTCCCACACATATTGGTAGACAATAAGCTAATAATGATAAGATAGTAATTTAAGATGTACATATTGGTAGACAATAAGAAAAGGAACTAGTACTAAGATAGGATAGGCCACGGAGGCAGGCAAGAAGCCAAAAGAGCCGTTAAGTTCAAAAGAACTTCGGCCGTTAGCCGGTAGTTCAAACAGGCGTTATTTAATGTAGGATCTCAGCTGATCAAGCACTCTACTCAGCGAGTTAGGCGATCTACACACGATCGGATTAGGCGACCTGCGCACGGTTTCAGTGTTGAGAAGCGAGGCCCCGGCTGGCTATATAAACCCGGCGGCTGCTAGCCCAGCTCTTCTTTCATTCGCCACCAGTCCAGGAACAAGCATCGAAGCCAGAGGAAACCACGCATAAGGACACGCAGGACACCAAGGACCCGCAGGACATCAAGGATCAGGACGAAGGACCCTAGTGAGTAGAGTGCGAGAGAGATAGGGAGAGACAGGGAAAGAAAATAGTGCGGCTAGGGAAAATATCCAGATAGAAAAGAGGAAGAAAAGCCCACAAAGATAACCAAGCAAAATAAAACGAAAACACGGACAATAAGAACAGCGAACATACACCGAGTTGGGTTTATTTCTTCCCGGACCCTCAGAGCCCTGATCCACGTGTGCTAAAACAGTGGCCTAAACCGAGCTGGTTGCGTTTTCGAGAAGATTCCTCTGCGCAACTGGACCTTGGTGGCAGCCACGTGCACAGACGTGAAGGCGTGCAAGTACGGGTTTTCTCTCCGCTTGCATAGCTTTCCGTCGCGATTCCGGTCGACACACCCAAGCCTCAAGTAACCCGAACCCGACCCGCGTGTGCCAAACAGTGGCCCAGGCCAAGCCGGTTGCGTTTCCGAGAAGATTCCTCTGCGCAACTGGACTTTGGTGGCAACCACGTGCACAGACGTGAAGGCGTGCAAGTACGGGTTTTCTCTCCGCTTGCATAGCTTTCCGTCTCGGTTTCGACCGACGCACACCCATCCCGAACAGTGGGAGCCTGTCCCAGAACTGGGAGCGCTGACTTCTGTCCATGTTTAGAGACGATTCCTCTGCGTGGGCGTGAAACAGCGCCCCAGGCGGCGGGAGTTGACACAGTGGAACGGGCCAATCCCCCCCACTGTGCCTCCTCCGGCACGCACGTGACGGCTTTCACTCGTTCGCGTCCGGCCCAAATCCGAGTCCCAAACGCCTGATCTGACCCACCAATAAGGCTCACCGCGCGCATCGGCGACTGCGTCCAGATTGCCCGCCTCAACTCGTCCCCACTTATTTACAAATTCGATTGTAAAGGATCCTGGGGAGACTGAGCTCCATCCCAGCCCTAGAAACATCCTTACAACTAAAATTCTAAATAATGATGATATACAAGAAATTTATAAACACGAAAGTAGACCTGTAATTATAACAGACTTATTAGATATATCTGAATTTAAAAACGCTTTGCACCAAGATCTTATTATAATTTACATAAAATACCCTATTATTACCGATCGTTGTGAAATTTACAATTCAAGATCCATTTCACATAATGATGGAAAATTATTAATAGACAATCACGTCGCAAAATGTAGAAATAAGTACTATGTAATGTCTAATTTTAAGACAGAAATATTCAATAATTATTGCACACTTAACCCTGAAGGTTCTTGTTTTACCAAATTACTAAATGGGGAAAAATCTATTTGTAACAAAATCCGAGAAAAAAATAAAAATATAGATGTAATCCAAGATGGAGCCATTTTGTAAATGGACAAAATATAGTTAATGACACTTATTTAAATGGGTCATATTTAATAACCTTTAATAGCACCTCCAAAATTAATAATATATCTTACACCAATGTAGACAATAAGATGGAATACATCACCGCTCGAAAATATACAGATTTTTTAGTATCCGAATATATTATATCCAATGATTCGGAACTCTCATTTAATAATATTAACATACTAAATCCTTTTATTCAAATTAAACAAACTCAAATACCAGTTTTGTTAATATTAATCATATTCACAGTTATATATTTAATTATTATGGTTGTAATCAAATACAGAAAATTTTTAATATTCAAACCATGGCAAATTCATATAGAAATCGAACCTGAAAGCAAAATTTCCGATAATGAAATAAATAATATTCCCGTCAATGAAAATACCCTAGAAGAAAATATCATTGTTGAATTAACCAACCAAATACATTCAATATACCCATCAGTTCCAAAGAATCGGGACGATTCAATTTAGAATGGGGGGAGTTATATGACACATTACTTAGGGGCTCTTACCCAATTTATAAACAACTTTGAACCGAGAGCCAAAGTTATATGACACATTACTTAGGGGCTCTTACCCGATTTATAAACAACTTTGAGCCGAGAGCCAATTTTCAATTAACTCTGACAAGACCCGAGAAAAATCCGTGGTCACCTATTTCTGTCAACACGTCACTAAATTACTCCCACCCATTTCAATTTCACGCAGTCCGCATCAAACGTATGCTGTAAACATCCAAGGCGATACTGTAAGCATCGGAGCCCCCAAGCGAGCCCTGAGTCCGCTAATGCAAACAAAAGATTTCCAAAGTGATCCCTAAAGTCCGCTAATGTAAACACCAATTTCCAGCCAAATTTAGATTTCAAATTTAATTGGCAAATTGCATCATCCTATTTTCCGACTCTCTTGAGTCATTCTCTTTATCAATTTTTTGAGATAAATCTCTTAAGCCGAGGTTTGATTATTGATCATTGAACTCAAGGAGTCCAGTCCGTTTTTGAGATCCGAACCGAGCACCAAAGAAAAAATCAAGTGAAAAGTAAAAGAGCAGTGAATAAAATAAGTTCGACCTATTGAAAAATTGTAATAGTGAATAAGTGATAATAAAAAATAAAAATAAATTTTTTTAAACTAATTCACAAGTGAGAGTTAATTTGTATATGCTTACATACATACACACATACGCCATTGTTTGACTCAGACCTCCAATTTGGCTAACTTGATTTGATTTGCATAGTTCTTTGTATATAGTTCGGTATTGACAAATGAAAACCATCGCAATTTCCTTTAATATAAATCCTTATCGAGAATTAACGTTGACTCTGTTGAGCACATTGGCCAGCTGTTCCAAAGTCATCCGTTAGATGGCGCTATTGTATTGCGCCATCTACCCCAAGACATTGGTACCACGGGCCATGAAAGCAAGTATGCTATTGTATTGCGCCATCTACCCCAAGACATTGGTACCACAGGTCATGAAAGGCGGAAATGTAGGCGCTAGCCAGACTTAAGCGTTGAATGGGTTTTTGGGCGTTAGAGTGGGCGTGGCAAACTTTTATTAGGCCAATCGATAGGTATTGACGAAAGAAATACATATCAATTAAAATTTTCATAATAGCATCAAAACTGTGGCCACAGCTTGTGGCTTTTGGGCGTCAGAGGAGGCGTGGCACCATTTTGAAACAAACTTGCGCTGCGTAGAAACTCCTAAAATCTGCATGCAAAATGCCAATCTTCTAGCTTTTATACTTTCCGCGATCTCAGCGTTCATACGGACAGACAGACGGACATGGCTAGATCGACTCGGCTAGTGATCCTGAAACGCTTCCTTCTACCTATTATATACTTTTGCACGAATACAATATACCCTTTTACTCTTCGAGTAACGGTTATAATTAAAACGTAAATCTAAAATATTCAAGAATTACTATATCTTGAAGTATATTTATTTAAATTATTAAACATTTTTTTTTTTTTTTTTTTTTTTTATTTAACTTTGCTTTTATTTATTGAATCTTCTCTTAATTTTGAGACTAACAATAAGTTTACGAATCTTAACATTAAAATTTAACTAACAGTATAATAAGACTGCATTCTGGTTGCGCGTGCCTCAAGTCGGTCGCTGGGTGGGTAAGTCATTGCGACGAAGGCGTGATTGGTTGATCAACCTTGTAAGACCTCTCGCCAGGTGGTTAGGGGTGCAACGATAGCTTGGTAAAGTACTTTTCCTTCTGTTCTGCGATCACTTCTTTGACTGGTAGAATGTTTAAGTCGCGATGTATGGTTTCGTTGCGAACGTACCACGGTGCCCCGGTGATTGTTCTCAAGATCTTCGACTGAGCTCGCTGGACTATGTCAATATTGCTATTGCTGGCATTCCCCCATAACTGAGAGCCGTACATCCATATAGGTTTTAGTACCGAGTTATACAGCAGGACTTTATATTCAAGACTAAGGGGAGACCGAGCGTTGATAAGCCAATGAAGGCTACTGGCTTTTAGCTTTAGGTGTGTTCTTTTGGCTTCAATGTGCCGGCGCCATGTGAGTCTTCTGTCGAGGTGTACTCCTAGATATGTCACTTCGTTTGCTTGCGGGAGTAGAGTATGGTTTAACATGAGCGGCGGGCAGTTTTGCCTGTTCAGGGTGAACGTAACGTGCTTGCATTTTTGTTCGTTCACTTTAATTCGCCAATCTGATAGCCACTTTTCTACATCGACCAGATGAAGAGCGAGTTGCGCAGTTGCTTGCATCGGGCATTTTGAGCGGCTGAGAATGGCTGTATCATCAGCAAACGTAGATGTTGTTAGTCGTGTGCTTGTTGGGATGTCTGCTGTGTAGAGGACATATAATGTTGGCCCAAGCACGCTTCCTTGGGGAACTCCAGCTCCAATAGTGAAATCGTCAGTTATAGCAGTGTTGCATCGAACAGCAAATTTTCTGTCGTAGAGGTAAGACTCTAGAAGCTTATGGGTGTTGTAGGGGAGCATTGTCTTGATCTTGAACATTAGACCTTCTAGCCAAACTCTATCAAATGCTTGAGAGACGTCTAAAAATATGGCAGTACAGTACTCTCGTTTTTCGAACGCGTTCCGAATTTCTGATGTTATCCGGTTGACCTGCTCAATTGTTCCGTGCTTTTCACGAAACCCAAATTGATGTGACGGAATTCCTTCCTGGATTCTTAGGTATGTGTTTATCCGAATCAATACGCATTTTTCAAAGAGTTTAGATAAGCATGAGAGTAGGCTTATAGGTCTATACGACGTGGGAATTGTGTGGTCTTTTCCTGGCTTTGCTATCATTATTATAATCGACTTTTTCCATCTCACTGGAAAGTGGCCAAGTTTTGCGATGGCATTAAAAAGCTGGGTGATGGTGCAAACGGCGCAGTATGGGAGCTCAATGATCATTTTGGGAGTTATGAGGTCGCAGCCCGGGGATTTTTTCGGATTCAGCTGATTTTTGATGATGTTAACGATTTCGTTTGGGCGAAACTCAATTGGTTCATGTTGAAGCTGAGGCTCATGTGGTAAAGTCGGCAAGGTGAACGCACTAGTGGCAGGATTTGGTTGGAAGACATTTTTAAGGTGGTTGGCAAAAGTGCTGGCTCTGTCTGCATCGCTGCGCGCCCAGTCGCCTGTGGGATTTCTAATAGGCATCACGGTTACTTTCGGTGAGCTTAGAGTAGGGTGAGCTCTCCATAGTGAGTGTTTTGTACTAGATGTTGACAATTGCTCTATGTAGCGTCGGTGGACTTGTGCTTCTTCTTGCTGTAAAGCTTTTGTGAGTTGACGTGAGGCATATTTTAAGCTTTGCCTAGCAGATGGTGATCTGTGGAGTTGCCACTCTCGACGTAAGCGTCGCTTTTCGAGGACGAGCTGTTCTATTTGTAGATTTGTCTTCTTTTGGTTGCTTTGTGTACTTGTAGTTTGGGGTGTTGAAACTCGAGCTGCAGAGACGAGTACAGACTCCAGTGTATTAACAAATCTGTCTACGTTGGCTTCATCGTTGAGATGAGGACTTAGCTCAATGTGTGAGCTAATGTATTTCTTGTACTTAACCCAATTGGTTTTCTGAGATGTCAATTTAAACGATTGCTCCAATGCGCCTGGATGTCGGAGAAGAATAAACAGGACAGGCGAGTGATCCGATGAAAGATCCGAGAGGCATTCGGCGCTTATCAGATTTTTAGAAATGTTTTTGGTAATTGCAAAGTCTATTAAATCGGGTAGTTTCCTTGGGTCTGCCGGCCAGTATGTTGGTCTGCCAGGAGAAACATAGTCCAGCTTGTTCTTGGCTTTTATAACTGCATTATAGAGCTGTTTTCCTTTTGGAGTCACGAGACGTGATCCCCAGTGTGTGTGCTTGGCGTTGTAGTCCCCTGCTGCTATGAAGTGGTCTCCTAGTGAGTTGAAAAACTGCATAAACTCATCTTCAGCTATGGTGAAGCGAGGGGGGCAGTATACGGCGGCTAGTGTAAGTTGGTTGCCAGTATTTGTTTGTATATTTATAGATGTGGCCTGTAGATAATTTTTAGCAAATTTGTTATGATAGTGGTGCTTAATACGGCTTCTGATTAGAATTCCAGTCCCACCATGTGCTTTACCATCTGGATGATTTGTTCCGTAAAAAGAGTAACCTCGTAGTTGAAAATTGTATTTATTTGTAAGGTGTGTTTCTGAAAGCAGCATTACGTCGATATGGTTGTCGAGTAGGAATTGAGCTAACTCAAGTTTATGCTGTGAGACGCCGTTAGCGTTCCACGTAGATATCCTTAGGGAAGTCATTATTTGGATTGTTGTGAAACCAGCATTTGAATCAGTAGATTTTGGTTTCGCATTAAATCTTGCATAGTTGTGCGCATAAACGACATAAACTCCGTAAGGCTTTGCTGCAGGCTGTATATCATATCTTCGAAGTTGCTTTTTGACTGCTCCGAGAATTGTTGCTGCTGAGCCGTGTTCGGTTCTTGATATGCTGATTGCAGAAATGAACTTTTTGAGACAGGGTTAGCCAGTCCTGATTTTAAAGCGCTTGCGTAAGTCACATTTTTATCAGAGTTTAAGGGTCCTAGTGAGGATCTGGCTGCAGTCGAGAAGAAGACTTCAGGGTTTGTTCTGGAAGCTGTCATCTGTTTATTTTGGGTGCGGGCGGCAGTTCCTCTCTGGTGGATGCGACTTTTCAGCTCCTTGTAAACAGGGCAGCCTCTGTAGTTAGCAGTGTGATTGCCACCGCAGTTGCCGCACTTTTTCGAGTTGCAGTCATCTTTGCTCGTTGGGCAGTGTGCGGAGTCATGAAGATCTCCACAAACTACACACACCGGGCGCAGTTTACAGTATGACCTTGTATGGCCATATTCTTGGCAGTTCGCACATTGTACCGGGCCATTGCGTTTGTGCGGTTCCTCAACTGTAATTCTGCGGTGCAGCAGGAACTGAAGATTGTAAATGGGGTGCACTTCGTATTTCTTTAGGGGCTTATTTTCTGGTTCGAGCTCAACCTTAAAGAGTGGCTGCGGCTTTCTATCCCTGTTAAGGATGTTGAAGACTGTCTTAGCGTTAAATCCCTTCTCTTGAAGCGCCTTTGTTATCTCTGCAGGCGATACGTCGGACTCTATGCCCTTAAGTACGACTTGCAGGCCCTTGCTACTTTTTAGCTGATACGTGTAAAAGTTCTTTTTATTCTCGGAAAGATATTTCGATAATACTCTGTAATTATCTTCAGACTTCATTTGAACCTTTGTTTCCTGGATGTTGCCCTTTACTAGAGGTATTATGTGGAAGTTATCCTTTCCAATAAGCTCGATAATTTTGTTGACAAGAACATTGGAACTTTTTTCTCGAATATAAATAGGCGGAGGTTTTGGCTTCCTTTTCTCGACTTCAGTGGATTCGGCCGCCTCAACGTCATAGGCGTCTTCCAAGATTTTAAATCGGTTTGAGTTCGTGGGCGTTTCTATTCCAGCTAGGCTAGCATTGTTACGGGTTATTTTGCGTTGAGAATTTAGAGGGCTCAGCTTCCTTTTGATTTGGATGTAGCGATCCATACCAGTCTGCACAGCCGGCTTAGTACATTCATTGGTTTTGTTCTGCATTGAGGCACATTCAGCGCTCTTTGGCCGCAGAGACGTCGATGGTAGCGAGGGGGAGCAAGAATGCGCTCTCTCGCTCGATACGTTTAAGAACTCGGTCAAGTTGGGGGTAATTGCCCTCGCTTGATCAGAGCTTGCATTATTTTCGGTTGCTTTAAAAGAGAAGTACGCGTTATTTCTTTGTACTGAGAGCCGTCTCTCGTCTTGCTCACGTTGACGTTGTGTGCGAACGTCGTTCAGACTCATTGTATTCGTGGTAAAGTTATTTAGAGTTTTAAGTGTTAAGTTTTATATTAATTAAATGACCAATCAATATAAACATTCGCGATTTCATCGCAGAAAGCGTCTTTTCGCGTTATAGTTGATTTATTAAAACGGTCACTGCACTTTTGTGATTTTATTGAATATTTTTTCCCGGAGCACAATAAATACACGTCTGCATGCGACGACGGTTCAATTGCCGTTAAACATCGAAGTAATAATTATTTTGTCATTTATTTCATATAATTGTTCCGATTGTTCCTATGGCAGCTATATGATACTATCATCCGATTTTAATAAAATTAAAACCGTAATTCCATAGTATTTAAATATTAACAAACCCTGAAGAACAAAAAAAAACATTAAAACAACAAAGTTATATTTAAAAAAAAAAAATTTTTCCGATTGTTCCTATGGGAGCTATAAGATATAGTCGCCCGATCAGCCTCGCTCCGACTTATATACTACCTGCAATAGAAAGACAAGTTTTGGGAAAGTTTCAAGCAGAAACTGAGGGACTAGCTTGCGTAGAAACGGACGGACGGACGGACGGACAGACGGGCGGACAGACGGACATGGCTAGATCGACTATCCTGGTGATGCTGATCAAGAATATATATACCTTATAGGGTCGGAAATTCTAATACCCTCTGCAAGGGTATAATAAGTACGTACAGTTTTAAAGATAAAATAGGTAAGACTATGATAAAAGCATAAAGTTAAGTGTTCAGTCATTGAGATTTTTCAACGACTATCCTTTAAACTCGAAATAATAACGCCGATATAATTAGTTAAACGTTATAAGAATTTTTATTGTTGCGGATAATATTGGAGGATACAGAAAATATATGCCAATATATTGAGCGCGCGCAATGAATGTACATGAGAGAGTGATCCCGCTTTAGATAATTAGCGCAGATCAAGCTCTCTATCTGACGATGCTGCCGATAAGCGCTGAAGTCGAGCGGCCGAGAGAGAGAGTCGGCTTGCGACCAACGAAGGCGAGAACATAAGTAATTAGTATGTAATACGAAAGCTTTGTTTGAGCTTTATCTATAAATTAGTTGGCGGCTGCTGCTTGTCCCGACATTCTCCCCCCAGTTGGTCCTGGCTTCCAACTTCGTCCTTAAGGGGCAAAAGGCACAGCTTAGATACTGCGCGCTTGGTGGTTCCAGATGAAGTTCTGATCACCGCCACTCGAGCCACTCCGTCCCTACCAGATACCAGTTCCATGATTCTCGCGGCCGGAGGTACGCCATTTGGAGCGTTGCTGAAGGAGGCTTAAGTATTCCTCTTTCCATCGGGACCAGAAAGACTGCTGCAGAAAGGACACACGTTGCCAACTGTCCAGACGATTGAAGTTTAGCTTTGTAACATCAGGTTCGATTAAACTAGATGGCGGACCTCCAGTTAAAAAATGTGCTGGCGTTAGAACATCGAGGTCTCCAGGATCTTCTGAAAGAGGCAATAATGGTCGTGAATTTATGACAGCACCAATGTGGCAATGCAGAGTTCGCAGCTCCTCAAATCCAAGAATTGAGGACCCCGCAGCCCGTTAAAAATGATGCTTGGCAGTTTTGACTGCCGCTTCCCAGAGTCCGCCGAAATGCGGAGATCGAGGAGGAATAAAATGCCATTCGATGGACTCAATCGCACAAAACTCCAGAAGTGTCCGCTGATGCTCGTCGCTGATAAAGAGCCGCCGCAGCTCACTTAGCTCGTTTCTGGCTCCAACAAAATTTGTAGCGTTGTCCGACCAAATGTGTTGTGGCTTTCGGCGGGTGCATATAAACCGTTTTAGTGCCTGCAGGAACGCAGTAGTGGATAGATCCTTTACGAGCTCCAAGTGGACGGCCTTTGTAGCAAAACAAATGAAGACACTCACGTAGCATTTTACCGGAGCCTTATTGCGAACTTCTGGCTTTTAATGGAATGGCCCACAAAAATCCACGCCAGTGACTCCAAAGACTTGGCTACCGTTGACTCTTTGTTCCGGGAGATCAGCCATAATGTGTTCCAGCAGGCGAGGCTTGGACTGGAAGCATCGGATGCATTTGTGCAACGCCTTCGTCACCGTTTTCCTCCCCCCAATTGGCCAATATTGGGATCGAATCATAGCCAAAAGAGCACGAGGTCCCGTGTGTAAATTTCGCTCATGGAAATCAACAATTATAGCAAGAGTGACTGGGTGGCTTCTAGGGAGTATAATTGGATGACGACTATCAAAATCCTACGGCGAATTCTTCAGGCGACCATCTACACGCAGTAGACCGAACTTATCCAGGAAGGGTGAAGAAGTGGCAAGTACGCTGGACGACGATATCTCTTTGCCATTCTGAAGCGACCTTATATCATCCCAAAAATGCACCCGCTGTACCAACCGCAATAAAAGTTGAGTTCCAGACTTGATATCTCCTGCGGTGATTCCCTTGTGGCGTATTCGATGACAAAACTTGTGCAGAGATGAGAAGGAATTAGCGTACTTAGAGGCAGCTATTATGTCCACATACGGCGACTGAATGAGCAAAACCTTTGCGCGCAGTTCCAGGGTCGGCCTCTCAGCTGGGACCGCAACTGGCCACTCATCTTGAGGACCAAGAAGAAACGGAGGACCATGTGCCCACAGCCCATCAACGATCAACTCATTAGGAAGAGCACCACGGGACAGGATGTCCGCCGGATTCAAGGACGTGGGAACATAGCGACACCCCATCGTTCTGGTTAACTCCTGGATCGTCGCAACTCGATTGGCAACGAAAACATTAAACCGGGCAGGCTCCTCTTGAATCCAGGACAGCGCCACTGCAGAATCGCACCAACAATAATGCTTCCCACGGTACATCTTCAGATTAGCTACTTCTGACAAATCTCAGAAACGACTCCCGATCCTCTTCCGGCACATCAGACAACACCGCAGCTACGTTGGAGCACCACTTTCTCAAGCGAAATTGACCCTTGGCAAGGATCCCTGATGTTTGCTGCATGATGTTGACAGCTTCAGCCACAGAAGCACCTCCAGAAATTAAATCGTCCACGTAAAAGTCGCGTCGCAGAATCTCGGCCCCCTTTGGAAACATCGACTGTTCATCCTCGGCCAATTGATGCATTGCTCGCACTGACAAAAATGACGCTGGTTTTGTTCCATAAGTTACAGTGTCAAGTTTAAAAACCTGCAACTCGTCCTGGGTGCTGTCCTCAGGGAAAACTCTGACACATCGGTACATTTTGCAGATATCTCCTGTAATGGCCACCCGATGGTAACGGAACCTTAACAGGATGTAAAGCAACTTTGGCTGTATAACTGGGCCGGACATCAACACGTCATTCAACGAATACCCAGAAGTGGTAACAGCAGATCCATCAAAAACAACCCTGAGCTTGGTGGTTGAACTGTCCTCTTTCAAAACACCGTGGTGAGGTAGGAAGTACCGAGGAGTGAGGCTCGCATTAGCAGGAACTGCAGACATATGGCCCAACTCCAAATACTCTTTTATAAACGCAGCATACTGATTCTTCAATTGAGGGTGACGACTGAGCTTCCTTTCTAGAGAGAGAAATCGACGCACGGCTTGGGGATACGATTCTCCCAGCAAATCAGAACTGCATTTCAACGGCAGCCTCACAGCATAAGCGCCTGACTTGAGCCGAGTAGAGTGTTGCACAAAATGCGCTTCGCAATCCAGCTCTTCCTTTGTCCACTTCACTATTGGTTCGGAGCAGTCCTCTATTTCCCAGAACTGGCGGAGCAGACAATCTAAACGTTCATCCGGCAGGCTTGGGCTCTTCGAGACATCCTTGCAGGCTGTGGCTACGAGTGACCTTCTCTCGACAGGTGATCCGCCTCCACACACAACCCATCCAAGTCGGGTTTTCTGCAGCAATGGTAGGCCAGCTGAGAGCTGAACTTGTCCGACACACAGCAATTCATAAAAGAGGCTGGCTCCGATGAGCAAATCGATACGCTGTGGTCGAAAGAATTCTGGATCAGCGAGATTAAGATTGCGTGGTATATTCCATTGGAGACATCTAAGCAGAAACTAGGCTGGAGATCCGTAATGTTGCCAGCGACGACTGCACTAATACGAGACGAGTATTCTGAACAGTGAGAACGTAGGAGCACATCAACAGAGAATCCGTCCGTCGCATAGCCGGTATTGCCAATTCCAGACACCGCCATGAATGATTTGCATTTACGCAACTGCAGCTGATTAGCCAATCGGGACGTAATCATGTGTACTTGAGATCCAGAATCCAGAAGCGCTCGGCCAGGAAAAAAAATACCAGCGCGGCTCCTAACAAGTATGTTCGCTGTTGCAAGCAAAGCTATATCGCCGCTACGACCTTGGGCAATTAAGGCATTGACTGTGGATGGCGATGAGGCTAGAGGTTCAGAACCCTCGGATGAGGAGGAAATGGGTAAAGCAACTGGCAGATGGCCGCTAGAAGACTGCGAGTCCAGAAAATGCAGCAAACTGTGATGCCGTCTCCCACAGCTGTGGCAATTATTAGCGACGCAGTCTCGCAGGTGATGGCCGGTTCTGAGACATTTTCGACAAAGACCAAGTCGCCTAGCCTCGCCTAGGCGGCTCTCAGGGGACAACAACAGAAACCTTGGACACGTAGGCACCTCATGGGACCTCCCACCGCATAATATACAAATAGCGGGAGGCGCATTAGTAATAATGAAGGCGGATCTACTGTTATTAGCAACAGACCCAATGCAACGTCATAATTTTCCTCGGAAGTTTCCAAGGACCGAACTGCTTCTAACGCTGAGTCGCGAAGACAGGATCGTAGCCTCTGCAGCTTTTCCACCTTGCTTATATGTGGATTTCCGCCTACCATAGTTGAGAAGATAGATTGGAACTCAGACCACTCGGAGTATCCTCCACTGAAGGTAGGGAGCGGAATAGGCGGCAGAGCTTGAAAGCTGCGACTGAGCCCTGGGTCTGGCATAGAGGAGATCCCGTTGGTGAGAGTTGAGTGGGCAGCCATTTGAGCAGAGCGTCGAAAGGTTTCGTGCTCTATTTCAGCGTGCATCGTCGCGACGAGCTCCGACACGGTCCATCACAAGTCGCTGCCGATCTCCGAAATGTCTAATTCTTCAAGATTCCCGTGGATGGCCTTGAAGTCATCGTACACTGAGACTAACTGGCCATGACGCACGTGGAGCATGGCGTCCTCCACGCTTGAAATTGGGTGAAGGGCTCCTTGTATCCTCTTCAAATCCTGGAGGAGAGCATTGGCATTGCATTTCAAAATAGCACTCCGAGGTAGAGTGGGTGAACCTGCGTCTGCCGCGCTGGCATCCATCGCCACTAGTCTCAAATTACGACCAATTTAACAAAGCTAAACTGCAGCGAAATTAGTATTATTATTTTTATTTATTTGTATTTTCGTATTATTTTATTATTTTTTTTGTATTATTTATTATTTATTTTATTATTTAATAATAGTTTTAATTTGCTCGCGACGAATACAACCTGTCCCACTGTGCACGGCCGCTAAGCTGAAGCCAAATTTAATATTACAAATTGTTTAATAATATTATATAATAATATTTCGTATTTGACCACGGCGAACGCAATCTGTCCCACTGTGCACACAAGAACCGTACCCGAATTAGCGGCTGTATGTTTGTATAACGGTTTATGCGCCGGCGAATGCACTCGAAAACGGAATGTATGCATGTATGTATGTATACGTAGGTAGCAGGTGCACTAAATAACGGGCCGGATGGCAATTGACGACCGGCATGCACTTTATAACTATTTTTGGTTATGAAACTTTATATGTATGTTTATTTATTTTAAACAATGATATGCACTGTAGTGTATATATGTGTATATTTTAGAAACTTTATTTTACTTTCGCGAATTAATAATTGTTTCAAAATATCACGTCGGGGTCACCAATGTTCAGTCATTGAGATTTTTCAACGACTATCCTTTAAACTCGAAATAATAACGCCGATATAATTAGTTAAACGTTATAATAAGAATTTTTATTGTTGCGGATAATATTGGAGGATACAGAAAATATATGCCAATATATTGAGCGCGCGCAATGAATGTACATGAGAGAGTGATCCCGCTTTAGATAATTAGCGCAGATCAAGCTCTCTATCTGACGATGCTGCCGATAAGCGCTGAAGTCGAGCGGCCGAGAGAGAGAGAGAGGGAGTCGGCTTGCGACCAACGAAGGCGAGAACATAAGTAATTAGTATGTAATACGAAAGCTTTGTTTGAGCTTTATCTATAAATTTGGTGGCGGCTGCTGCTTGTCCCGACAGTTAAGCTTGAAAATTGTTTTAAAAAGAGTGTGGATTTTTTTAAAAGTAAATGTTGCCTACCGCAACATTGGTCATAATAGATTCGCAAGTAATAAATAGTTTGTGCTCGTTAGGGATTAAACGAATTGGAAATTCAAAAAATTTGCGATTTCTATTGGGAAGATTCAAACGACGAAGATGAAAATTAAGAGGCGGAGGATAAAATGGATGTCTTGGAGGCATTCATAGAAGAAAGTCTGCATTACATAATACAGCAGGTGGAATTATTGAAGATGAGCTTATGAAAAGTACCGTGCCTAATACAATACAATGCGACTTTGATGAAACTGAAAAAATCGATTTAAATAGTTTGAGATGGAGACATGCCTCAAAAGCAAAGGAGATGGACACAGAATGGTCCATTGAAAATTTCAATACATTTTTGGATGATGACATTTTTGAAAAGATATGCTTGGAAACTAATAAGTTCGCCTTTCTAGATAAAGGAGTGCAGCTGAAGTGTGAGGTATGGGAGTTGCGAAGATATATTGGTATACTGCTCTACCTAGGCGTAGTCAAAATTCCAACGACGCGTATTGCATGCTCAAATAATTTTAAGTTATCCGAAATATCAGACGCATTGCCACGAAATAGATTTGAAAAAATAAAATCAAATTTAAGCAACCCGGAAAAGGGGAAGATAACTATGACAAACTTTATAAGATCCGTCCCTTACTAAATAAATTAAAAGATAAGTTTAATGATATATCCCAAGCGGAATATCAAAGCTGTGATGAACAGATTATTTCCTTCAAAGGTAAAAGTAGTTTAATTTATTTTGCACTATATGAGTTTTTAATTTAATTTATATTTCAGGTCATCATAGTTTAAAGCAGTATCCCCCTAAAAAGCCGCACAAGTGGGGCTTTAAAATGTTTTCTAGAGTTGGGGTGTCTGGCATTATATATGATTTTTTCCTTTACATTGGAGACGGAACCTGTAAGTCTTATGGACTTGGACTGTCTTCAGATATTGTTTTGCATTTAGCTTCAAACATTCCTGATAATCAAAATTTTAAACTATTTTTAGATAACTGGTTTACTTTAGTAAGCCTGATGATAGTGTTCGCGCACTTTGCGTTTTGAAATTTGTTGAATAGTGTAAGGCGGGAGCGCAATAAAGATCTAATCGCTCTCGCGAATTCGCCCCGTCTCTCGCCCCCGTCGTTAAGTTAGGCTTAAGCATTTTTATATTGAAATTAAAAGCCAGTGTTAAATCGATCTCGATCCAAACCACACTCCCTTTCGTCACTCTCTTCGTCGTTATTAAAATCGTCAGAGATCCACCAAGTCACGTATTTGTTAATACAAAAGAGTATTAAGTTTTTTCATGGTGACCCCGACGTGATATTTGGATTTTCGCGATCTTAATTTCCACCAAAAATAAAAACAAAAACTCGCGTCGGTACGGCAACCAATTTTTCGTTTTCTTTTGGAACTGCGTTGGAAGTTTGCTGAACCCTCCCTCTTGCTGCTGTTAAAATGGAAAAAAAGGAAGTCTCAAGCCCAAAATTGGCCAAGCAGGTATAGAGTGCGAAAAGTTGAAAGCTAATCTGTGGCGTTTTTTAATTGTGTTTTGGCCCATCTTTCAACTTTTTGCATTCGTGTGAAAAATTCGGTAGATAGCGAGCATTCTAACCAAGAAATAAATACAACTTGCATGTACTAACAATTATAATTCTGATACATATGTACATACATCCATACACATATATGTCGGATCTTAAATTATGGCAGTCAGTGTAAAAGACTTAAATGCGTACCAAGTGACATTTCTTGTCTCTACACTATAAAGGTTGTTTGTTAGTAAGCTTTGATCCTTCTATTCGCCAGATGGTCAGGATAGTTCGATGCGAACATGAGAGAGAGATGTTGCGTGAGGTTAGAGGTTTGAAAGAGAGATACACACTACGATTGTTGTGCGTGTATGCTTGAGCCACTGCGAGAGACAGAGATAGAAGTATGTTCGTTGCAGCTTTTTCTGGAGAGCATTTTCGGTATGCTAGAATGTAGGCGGACACTTTTAAGTTGGCAGTGGCGTGATCAAGTTTATTCGCCGTATACAATCTGAGTAATTAAAATAAATTAATTAAATTAAATTATGGCAGTCAGTGTAAAAGACTTAAATGCGTACCACGTGACATTTCTTGTCTCTACACTATAAAGGTTGTTTGTTAGTAAGCTTTGATCCTTCTATTCGCCAGATGGTCAGGATAGTTCGATGCGAACATGAGAGAGAGATGTTGCGTGAGGTTAGAGGTTTGAAAGAGAGATACACACTACGATTGTTGTGCGTGTATGCTTGAGCCACTGCGAGAGACAGAGATAGAAGTATGTTCGTTGCAGCTTTTTCTGGAGAGCATTTTCGGTATGCTAGAATGTTGGCGGACACTTTTAAGTTGGCAGTGGCGTGATCAAGTTTATTCGCCGTATACAATCTGAGTAATTAAATATGGAAGATAATAATATCAACCCGACATCAGAAGTGGGATCAGTGCAAACTCCTGCATTTTCTGAAGATCAGTGGCGTACCATTATGGAACTGCAAAATCGTAATTTCGTCGAAATGTGTAAGGCTATGCAAGCGTCTGTGCGTCCACAAAATAAAGTGGTTTTGCCAAAATTTAACCCAGATGTAACTGGAGCTGATGCGACTCAATGGTGTGCAACGGCAAGCATTATTATGGACGAACAGCAGATTAATGGCAGCGCACTTATCATGATGATGAGTAGTTGCATGCAGGGCAGTGCTTCAGCGTGGCTTGCACAGATCTGCTATTCCGGCATTAATTGGGAGCAGTTTAAAGAACTATTTATACAGCGTTTCGAGATTAAGGAAACGTCGGCAGCTATGTTCCTGAATCTGCTGAACAGCCGTCCAGCCTACAATGAGTGCCCTGCAGCCGTATGGTGACGTCATTGACCACAAAGTGGCGCAATATGAACGTCGAGGAAATAGCTGTATCCACGGTACTTGCGCACATGGCCAATTTTGACAACCGTTTGCAGCGTATGGTGTTCTCGTCAAATGTACAAACTAGAAGTCAACTCCAGATGGAACTGAAAGCATTTACATTTGACAAAAAGCGTAGTGCTGGAAGTACTGATGGTAATAGCGGCACCAGCAAGCGAGCCAAAATTGTGTGCCACTTATGCAAGAACCCAGAACATAAAATGGCGGAGTGTAAATTAAAGCGGTCTGGATCGGAGAATAAACAGCATCGCGATTTGCAGAATGTGACCTGTTACCGGTGTGGACAACTTTGGCATCTTGCGAATCGGTGCACGAACAATGCAGCTAAATCTGGAGCAGTTACTGAGAAGAAATGTAATCAATGTTTTGTGGCTGAGCCAAAAGGAGTTTTGACACATCAGGGTGAGATCTTTCCAATTTGCTTTGACTCTGGAGCAGAATGCTCGCTTATTCGAAGTAGAGTTGCCGGTAAATTTGATGGCAAACTAATTAATAATATTGTCATAATACGAGGTATTGGCGATGCTGGTATTTCCAGTAAGCTACAAAAACTATCTAAATGTATTATTAATGGAAATATTGTAGAAATACTGTTTCACGTCATAGCAGATAAGTGTCTCACAAATGATATTGTAATTGGTAGGGAAATCATTAGTCAGGGATACGAAATCATCTTGACACCTGATAAATTTGAATTTGTTAAGTCTAAATCTGTAAAAGTCTGTAAAGTATCTGAGCCATCTGCCTTGTTACTTCATGTTGATACTGAAATGATTGGTAATGACAAGGAAAACTTAATTAAATTACTTGAAGACTATCCAGCTGCATTTATTGATGGAATCCCTTGCACAAAGGTTAAATCAGGTGAAATGACTATTAGATTAATTGATCCAAACAAAACTGTGCAGCGGCGTCCATATCGTTTGAGTCCAAATGAAAAAGAAATTGTACGTGAAAGGATAACGGAATTGTTAAACTGTAATATTATTCGACCTAGTTGTTCTCCCTATGCTAGTCCTATACTCTTGGTTAAAAAGAAGAACGGATCCGATCGACTTTGCGTTGACTATCGTGAACTGAACAACAATACTGTTTCGGACAGATATCCCTTACCACTAATTAACGATCAGATTGCTAGACGAGCGGGTGCATATTTTACTTGTCTGGATATGGCTAGTGGATACCATCAGATACCCATTCATCCCGATTCTGTTGAATATACCGCGTTTGTTACACCTGAAGGTCACTATGAGTATCTGACAATGCCATTTAGCCTCAAGAACGCCCCGTCTGTTTTCCAGCGAGCCATCATAAACGCATTGGGAAATCTTGCATATTCTTATGTAATAGTCTATATGGACGATATAATGGTGGTGTCATCTACCATAGAATTAGGTATGCAAAGATTGAGGATTGTTTTGGATGTATTGACTGCAGCGGGATTCTCTTTTAACATAGCAAAATGTGGATTCTTAAAAACTACTGTACAATACTTGGGGTATGAGGTACGAGCTGGAGAGTTAAGGCCTAATCCGCGAAAAATTCTTGCGTTAAATTCCTTGCCACCACCGCAAACCGTTCGTAGCGTAAGACAGTTTATAGGATTGGCGTCTTATTTTCGAAAATTCGTGCCTCGGTTCTCACAGATTATGAAACCGATATATTCCTTAACTTCGAGTAAAAGTGTGTTTAATTGGAATAACGAGTTGGAAGATATTAGAAAAAATATTATTGCTATCCTCATAAATGAGCCTGTACTTGTTATTTTTGATCCACAACATCCAATAGAGTTACACACAGATGCTAGCTCTTATGGTTATGGTGCAATGTTAATGCATCGAATCAATGGTAGTCCTCATGTAATAGAGTATTTTAGTAAAACTACTTCCCCTGCAGAGTCTAGATACCATTCATACGAATTAGAAACCTTGGCAGTGTTAGAATCCGTTAAACAGTTCCGTCATTATCTAGTTGGTCGTACGTTTGTAGTGTATACTGATTGTAATTCTCTTAAATCATCGCGGACAAAGATTGACCTTACACCAAGAGTGCATCGTTGGTGGGCGTATTTGCAGTCGTTTGATTTCAAAATGGAATATAGAGAAGGAAAGCGCATGGCACATGTGGATTTTTTATCGAGAAATCATATTCAGGAAGCCACCAAAGTTGAGAAGTCTATAATCCCTGAAAAGCGTGTAAACTTGGCAGAAATCTCAAGTGACTGGCTTGCTGCTGAACAGCGCCAGGATTCTGAAATCACTGATATCATTAACAAACTTAACTCTAAAGAGTTGACAGATGATGTTGCACAGACTTATGAGTTGGGTAAAGGTGTTTTGTTTCGTAAAGTTCAGAGAAATGGAAGAACCCGTTGTTTGCCAGTAGTGCCCCATGCATTTCGATGGTCGGTAATAAATCAAGTGCACGAGTCCATCATGCATTTGGGATGGAAAAAGACTCTTGACAAGACTTATCAATATTATTGGTTTGCTAAGATGAATAAATATGTTAGAAAGTTTGTCGATAGCTGCATTACATGTAAAACTGTTAAGGGTTCATCTGGGAAGATACAAGCCGAGTTACATCCAATTCCAAAAGTGAGTGTGCCACGGCACACGGTGCATATCGAGATTACTGGGAAATTAAGTGGGAAGAATGATCTTAAGGAATATGTGATAGTACAAATTGATGCTTTAACAAAATTTGTTTATTTGTTCCATACTTTAAGATTAGATTCTGACAGTTGTATTCAGGCAATGAAATCATCTATTTCTTTGTTCGGAATACCGCAGCGTATAATAGCTGATCAGGGTAGATGTTTTACGAGTGGAAAATTTTTAGAATTTTGTACATCACAGAAGATTAAACTTCATCTTATAGCTACAGGAGGAAGCCGTGCAAACGGTCAAGTTGAACGTGTGATGAGTACACTTAAGAATCTACTGTCAGCGGTTGAATCAAGTCACCGATCTTGGCAAGATGCTTTAGGTGAGGTAAAACTTGCCTTGAATTGCACAGTTAGAAGTGCAACCAAAGCAAGTCCCTTAGAGTTGCTTGTCGGCAAGGAGGCTCGTCCTTTGGGCTTGATTCCACCGTATGATACAGAGATGGAGGTAGATAAAGTTGAAAATATGAATAATCAAGCTAGTTACGACAAAATAAGGTTCGATAAAAATAAAGCAGCAGTTGAACGACATAAAATTGGAGATTTTGTTATGCTGAAAAATGAAGAACGACATCAAACTAAATTGGGTGCAAAGTTTAAAGGACCATTTTTGGTTAGTGAAGTTTTAGAAGGAGATAGATATATCTCGAAGTCATTGCATAACAAAAGAACTTATAAATATTGTCATGAAGATTTGAGAAAGATGCCGGATGGTTATGTTCCGAGTGAATTGGAGTGCCCGCCTGAGAATTGTTGAAATGGTTATAATATATCCGTGTGAGATTAACAAAATGTCCATATAGAGTATGGAATGGTTGAAATGAAATCATAGTGATGATAACTAGAGTCGAATTTTGAATTGCTGAGAAGCAAATGTAATGAATTAAATGTTAACATGAAATTGATTATGTAATGAGAATAAGAATTGAAATTTGTTTATAATGTTGTGCAGAATGTAAAATATAAAAAAGACTTTGAAATAAGAGAAAATGTTAAGAGTAAGGCAATATATCGAATAAATAAATGGTATTTGAAATTGATGAGTAAAAGAAAACACAAGCTATAATCACGGATCTATAAGTCATATTTGTAATATTAAGGTTACAGTACACGAGGACGTGTAATTGTCAGAATGGCCGTGTCGGATCTTAAATTATGGCAGTCAGTGTACAAGACTTAAATGCGTACCAAGTCACATTTCTTGTCTCTACACTATAACGGTTGTTTGTTAGTACGCTTTGATCCTTGTATTCGCCAGATGGTCAGGATAGTTCGATGCGAACATGAGAGAGAGATGTTGCGTGAGGTTAGAGGTTTGAAAGAGAGATACACACTACGATTGTTGTGCGTGTATGCTTGAGCCACTGCGAGAGACAGAGATAGAAGTATGTTCGTGGCAGCTTTTTCTGGAGAGCATTTTCGGTATGCTAGAATGTTGGCGGACACTTTTAAGTTGGCAGTGGCGTGATCAAGTTTATTCGCCGTATACAATCTGAGTAATTAAATATTGAAGATGATAATACCATACATATACATACATATCTTGAATTATACATACATAAGTAAGATAATCGCTTTGGACCAAAATAAAATATGTAAATATACTGGTTTTTTTTTTTTTAAATAAAATTCCCCCATTTCTCGTCGTAGTGAACACCAATTATAGCTTTGCAAAAAATTAAAAAGGCAAAAGTTGATAATTGTGAAAAGTTATAATTCGAGAATTATGTAAATCCCCGGCAAATTTTCTGCCGCGCATTTTCTTCAAATTTCCCTCGCTTTTCGCCATTTCCCGCGCTTTTAAGCGTCAGGTTTATATATTCGTTGCCCTTAGTTATCGGTCAGTGCATCATCCTCCGTTAGCATTGCGTTGAGCACCGCCAGCCGTACACACATACACACACACAGACAGCGCAGCCCGTTCTTTTGAGTTCTCTTTCGTCGTTTTCGTTTTCGATCGCTGGAACGGTGCAAGCGTTGCCGCTGCCTAAACGTTTGTTCGTTTTTTGGTGTGTGAGCTTGGCGTGTGCTCCCCTACACTACGTGCGCTCGGCATATTATATTGAATTATTAAATAATTTAGGATTCCTTAAATTAATTCCTTAATTCATTTTAAATAACTCCCCTACACTGCTTGCGTTCAGCTTATTCCTCTCGTTGGTTATTATTATTTAAATTTAATAAATTTAAAAACAAAATTTTTTTGTACGCACTTACATATAATTTAAATAAAAAAATAAATAAAATAAATTAAATTAAATTTAAAAATCTTCAATACCAAAAAAAAAAAAAAAAAAAAAATGCCAAAATCAGAAAATAACAAACAGGAAATCGAAGAGTTTAAAAACCAAGGAGATGGATATATGAGGAGTATAGAGCGAACGCAAAGATATTTAAATGAGGGTCGATTCTCTTTAAATACGGTTGAGTTAGAATGTCGATTAGAAATCCTAAATACGCACATCGAAAATGCTTCGCTTATACAAAATAAAATTGAAGCGAAAATGGAGATGATGAGTACCGCGAAGAGTTCGAAGAGACTGCGATAATAGCAAAATCGTTGCTAATTTCCCTAATTGCGGAAACAAAGCGTAAGATCGTTGACAATTCCGCTCCGCCGGTAACGCGCACACCCCAATGCCGTTTGCCGAGCGTCGCTCTTCCAACCTTCAGCGGAAAACATTCCGAATTTAAAAATTTTATAAGCCTTTTCGAAACTTTTGTTGACAAAGATGACACGCTGCACGATGTCGAAAAATTCAACCATCTAATATCGTGTTTGGCTGGAGACGCGCTAGGAACAGTCAGGGCATTCCAAGTTACCGCGGATAATTATCCAAAAGCTCTGGCTAGCCTAAGGCGGGTGTACGATAATGATTGTTTAATTTTCTTTGACAATATATCGACACTGTTTAATCTGCCAAAGATTTCCCAGCCATCAGCTACCGCCTTGAGAAACTTGATCGACACAGTCACAGCGCTGTACGATTCTCTTTTGTCCATTGGGGATGACAAACGTATTACGAATGCCATCCTCATCCATCTAGTAATGGGCAAAATCGATGCAGGAACTAAAAGAAAATGGGAAGAGCAGTTAGATTATACCTCGCTTCCTCTTTGGAGCGAGTGTGAGTCGGCCTTGAACAAGCGCTATCAGCATATGGTTGCCGAAGAAGCGTGTAAGCCAAAAATTGTTCAGCAGAGCCAGGCTTATCCAAAGAAGAATGGAAACAGGAGTTTTTCGTTCGTTGCTGCCATAGACGACCGGGAAGTATGTGTGTTTTGCAACTCAGCAGAACATCAAGTTGGAAATTGCACTGCTTTTTCTGCCCTAACAGTTCAGCAAAGATTCGATAACGCAAAAAAGGCTCCCTTGTGCATTAACTGCCTCCGTGAGGGCCACACGGTAAAAAGTTGCAAATCGAAGAGATGCAGGGTGTGTAAGTCCTCACACCACACATTGCTGCACATTTATTCGCCATCAAATCTCGCGTTGCCACCTCCTCCTCAGCCCACGATCTTGCAGAATACTATATCCACTTCGCATGCTTTGCATGAGACTGCATCGGATAGAGTTATTCTTGCCACAGCCATCGTGAGCGTCCAAACAAAAAGTGGCGAATTAGTTTTGGCTCGAGCGTTGCTCGATTCTGGTTCACAAGTAAATTTTGTGACCGACGAGCTCGCTCAGAGACTTCAGATTAGGAGAGAGGACGTGTGTTTGAGCTTGCGGGGCATTGGTGGAACTAATGCTCAAGCAACCAAAAAAATACACACGATAGTCAAGTCGCGAGTGGGTAGCAGTCAATTGTCGTCCGAATTTTACATACTAAAAAATATTTCTGGTTATCATCCGGATCAAACGGTGAACACCAGCGGCTGGAGGGTGCCTGAAAATATTCATTTGGCAGATCCATTCTTCTTCAAGCCCCAAAAAATAGACATGCTTATAGGCGCAGACTCGTTCTTTGAACTATTGTCAGTCGGCCAGATAAAGCAAGGGCCTGCTTTATCCCATTTTGCAGAAAACAGTTCTCGGCTGGATAGGTTAAGGGAGATGTGCCTTAGAAAAAAAAAAGAAATGCTGAAAAGTTGGTACATCTCAGCTGCCAGGAGGAAGTGTTGGAGTCTATAGACACAACCCTGCAGAAATTTTGGTCTGTGGAGGACTTGCCGCCCAAGGCCAAGGTCCATACTCCTGAGCAGCAACTTTGTGAGCAACACTTTGAGAAAAATACTCAAAGATTGTCGTCCGGAAGATTTTCGGTTCGTTTGCCGTTCAAATCTGACCCAAACACTCTTGGTTCATCATATGAAGTTGCGAAACGTAGATTTTTGTCGCTTGAAAGAAGATTATCCAAAGATCCTTCTTTAAAAAATATGTATCTGGAATTCATGGAAGAATATGAAGCCATGGGCCACATGTCTTCCACTAACAATAAAATTCCAGACAGTTCGCACTATTTCATTCCGCACCAATGCGTGCTGCGACCTCAAAGCACCTCGACAAAGTTGAGAGAGTTATCCGACGCCTCGAGCCGTACATCGACGCAGGTCGCGTTGAATGACATCTTGATGGTTGGCCCCACCATTCAAGAGCAGCTGTATTCGACCCTTCTTCGGTTCAGACTGCACAAGTAATGGTTGACGAAGCTGACCGAAACTTTCAGCCAGCACCCTATCTGGCGATTCGGTGTTTAATGCGGCTTGGAGAGATCGCGCAGGATTCGTGTCCACAAGCCGCTAAGGTCATTCAGAATGACTTTTATGTTGACGATTTGTTGACTGGCCCCAGATGCGTTGAGGACCTGCTAGGCCTTCGAGACGAAGTTTCTCAGGTATTGCAAGATGCAGGATTTGAATTGGCAAAGTGGTTTTCTAACTGCCCAGAGTTGTCCGCATCTGAAAGCGATGTCATGCCGCTAACGGCAGACTCAGACGTAACTAAAACCCTTGGCGTGGTTTGGTTGCCGGGTAAAGATTACTTTCAATTTCGGTAGGATGACTCTTTCCTGGACCTGGTCGGTGACTGGCCGACTTTTCGATCCGCTTGGCCTATTGTGTCCTCTAGTGACTAGGGCAAAAATGTTGTTGCAGGAACTGTGGCTTCGAAAGTTAAACTGGGACGAGTCGCTGCCGATGCAACTGCAGTCATCTTGGGAAGCTTTTAAGAGAACGCTGTTGCAGCTGCCCAAGATCAAGGTATCGCGATTCGTTCATACAGACGCCAAAGTCCCGGCAGAAATACAGGGTTTCGCTGACGCTTCCATGCGAGCATATGGAGCGTGCATCTACGTTCGCACTAGTACCTCTGAAGGTTTAAAAGTATCTTTATTGACAGCAAAATCAAAGGAGCTCCCCTCAAGACGAAAACTTTGCCTCGCCTTGAGTTGTGCGCAGCTCACCTTCTTGCGGATCTTTATAATCGTGTAAGACCATTGCTTAATTTTCCGATTACAAAAGTGTTCCTCTGGACAGATTCGGAGATCACTTTGCATTGGATCAAAACGCATCCTTCGTCGTTGTCAGTTTTTGTCTCAAACCGAGATGCGGAGATTCAAGAGTGGTCGGAAAAAGCAATCTGGAGACATGTCCCCACGAAAGTAAACCCAGCGGACATTGTGTCACGGGGATGTGACGTTGAGGAACTTACAGCTTCCATTTTGTTCGCTGGGCCGTCGTTTTTGCTCGATGCAGAAAAAGATTGGCCTGTAAATCGAAGTACCTGCTGATGTCGTGTCGATGGAATTACGCAAATCAGCATTGGCGCTTGTGGTAATTCCAGAGCCCAATTAAGTGCTTCAGAAAATAGAATCCTTTTCGTCGCACATAAGGCTTCTAAGGGTTTTCGTGTGGGTCTTACGGTTTATTCAAAGGTGTAAAAAAGTGTCGCAGCCCTTTGAAAAAAGTCTAACACCAAGAGAACTGAATTTTGCGTTCGAGAAAATAGTGGAAGTGATCCAATCTCACGAGTTCAGTGACGACATGGGTAAAATTCGAAAAAATAAACCGGTAGCAACGAATATACAAAAACTAAGCCCTTTTCTTCAGGAGAAAAAATTAGATTGGTGTTCCTCGACATTGCTGCGAGTTGGGGGTCGGTTATTGAATGCTCCTATCCCGTACGAAGCCAAATTCCCGTTGTTGTTGTCGAAAGGCTCACAGTTTGTTAAAACGTAAGTGTCCTACCTGCACGTTACAAATTGTCATGCTGGCCCTCGAGCTCTTGTAAGTCTGTTGCGAGAAAAGATATGGTTGGTTAATGCGCAGGAAGTTTGCCGCAGAATAGTTCGTTCTTGCAATCGTTGCTTTCGGTGCAAGCCGCAACTCTTGACGCAAATCATGGGGAACTTGCCATCGGACAGACTTCGAGCTCTCCGCCCTTTTAATATCTGTGGTGTTGATTTTTGTGGCCCATTTAACACAACGTATCGTATCCGTGGTAAGCCACCGTACAAATCATACGTGGCATTGTTTGTTTGTTTTGCGTCCAAAGCGGTCCACTTAGAGTTAGTGTCTGACCTCAACACTGATGCGTTTTTGTTAGCATTCCAAAGGTTCGTGAGTCGACGCGGGATTCCGGAGAAGGTGTGGTGCGACAACGAGAACTTCGTCGGAGCTGATCGCCACATGAGAGAGTCCCGGGCCCGTTTGGAGGAGCAGGGGGGCGGTATCGCAACATTCGCATTAAGAAAAGGATGCGAGTTTGCGTTCATACCGCCCAGAGCACCTGACTTCGGGGGACTTTGGGAGGCAGGTGTGAAGTCTGCAAAGCACCTGTTCCTTCGGACGGTCGGCGAAGACATCCTGACCGCGGAGGAGCTCGGAACTCTCCTCACCAGCGTGCAGGCCGTGCTCAACTCCAGGCCCCTCGGAGCGATCAGCACGGATCCCAACGACGGCGAAGCCCTAAGCCCAGGCCATCTCCTGATCGGCGGGCCCCTCCTAGCTCCACCCTTAGCAGCGCTCCCGGACCAAGTCAGCCCAACCTGCTTACGACGATGGCGCAGTGTCTCGTGTCTCAGGCACAGGATTTGGCAGCGTTGGTCCCTGGAGTACGTCTCGAGCCTCCAGGCGAAAAACAAGTGGCACCAGGAGGTTCCAAACGTCGACGTGGGAGCTCTCGTCGTCGTCGCCGAGGACAACCTTCCGCCGCAGCAGTGGATGATCGGGCGGATCGTGGCGGTGCACGTCGGCGCTGACGGCAAGGTCCGAGTGGCGGACGTGAGGACAAAGGATGCGACGTATCGGCGAGCGGTCCATAGGCTGGCGGTGCTGCCTGTGGCATGCTGAAGACGGTGGTCCTTCAGAGGGGGCGGTGTTCGCGCACTTTGCGTTTTGAAATTTGTTGAATAGAGTAAGGCGGGAGCGGGAGCGCAATAAAGACCTAATCGCTCTCGCGAATTCGCCCCGTCTCTCGCCCCCGTCGTTAAGTTAGGCTTAAGCATTTTCATATTGAAATTAAAAGCCAGTGTTAAATCGAACTCGATCCAAGCCACACTCCCTTTCGTCACTCTCTTCGTCGTTATTAAAATCGTCTGAGATCCACCAAGTCACGTATTTGTTAATACAAAAGAGTATTAAGTTTTTTCAGATAGCATTAAAGGAAAGGGGTATCTTAGCAGTTGGCACTATTCGCAATAACCGTCTAAAAAATGTCAATCTTCTTAATGAAAAACAGTTAGCTGACAAAGGCAAGGGATCTTTTGACATAAAGGTCGAAGCATCCTATAACTTGATCCCGTGTCGCTGGTATGATAATAAATGTGTTCAGCTTATTTCAAATTTTATTGAAGATACACCAGTTTCTGAGTGCATGCGTTGGTGCCGCAAAGAGAAAAGCATGGTTAATCATGGTAGATCATGGTAGATCGAACTTCACCAGATTCTTTCAAAGGGATTGAATCACCAAAATCTTCATTTCCAAAGAGGTCTTATATTATGGATCCAGCAAAGGCAATAAGATAAGACCAAATTGGTCACTGGGTTCAGTGGGGATCAAAAGGTAGATGTAGCATGTGTACTAAAGGCTTTCCCAGATCAAAATGTTCGAAATGTAATATCCATTTGTGCTCAAACCCAAATAAAAATTGTATTTACTGTATTATACTAATACTAACACAGAAAAATAAAGATTGTTAACAAAAATCTCATACTTGAATTTGCTTTTAAAGATAATATTGCTCATATCATATTGCTACGTACTTATTTACATGTATGAATGAACAAATGTTGCCTATAGGCAACTGTTCCCAGTTTAATTTGGGCATGAAAGGGTTAAATGTATATTTAAATAACTGATGGGATTAAACGAAACAGAGCGCAGAAAAAAACACGGTCGTTCAATTTGAAAGTCAAAGTCTTTTGTAGTAATAAAAATAATACATTTTCTTAAAAATAAAAAAAATCGACAGCGTTACCTGAGGAATTGAGTAAAGAAGTACTGTGTAAAATTTCAAAACGATTCGTCCAGTATATTTTGCAGGATAGTGTTTACCGACTGTTAAAATGACAATTTTTTAGGACAGCGTTTTAAAGTTTTGGTAACCGAAAAATCGAATATGAAAATAATTAAAAAAAAACGAAGCCGGATATTTGCTTTTTGCTAAATTGTTGGCCCTGCTAGAAAGTAAGTCGTTTTGGAACATGTGTTTTAAGTTGATGACTCCGGTAGAAATTTCAAATACTGGGCTTTCAGGGCAAGGCTTTTATTTAGTTTGGCTTCCAAACTACTGAACCGACGGCGGGCCAGGCAGTAGGAATTACCTATAGATCCGAAGCCCAGTGGAATTTTCTTTGAAGTGTTGTTCGCATCGCAAGACTTCAGTCAACATCTATGATTTTGCGGAGCTGAAGTCCTTAATTTTCCAAAATCGATTTACTGTCGCAGTAAGTGTGTCATCATTTGAATGACCGGTAGGATTCTTGACAATTACAGCCAACACAGATATAGGATTTGGCATATTCGACATCCATCCAGAAACTATTCAACCAAGGATAAGTAAAGAGTGGGCAACGTGCCTTCCGCATATACTCCGTCAGCTTAAGAGTCGGGTACTTCTTGTATATTTCTACGCGCGAGAGCGGATTGCAATAATCGTCTACAAAGAGTAACCCGGCTCTAATGACAGTCAATACCTAAAGAGCACGTTCTTGCTCACCCTGTCTCCTCACTCTTACTCCTACTCCAACGGCGCGGAGTTCTCAACGTAAAACCCCCACCATCAGAATTGACCCTTGGCGCATCAGCAACATGCAGAGGTATAACAGCAACAACTACAGCAAAACCAACCACTTCTACAGCAACGGCTCTTACCGCGGAATCAACTGCGATTTTCTCGACTGCAGCGCCAAATACAACGTTAACTAAATATTTGCCAACAAGCGGGCCCGGCCATACTGACCGGCATGGATGGCTACATGCAAATTAGGCGTAAGCTTGGCCCGTAGAATACCGCGGTGGGTAATAAGCCCAATATAAACCATGTCCAACAAGAAAACGAAGTTTTATGTATAATTACAAAAAATTTAATTTTTATACCCTTGCAAGCTTATAATTATAATTTCAGTCAAAAGTTTGCAACGCAGAGAAGGAGACATTTCCGACCCTATAAAGTATATATATTCTTGATCAGCATCACCAGGAGAGTCGATCTAGCCAAGTCCGTTTGTCCGTCCGTCCGTCCGTTTCTACGCAAACTAGTCTCTCAGTTTTAAAGCTATCTGCTTGAAACTTTCCCAAAACTTGTCTTTCTATTGCAGGTACTATATAATTCGGAACGAGCCGGATCGGGCGTCTATATCTTATAGCTCCCATAGGAACAATCGGAAAAATTTGTTTTTTAAAAATATAACTTTGTTGTTTTAATGTTTTTTTTTTGTTCTTCAGGATTTGATAATATTTAAATACTATGGAATTACGGGTTTAATTTTATTAAAATCGGATGTCAGTATCATATAAAACAATAAAACATTATAATTGTTCAATTATATGAAATAAGTGACAAAAAAATTATTACTTCGATGTTTAATAATTTAAATAAATTTACTTCAAGATATAGTAATTCTTGAATATTTTAGATTTCTGTTTTAATTTTTATTGAAATCGGACAATAATATCATATAGCTTATAGAAATGACCGAAAACTTGAGAGTAAAATCGACCTAGCTTCATTGTTATTTCAGGCGATTCGAATTAGCCACTTCCGTCAGATCGTAACTATAACTTTGTCGTTTCGTAAAATATTTCCATATACTCCAAGATATAGTAACTTTTAGCAATCTCAGAATAATAGTAAGGCATCATATAGATGCCTTAGAATGATCATTAAAAAACAGGCAAATCAACACAACTTAAGCGTTTTGAAACATTTACTGACATCTGTCATCTATTTTACAAAGGTCTTTTTTATATTCAAGTTTGATACCCCCACGACTGGTTAAGGGTGATAGTTTTATTTTATATTTATTTGTAACCCTATATACTAAAACAGGTTATGAATAATACAGATAATAAGGCTTATGCAAAGGTAGGTATTAGGTTACTGAATATTAAGTAACGCCCCTACAGAAAGTCACCTTAAATTAAACAACCTATCGTAGAAACCCTTAACCTTTACATTTATGAATCAAGGGCAGGTATATACAACCCGATACTTTGATTTCATATTACAACCCAGTCTACCTAAACTTTTCCAATTCTTGATTTACATCATCCAGGTCAAAAGGTCTGGTAACTGATTTACTAATGTACACGTACACAATCCTTTAATTGCATAATCAAAGTAGTTACCTGCACCTTTCTGCACTACGGGATTCTTCGTGAGAAAAAGGGTTGACCTTTGTGTTGTCAACAGGAAAAAAATCAGCCTTTATATTGACACGTATGCCTAATCCAGGGATTAGTCTGTAAATAACATTCGCCGTATAACAACCTGTTTCTGTGTAAGCCAATATTACTGTCCGAATTTTCTGTCTCCCTTTGCTGTTTTAATCCACATTATATTTTTCCACAATTTAATAATAACAATTGCAGTATTTTGTCTATCTATCAGAAAATTATAAAATGATGTATGAATCAACCGTTAACCAAATATGGGGCTTAGGATTGAAGCGTACATAAATTTATCATAGTATTAGACACAAGTTCAAAATTCCCTGTATTTAAAATTTTTTTAATAACAAACACGTATAATCCCTTTATATTTTTATTTATACGATTTTTTCCTGAGATAAAGAGAATAAGAGAATGCCACGCGTATCATCTTTATTTTAGGAACAACGCCGCCAAGCCGCACTAAGGCGCAGCCGAGCCCAATATCATAAAAATGCACCGCAGATAAGGACCCGGAATGCCTTGCAAATTGCCGAGACTTGTGCAAGTAATTTGTAACCATATGAGGAAGCACGCACACGAAATACGGCAGCACGCCTTAAGCTCACGGTCAGGCCAGAGCTAACTCCGAGGAACGTCGACGACAGCAGGACCGAAACACTGCAGCGCACGCGTTAGCCAGGGCAAACTCCCAAAATACTGCTAATCGCGCTACTTGGAGAGCCGATGAAGAAAATTGCAGCCCAGAGCGCGTAAGGGACGCTGATGCTCACAGGATCGTTAGGAATAACCCCATAACTCGTGCGCATCAGTAGCACTATAACACATTGCGTAGCCGGGAGACAAGCCTACAGCGGAGACTTCGAGAGCAACAAATTCAGGAAATGGCCGCGGAAAGATTAATCACATATAGGAGCAGTACCCAAAATCGCCAGGCGAATCTTTAAGGCAGTCGCAGCAAAATATTGCTGCTAGAGCTGAACATTCCGCAGATGAAAGGGAGGATCAACGGGAATTACAGCGCCAGAGGAGCCGAAACACTTCGCGGGAACAATATCTTCGAAACATTAAGGACGGACCAACAAAAATATGTACATGCTGTGGAAATTTCCGAGTCCGTCCGGTATATATATATATTCTGCAGTACATGCCGTCAAGCTGTTTTCAAAGGCAGACTACCAATGGCTTAGACTTTCCAGAAATTCCGGAGTGCCTTAAAAACTTAACGTGTCTGGAAGTGCGCTTTATTTTTCCTCGAACTCCGATTATTCGCATTATCTCCCTAGAATATGAAAGGCAATGCGAAATAAGAGGAACGGTGGTAAAAGTTCCTATTTCTGTCCCAGACACTGTAAGTGCGCTTCCCCGATCGTTTAATTCCACTCATGTAATCCACGTTCACCTTAAAAGGAAACTGGAATACTCCCATAATTTTATGACAGAAACTATTCGACCAGCTCGGGTTTTTGAAGCTGTACGGTATTTAGTTAACACTGAACTGTACAGAAAACACGATACCATATTTGATAATGACTGGCTTAACCAAGTTGGCGATAGGGAAGAATTACCTTTTATCGCAGATGAATCTGATCAAGAAGAAGTTGAACAACTATTGCGACAACCGCTTAATTCTCAACAAATCGATCAACAAGAAGAAGAGCTAAATCCAGGCGGTCATGAAACTTTATTAGAAAATAACAATACTGAGCTCGAACGTATTGATTTGGCCCCTGGGGAAGGCCGCCGTCCAACAAACCTAACCCTAGATGAATATGCGGAAGAACTTTTGTTCCCAACTATATCTTGCAGATTCGTTTCTACGACCGTCGTTGTTCAGTGGTACCAAAGTCCTTTATATGTACAAGTTTTATGAGATGCAGCGAATTCAAAACATAATTTCCATCGCCCTACAAAATAAGTCAGGTGCGGTAACTGCTGCAAATATAAGGGATGAATCATTTGTTGACAGACTTGTACAGTATGACGACGGGTATCATATTCTGTTCCGCCCCAGCTCATTGGGAGGCTGAAAAAAAAAGTTATAGCCATGATAAGACAATTTGGGTTGCCTACAAGAATTCATTCACTACCAGCGCTATAAGCACAGCTCTTTATGTTTAAGATAGCTGCTTAGCCAGGAATTCTGCCTCTTCAATATGCGTTCGGATGAAGAAGCGACACTTTTAATAATTTATTGTCAAAAAACCGTCGTCGCATGCATACGTGTATTTATTGTGCCCCGGGAAAAAGTATTCAATAAAATCACAAAAGTGCAGTGACCGAAAAGACGCTTTCTGCGATGAAATCGCGAATGTTTATATTGATTGGTCATATAATTAAAACTCTAATTAACTTTACCACGAATGCAATGAGTTTGATCGACGTTCGCAAACAACGTCAACGTGAGCAAGACGAGAGACGGCTTTCAGTACAAATAAATAACGCGTAACTCAAGCGCGGGCAATTACCCCCAACTTGACCGAGTTCTTAAACGTATCGAGCGAGAGAGCGCGTTCTTGCTCCCCCTCGCTATCATCGACGTCTCTGCGGCCAAAGAGCGCTGAATGTGCTCCAATGCAGGTATGCAATAACCTAAGCTCATCAGCAGTAACTAGCACCGCAATTTCTTTAACAACGTCAACTGTAACTACAACAACAACTGCAACCGTATCGACTGCGCGTTTAATGACATCATCAGCTAGCAGCGCAATTATTAATACGTCTGCCGCTGCGCTGCCCAAAAAACAGAACTCAACCAATGAATGTGCTAAACCGAGCCCTCTAAATTCTCAACGCAAAATAACCCGTAACAATGCTAGCCTAGCTGGAATGGATTTAAAATCTTGGAAGACGCCTATGACGTTGAGGCGGCCGAATCTACTGAAGTCGAGAAAAGGAAGCCAAAACCTCCGCCTATTTATATTCGAGAAAAAAGTTCCAATGTTCTTGTCAACAAAATTATCGAGCTTATTGGAAAGGATAACTTCCACATAATACCTCTAGTAAAGGGCAACATCCAAGAAACAAAGATTCAAATGAAGTCTGAAGATAATTACAGAGTAATATCGAAATATCTTTCCGAGAATAAAAACAACTTTTACACGTATCAGCTAAAAAGTAGCAAGGGCCTGCAAGTAGTACTTAAGGGCATAGAGTCCGACGTAACGCCTGCAGAGATAACAAAGGAGCTTCAAGAGAAGGGATTTAACGCTAAGACAGTCTTCAACATCCTTAACAGGGATAGAAAGCCGCAGCCACTCTTTAAGGTTGAGCTCGAACCAGAAAATAAGCCCCTAAAGAAATATGAAGTGCACCCCATTTACAATCTTCAGTTCCTGCTGCACCGCAGAATTACAGTTGAGGAACCGCACAAACGCAATGTGCGAACTGACAAGAATATGGCCATACAAGGTCATACTGTGAGCTGCGCCCGGTGTGTGTAGTTTGTGGAGATCTTCATGACTTCGGCAACTGCGGTGGCAATCACACTGCTAAATACAGAGGCTGCCCTGCTTATAAGGAGCTGAAAAGTCGCATCCACCAGAGAGGAACTGCCGCCCTCACCCAAAATAAACAGATGACAGCTTCCAGATCAAACCCTGAAGTCTTCTTCTCGACTGCAGCCAGATCCTCACTAGGACCCTTAAACTCTGATAAAAATGTGACTTACGCAAGCGCTTTAAAATCAGGACTGGCTAACCCTGTCTCAAAAAGTTCATTTCTGCAATCAGCATACCAAGAACCGAACACGGCTCAGCAGCAACAATGCAAACCAAAATCTATTGATTCAAATGCTGGTTTCAAAACAATGATAAGCGCCGAATGCCTCTCGGATATTTCATCTGATCACTCGCCTGTCCCTTTTATTCTACTCCGACATCCAGGCGCATTGGAGCAATCGTTTAAATTGACATCTCAGAAAACCAATTGGGTTAAGTACAAGAAATACGTTAGCTCACACATTGAGCTAAGTCCTAATCTCAACGATGAAGCCAACGTAGACAGATTTGTTAATACACTGGAGTGTGTACTCATCTCTGCAGCTCGAGTTTCAACACCCCAAACTACAAGTACGCAAAGCAACCGAAAGAAGACAAATCTACAAATAGAACAGCTCGACCTCAAAAAGCGACGCTTACGTCGAGAGTGGCAACTCCACAGATCGCCATCGGCTGACAAAGCTTAAAATATGCCTCACGTCAACTCACAAAAGCTTTACAGCAAGAAGAAGCTCATGTTCACCGACGCTACATAGAGCAATTGTCAACATCTAGTACAAAACACTCATTATGGAGAGGTCACCCTACTCTAAGCTCACCGACAGTAACCGTGATGCCTATTATAAATCCCCCAGGCGGCTGGGCGCGCAGCGATGCAGACAGAGCCAGCACGTTTGCCAACCACCTTAAAAATGTCTTTTAACCAAATCCTGCCGACTTTACCATATTAGCCTCAGCTTCAACATGAGCCAATTGAGTTTGGCCCAAACTAAATCGTTAACATCATCAAAAATCAGCTGAATCCGAATAAGAATTTGCGGCTTGGTACAATTTCGACAAGTCAAACTCTCGAACAGAAAGGTCTAACGAAGATTATGATGAACCGATCGACTCGGAACCAGATGAGGAAAACGCCATTGCTGAACAATGTTTCGCACTTCTAGATGGGACTGGTAGTGTGAAAAGGCGTAAGCATGCCTTAATTCTTAGATGGGTTCGCTTTAGCTTAAACTCTTCCCCATCTGATTATTTTAGAGAGCATGTAATGCTTTTCTTCCCGTGGAGGAGTGAGGAATCGGAACTTATTTCAAATGACAATGAAAGTACATTCAGAAATAATTTTGAAATAATCAAGACCAACAAAGAGCAATATGATGTGTTTGATGATATGGAATTGGAGAGGGTTCTTCAAGAATTGCAAAATTTTGATAGAGAACCAAACCGTCCTCTTGGTGGACTAGATGAAGAGTTTAGAGCCTTGGCAGTACCAAACGTTGGGCAAAACGTAAATGTACTCCAAGATGACATTGAAAATAACCCAGAGGATGGAGAAGTTCAACTTATTAGACTTCCTCCTTTGGTATCTTAAGACACACTTTGCTCCCTTACTAGGTCGCTTAACTTTAAGCAACGCCAGTATTACGACCAATAATAGTGTTTGGAGATATGAAGCAGCTTAGCCCAGTTGTGGATCGGTGGATATTCCTAGAAAATAGTAAATACCCCTATAACATTCTTGCCGGAGCTAACCTTTGGAATAATTTTAAGTTTTTTGAGTTAACTAAAATAATGAGACAACGGGACGATCACGCGTTTGCTTTGGCATTAAATAATATGTCCGAGGCCAATATGACAGACGCAGATGTAGAGCTTCTTAGGCAAAGAGTTGTTTCACCCACCGAGGTTGTTGATGACGCAATTCATTTGTTCTGCTCTAATGATGAGGTTGCCCATTATAAAACATTTAAGCTTGCCCAAATTCAGACTGAAGACTTTTTTTCAACTGCCAGAAAGCAATAGAGTCAGGACGTTAAGAATGGCCCAAAATATGAAAACCTCAGAAACCCAGGGCTTAGCATATATTCTTCAGCTAAAAACAACGGCAAAGTATATGGTTACCGCCAATATAGTGTGAGGACGCTTAAAGGCGCCTCTCATTTTTTATCTCAGCCATTGGAGGCCAAATCTTATCTCAGCCATTGGAGGCCAAATCTTATCTAATCTCAGCCATTGGAGGCCATATCTTAAGTCACAGCCACTGAAGGACTGATTAGTTATTAAGTTTCTAAAATATATATTTAAGTCTAAAACCTAAGTAATCCTAGTTTTCAAATAGGCGCGCGCGAGGTCAGTAGTATTGATCTGCAAGATCAGTCCGCTGGCTAGTCGGGGCGAATGTCCAACAGTATCGATAAGTTAAGCGCAAAAGCGGGCGATTAAGGACAAGCTTAGTGCTGTTAATAATAAAAAGCGTGCTGTAAAGGGAAAAAGCGTGTCGACGTGGAACCGCGATCGACGGAGATCGGCCTCATTCTTTTCCGGCAGCCAAGCAGCTCAGACCACAAGGACCACACCAGCAACAGAGAATCCCGCGGACGGCAACGCCATACCACGACCCGAGCAATGGAGGGCAGGTGGATTTCGTACCGGCGGAAGGACGAACTCCAAGCCATCCTCAAGGAGTTGGGGTTGAACACCCACGGCCAGGTGGACGAACTACGTCCCCGGCTTGCATCGTTCATCGGAGGGTCCAACCAGAGTCCGGCGCTCCGGGAACGCTTTGCCGCATTGGAGGCCATCTACCCAGAGGCTCCCACATCAAAGGTAGTGACCAACCGGTCCACCTCACCGATGCCCGGCGCAGGGGTCACCCTTCTCTCCGTGCCACCCCCAGAACATCGTCACACGAGCCCAGGACGTGCAGCCCAAGGCTCCCACCCCGCTGCCCAATCGCCATCCCAGCACATGTCCGCAGCCGCATTCGCCGAGAAGCTTCGGGGATGGGGCGTCCTTTTCGATGGGCAAGCCGACCCCCTGCACTTCATGGAACGAGTCGAGGAAGGCGCTACGTCATACAGCGTACGGAACAGCGACATCCCACGGGCCATCGCCGGATTACTGTCGGGCCGCGCCGAAGGCTGGTACCGAGCCTACCAGATGCACGCCGTGCCCTGGGAAACTTTCAAGCGGGTGTTCTTGGAATTTTTTCTCGATCAGGACCCGACACCAGCAAGGCGGCGAGCCTTTCAAGTTCTATGTGGTACAACTACGCCTGATGATGCAGCGGGCAAATTACTCGTTCGAACAGGAGCTCGAAAGGATTTACGAGAATCTGCTACCGGAGTATCAACTCTTCATAAGGCGTCATGAATTCTCCTCGCTGGAAGGGTTGACGCAACTAGCCATCGCTTTCGAAATTGCACGGGACCGAGACCCAGTACGACAAGCAGAGCTAGTTCCACCCGCAAGTGGAAGCTACATCTCCATCCGGCCCTCGCCGACGAGAGCCCATACGACCAGCGGCGACGCCTTTCGGCACATCGAATCCAGCGATTTCAAACCGGATGATTTCCCAGGAGGCCGAAACACCTGTCGTCGTGGCGCGAGCCTGCAGCCGTTGCGCCGAGGTGGGACACTTCGTTCGGGAATGCCAGAACCCACCAGTCCTATACTGCTGGGACTGCGGGAAACGTGGTACCCGCACCATTGACTGCTGCCGCCAGTCGGGAAACAACCGGGGTCCTCGCACACACAGGGAGCAGGCGGCGACCCACTCAGCGCTACCCCACCATTAGATCCACCGCTCCGCTTGACGGGAGGCCGGATCGTCGCCACGGTTACCATCGAGGGCAGCTCTTCCCGGCAACCATCGACACGGGGGCCTCCAGAAGCTTTGTCAGCGAAGCGCTCGCCAACCGGCTCGATTCGGGTCGAAACATCAAGGAAGTTCGCACCCAAATATACCCACACGAAGAGCCGAACCGGGCCCAGTCACCCGAGCGGCGCCAACAGCGGCGGTCGTACACCTTTCGAACCCACCGACTCCTACCCGGCGGACAACAAGGACCACCGAGGTCCAAACCCGTCCCAAGGCAGCACATCACGTGGACTGCGGGACGGAACCCAGCCCCAGTTCCATCGGAACCCTCGCCACCACCGGACCCTCCCGACACTACCACAGGAATCACGAAGTCCGAGGTCACCGTCAAGGAAGGCAAGTGCAGCCTCCAGCCACTACCGGATGCCGCCGTGGCCAAGAAAAGGAACTCTTTTCGGGGGTATCTCGCGGGTCAAGACCGCTTAGCCAGCACAACGGCAGGAACGTTCCCCGACGACCCGGATTTTCCCCGGGAAGCCCGCAAAGAAGCGGGAAGTACCAGCTACTCGCCCAGCCGGATACAGAGGACGCTCCGAGGCGCAATCCGTTCCGAAGGCATTGCCCTCACGGACACCTGGCCACAGTCGCGGAATCCCCGCCGGGATCGCTAGTGTCTGAAGAACCTCTCGACGCAGTAACCCTCCGGTTTCTTCAAGAGGAGCTTAGGCATTTCGACCAGCTGCAAGGAACAACGGATATAGCCGAGCACACCATCACCCTTCGGGGAGATAAACCGCTGAAACAGCGGTATTATCCCAAGAACCCGGCCATGCAGCGTATCATCAACGAGCAGGCGGACGAACTGCTGCAGGACGAACGAATCGAACCCTCTCGAAGCCCGCACAGCGCACCACTGGTGCTGGTCAGAAAGAAGACAGGGGACATGCGGATGTGCGTTGACTATCGTCAACTCAACGCACACTTCATACCCGACGCGTACCCGCTTCCCCGCATAAACCATATCCTGGAACGTCTCCGGAATGCCCGGTTCATCTCCACGTTGGACCTTAAAAACGGGTATTGGCAGATTCCCATGGCGGAAAGCAGTCGAGAATGTAGAAGTATTTGGGTCACCTGATCAGCGAGGAAGGCATGAGGACAGACCCCGACAAAATAGCGGCAATCAAGGGGCTGCATCCCCCGACTAATGTCAAGGAACTTCGCCGCCAACTCGGAATCGCATCCTGGTACAGAAATTTTATCCCAGACTTTACCTCCCTCGTACAACCGATGTCGCGACTCCTGAGGAAGGGAGTAAAGTGGACCTGGGAAGAACCCCAACAGCAGGCGTTTGATTCGCTTAAGGCTCGACTGACGTCCGCTCCTGTATTGGCCTGCCCAAACTTCGAGTATAAGTTCCAACTTCAGACGGACGCCAGCGACAAAGGACTCGGTGCGGTCCTCACTCAGAATATTGAGGGCGACGAACGGGTAATCGCCTACGTGAGCCGTCGACTAGAGCGGGCGGAGGAAAATTACTCGGGAGTGCCTCGCCATTGTGTGGGCCACCCGAAAGTTACGTTGCTACCTGGAGGGTTATAAGTTCGACGTCATCACGAATCACCTGGCCCTTAAATGGTTGAACTCCATTAACAACCCCACGGGACGTATAGCACGGTTTGCACTGGAACTCCAGCAGTACCAGTTCGACGTACTCTATCGGAAGGGCAAATACAACGTGATCGTCGACGCCCTCTCCCGGCAACCGCTCGGAAGACTCCAGTTACTCGCAGAACTTAAGTGCCACTGCAAATGGGTACGAAAGATGCAGGAGCAGGTCCAAAAACGCCCTGAGAAATTTCCGGACTACTCCCTGGATAATGGACACCTCTATAGACACATAGGGCATCCCACGGACATCAGAGTAGGCAACCCCTGGAAGCTGTGCGTGCCGCCAGAACAGCGTCAACGCGTGCTGGGAGAATGCCACGACCATGCCTTCGCCGGGCACCTAGGCATCCGAAAGACGCTCAGGAGGATCGCCCAGCGTTACTTCTGGCCTGGACTTCATCGGGACGTGGTACGGTACGTTATTAGCTGTCTGACCTGCCAACAGTACAAGGTTAGTCAGTGTAAACCAGCCGGCAAGATGCTCACTCGTCAGCCTACAGAGCCGTTCACGCTCGTCGGAGCCGACTTCGTTGGACCCCTTCCCCGGACCCGGGGAGGAAACACCATGCTCTTGGTTTTCATCGATGTATTCTGCAAGTGGGTAGAGCTCATCCCATTGAAGAAAGCCACCTCCGCACAACTGGAGTTCGGATTCCGAGAAAGGATCCTCTCTCGCTTTGGAGCCCCCAGAAGGTTGATTTGCGATAATGGCACGCAATTCACCAGCCGAAGCTTCAGGGTGTTCTGCCGGAACAACGGCATTCAACTGGAATACACCGCGCCGTACTCTCCCCAGCAAAATCCGACGGAACGCGCCAACCGCACTATCAAGACCATGATAGCACGATGAGGCGACGTGAGTGGCTGCCCCAACTAGGCTCACCGGTGCTAGTCCGCCTTCACCATCTGTCCAAAGCCAGCGAGGGCTTTAACGCGAAACTTGCGCCGAAGTACGCGGGCCCGTTTAAGGTGGTGAAATTTCTATCATCAAACGTCGTGCGGCTACAGCAGATAGACGGCCGGAAGAGGCGTACAGCTGGCATAGGCGATTTAAAAGAGTATCATCAGCGTGAAGAACAACGAGAAGACTTTACAGAAGGCCCCAGAAGGAGCGATTCGCAACACGCACCTGATGACGTGCCCGGTACACCTCTGCAAGGGTAAACATAAGTGGCGTACTCGCCAGCAAGCTACTTTTAAGCGGGGAAAATTGTATCGAATAGGCTAGTTAAAAATAGTTTGATCTTCGCACTCAGGCTAGACAAGTTAGGAAACGTAATACTAGGCTAACTATTTGGACACCTTTCAGAGTCAACAACATGCAACAAATGGACCCCTATCGACCACCGAGAAGGCTCTACGGCCAGCAGAAGCGGAGAGTCCCAAGGCCGCGACTCGGTATTGTCCACCCGCACCCCGACTCCACCCCAGTTCAGCCCATGGCAAGGCATGAGATCGCCCGAAGGACCCGCTGGTCGCACTTCACCGGACAACACCGACTCCGTGTCAACCGAGGTTCGGTCTCCGGACGTCAGCATGGTGGTCAGCGGTGACGTTCCGGAGGTATTTGAGCCCCTACCCGGAGACGACGAGGAGGAGGAGCCAACCACCCCCACGGTTGCACGCCTGGCCCGGCTACAAGTAGACGACGGAGACGAGCCCGGGGCATCGACCACCCACGTCCTGGTGGGCGCATGTCTGCAAGGTCAGGACCATAATGCCTTCGCTTCTGGGAGGCCCACAGGAGTTCCCCAGCGAGCCCAGAGTCCACCGACGACTCGGACGTCGTAGTCGACGGTTGATTTTGGAGGGACCGCCCGCAAGCTCAGGTCAAACGCGCCATAGCCGAAACGAACCGGGCTTGGGACGGCTACGCTGGCGATATCGCACCAGCTCGGGAGGAATCCGAGCCTGAGAGTGGCCTCTGCTCTAGCCAGGGGGACAGCGACGACGAGGGAGAGGACGTGCTGGACATCCACGCAAGGGAGGTCGGCCCCGACATGGCCGTACCCGAGGAGCACGTTCCCGCTATAGCCGAGAACCCGCAGAACCAAACTCCACCCGGAACTCCAGCACGCTCCAGCCCCCCCGTCCACACCGAGACGCTGCCAAATGGAGTCCCCGCGGACCCCCACCAACGCGGTACGTCCGCGCCTGGAGCTGTCGCAACCCGCGCTGTCACCCGGCCTCGGACCCTCTCAGCGGGAAGCACCACCCACACCCGGCCGATCCATTCCCCATGCGGTCATGGACCTGTTTCTAAGACCCTCGGCGCAGGCGCCGTCCCAAAGCGGAGACGAGGAGTTGGACCTGCGACTGTTCCTAACCGGCGGGGAACAACATGAGGTGCTCCAGGCTCTCCAGGAGGACCCAGCGGAGGACCCAGCGGAGGACCCAGCGGAGGACCCCAGTCAGGGGTGACGCCCACTGGATCGAGGCGGACTGGAGGGTAGACACTCCGGACCGCCGTCTGCCCCCCATCCTCGTCACGTCCATTCAGGCCCAGGATCGCCGATGCGTACGGTATCTACGCCACTTCGACGGGGCCAAATTCCGAATCAGCGTGACCGCACGAGGCGAAGTCTCCGTGATCCTCCGCCCGTCTCAATAACCACCCCGAAGTAAAGGGGGGGTGTGAGGACGCTTAAAGGCGCCTCTCATTTTTTTTCTCAGCCATTGGAGGCCAAATCTTATTTCAGCCATTGGAGGCCAAATCTTATCTAATCTCAGCCATTGGAGGCCATATCTTAAGTCACAGCCACTGAAGGACTGATTAGTTATTAAGTTTCTAAAATATATATTTAAGTCTAAAACCTAAGTAATCCTTTTCAAATAGGCGCGCGCGAGGTCACCAGTATTGATCAGCAAGATCAGCCCGCTGGCTAGTCGGGGCGAATGTCCAACAGTATCGATAAGTTATCGCAAATCACCCGTGAATAAGCGCGCGTGCTGTTAAGCGCAAAAGCGGGCGATTAAGGACAAGCTTAGTGCTGTTATTAATAAAAAGCGTGCTGTAAAGGGAAAAAGGGTGTCGACGTGGAACCGCGATCGACGGAGATCGGCCTCATTCTTTTCCGGCAGTCAAGCAGCTCAGACCACAAGGACCACACCAGGCCATAGAGTAAGACAAGAAGCAGAGATTAAAAACCCAGATCCTGAGTGCGAAGGTTAGGGAGAAATACTTAGTGAATAAAATAAAACATAAAGTTGTGAAATTCAAACCCCAAGCCTGGCTACTAAAATTTAGTGAACTTCGCTGAGTGTTTTTCGGGGCGGCTAGGTTACCGTATTGCGTTTCCGAGGTTTATTATCTCTACGCAACGCGGATACCAAAGCTACCCACGTGTTACTCCAGGTCGGGCAAGTTCTCGTATTGCGTTTCCGAGGTTTATTTTCTCTACGCAATACGAACACTTACCAGACTAGAGAAAAACGCGGTAAAACTATCGCCGGCCTTTTCTGCTCACGCTCAGGTTAGGGAGAGGCTAATAAGATTTAGTGCATTTGGCGGAGGGGCTTTTCGGGTCAGTGAGGTTTCTGAGTTGCGTTTCCGAGGTTTATTTATTTATTTATTTATTACGCAACGCGGGACGCCAAAGCTGCACGCGTGCCTATTCACGTCGGACAAGTTGTCGTATTGCTTTTCCGAGGCTCACTCTGCGCAAAGCGAACGCTTGCCGGACGGGAAAATTTCCGTTGATTTCCCAGCGTTTCCCCCCCGATCGCCCACGCTTAGGCCCAGTCGGAAAATCCCCGCCAGTTAAATTATTGGCGGCCCGTTTTCGTGTTGCGTTTCGGAGGTTCGGTTTTCTCTACGCACCACGGACGACGAAGCTGTCCGCGTGCTCGTTCGTGTCGGACAAGTTCCCGTATTGCGCTTCCGAGGCTTCCTCAGTGCAAAACGGACGCTTGCGAGACCGGAAAAGCTATCCGGGTGCTAGTTGGTCTCGGCCAGTTGACATTACGCCTCCGAGTGATCTACGCTACGTAGAGGTGGAGACCCAAACCACGTGATCCCGTAAACAAAATCCCGGCGGCAAATCCCAGTCCCGTTTCGTCTCCTGTGTTTTCTACAAATTTAACTGTAGAGGACTCCGGCCGGACTAAAGTCTATCCCAGCCTAAGAAAAGTCCTTACAATAGACACAAATGACGGACTAGTAAATAGTGCAACTAGCCAATTAATGCAAATTGACCATTGCATGGTTAACGGCTCCCATATAGTTATAGGACTGTCGGTAAAGTTTTCAGATCCTACGGTTGGGGCCATAGCCAGGTCAAAAGTTCGAAGGAATGATAATCCCGGTTGGACTCCCATTTAGAAAACAGCCCGACTTTTTCAGTGCGGAAGCTCAGGACATTCTTCGATTGATCGTAAGCAATTCCCAGTTGTTCCTGCTGAGGCTATTACCATCCACAAAAGCCAAGGAGCAACCTACAGCAAAGTCGCAGTGCATTTAAAAAGAGGCATTAAGCGAGCTTCGCTTTACTTAGGATACAGCAGGGCAACATGCGCATCGGGTCTTTTCCTTTTATGAGACTTTGTTCCTCCAACTATATTTGGAGCAACAAATGTCCAAGACGAACTTCAATGTTTAAGAGGGGAAAAGGCTTTGACTACGCAATACGAATTCTTGGTCAATAGAAATGATGCCGTCTCATTGTATTACCACAATGTTGAGTCTCTTCGTGCTCATTACGAAGATATTGCCAACGACAAAATTATTTGTTCCGCAAACTTTTTATGTTTGGTTGAAACCTGGGCTCTTCCACATGAAGAGTATAATATAAGGGATTTTGACATTATAAGGAGAATAGATAGCAATCGTTTGAATGGTATCTATGCTAAGCAGAGTATTTCGCAAAATATTGAATTTTTGTTCGAAACAACTAAATCAATATGCCCGATGAGCACCTATCAATCAATTGCATTAAAATTTCTTGACACATCATTTTTAATTGTACATAGGAGTCCTAGATTCCTATTACAAGATTTCGAAACGAAATTAAAGCTGACGTCGAAAAAGTGCGCAGAATAGATAATAATAAAGTGGTAATATTAGGAGATTTTAATATTTGCAGATCCTTAAGAACTTATTCTCTGGAGGCAATTTTAAATGCGTATAACCTTTTTGGAACAAACAGATCTCCAACAACAAAACACCTTACACATATTGATTGGATATTCACCGGAAACCCTCGCCCTCATATATGAAACACCACATAGTCATCATGATTGAATTTTCCTCAGTTATATAATATATATAATAAAACTATTATATAATAAGTGCTCAATTGTAAATAAATAAAAAATAGATATAATATAAATTGTAAAAAGATAATTGTATATATATTCTAAATGTATTTATCTTTATTATTTAAGCAAATATAGTTTCCAACTCGTGGATTGAGACCTTGTCGTGGTGTGGGGCAGAGTACGTGAATTTCGGAATAAATATCACTGAAACCAGCAACAATCCGATAAAATAAATAGGGGCATTAACTATACATTAACATTATAAAAATATAAGGCCAATTTACGCGATTTGATGGCTGTAAGTTTCTTTCTGACCAAATAAATACACTGAATAATTATTATATCTGCAAGGGTATATAAACTTCGGCATGCCGAAGTTTGCTTCCTTTCTTGTTAGGAATGTTTTTGGTAACCGTAAAGTCTATAATCGGTTGTTGCTGCTGAGCAGTGTTCGGTTCTTGGTATGCTGATTGCAGAAATTAACTTTTTGAGACAGGGTTAGCCAATCCTGATCTTAAAGCACTTTCGTAAGTCACATTTTTATCAGAGTTTATGGGTCCTAGTGGGGATCTGGCTGCAATCGAGAAGAAGACTTCAGGGTTTGATCTGAAAGCTGTCATCTGTTTTTCTTTTGGTGTTTTTTTTATTTTTTCACTCCATTTTTTTAAATGTTCAGCGAGAAGCGCGCGCCAAAAGATAAAATTTTTTAATTTTTTTTATTCTATTCGCTAGGGTCCACCCAAAGTTCATTTCAGCAGACTGGCAACGCTATGGAATTTTGTTGTATTTTTTCGTCAATCTGAGTACCGAGGTAAAAAAAAAAAGCTTGACGAAAACTGAACGCCAGATGTTTGCCTCTCGCTCTCTCTCAAGACTGGCAGACGGTTTTCGTCGACCTGAGTACTAGGCTTTTTTTTTAATTTTTTCTGAAATACGCGTATATGCAGACATATAAAAATAGGGGGAAAAAGGGATAAACGAGCTTTTACCATGATCAAGGTATAAGACTTGGAAATATTGATGTCATATTTGGACCGATTTCACCCTGTTATTCCTATGGAAGCTATAGCATATAGACGTCTGATCGGTACGCCCCTTTACCCTGATCAAGGTATACATAAAAAAATAATATTTGGAAAGATTTATGTCAATAGCTTATATACTGCTCGAAATATTCTGAAAAGGTTTAAATTTTAAGCGATTGCACCATATTGTTCCTATGAAAGCTATAGGATATAGACGTCCGATCGGCACTCGTTTTTACCCTGATCAAGGTATGCATAAAAAAATAAGATTTGGAAAGATACATGTCAATAGCTTTTACACTGCGCGAATTATCTTCCATTATTACAAGTAATATCGGATTGTTTCTATGAGAGCAATAGGATATGACGTGCGATCGGGGAGGTTTTTAAACTTGATCTTCGTAAACATGTTTTAGGACGACTGTCAAAGTTTCAGATCGCTAGCTTTTAAACTGAGCTCGCAAACGGCATTGAAACAAACGGACAGAAGGACGGACGGACATAGCTATATCGACTCCCCTATTGATCCTGATCAAGAATAAATATACTTTATGGAGTCGGAAACATCTCCTTCACTGCGTTACAAATTTCTGACCAAAATTATAATACCCTCTGCATGGGTATAAAAATTAAATTTTGTGTAATTATACATAAACTTCTGGCGGAGCCGAAGTTGATATACCCTTGCAGAATATTCTGTAAATTATAATGGTTGCCCAAAAATAAAACCATAAAAAATCCCAACTTCCTAACTTTACAAACACCAAAGTTATGGCATTTCCGATCAATCAGTTATATGGCAGCTATAGGATATAGTCGGCCGATCCCGGCCGTTCCGACTTATATAGTGCGTGAGTTACCGTACAGGCTTGGCACGCTGAGCCTTCAACGAAACCTCCCTGAGCTACCCTAGTTTCGACACATATAAACTAAAGTGTTGCAACTTTAGATTTAATTGATATTTAGAACAACGACCGACCAAAGGGCCAGTCGTTGCTCTTGGGCCCATTTTTGTCAACACTGCACTTGAGAGGAAACCCCAACTCCTCTCAACCAGGAAACGCGACACCGACTCAGCGAATCGCCACTCGAGGCAGCGGCACTCGAACTATACACTTATGTTTATGCACTTTGTATTAGTATGTAAGATATATAAGAACTATGTACTTTTGGCAGCAGCGGTTTCTTGGCCACTGCTGAATATTATAGAAGTCAGTCTTGAATTTGACAAAACTGAAGGAAGTCGAGTTTCTATATTTTCCATCCACCGTTCCCGATACAATAAATACTTAAAACTTATAAACACCACCACCAACTCCACGAAGAAGGAATTCATCGTTTTGGTTTTTACCATAACTGGCGCAGCCGACTCCGGACCGAGATGGAAAAAAGAGATAAAAGATGTTAAGCTCAGTACAAATTGCTAAAAAACACTTACACAAACCCAAACACACTAACACGAGTATTTAATTTGTAATATATTTTTTCCAGTGGTGTAATGTTGAAAGCGAAAATGTTTTTCTGTTTTAAAAATAAAAAGAAGAAAAAAAAAATTAAAAGTGCAATTAAACTCAGAAAATTAAAATAAAAAAAAAAAAAAAAAAAAGGAAATAGTGAAATTAAAAGTAGTAAAATAGTGACAAAAAAAATAGAAGTGAGGAAAAATTCTGAAATTCCATGACGTGTTTTTCAGAAAAATTTTCCCAGTGGTACTAAATTTTTGCTAGAGCTTGGGCCAATATTTACTTTTAACAAATAATTCTCCTGTGCGTAAAGAACATAAAAAATAAAAGATTAATGAAAAATAATAATTTATGAAATAAACTCTATGTGTATAGTAAAATAATACTGAAATTCCATGTCGTGTTTTTCAGAATTATACATGGCCTTATACTCACTGCAAAAATTCAGCCACAGCTCTTTTTAACAAAAAAAATAATAATAAAAAGAAAGAAAGAAAAAAGAAAAAAAATTACAAAATCGAAATAAAAGGAAAAAATTAATATATGCAAAAAGAATAAAAAAAGAAGGATAAGAAGAAGGAATAAGGACAGTAGTTAAAAGTGATCATGAAATTCCATGGCGGTTTTTCTGATCTAGTGGCCGAAAATTCATGGCGAATGTCGGTATCACAGCTTTATAAATTACTGTTGCCTAATTAAAAAACAAAAAAAAGAATTACAAAGTCTAAATAAAGAAAAAAATTAATATCTGCAAAAAGAATAAAAAGAAGGATAAGAAGAAGGAATAAGGACAGTAGTTAAAAGTGATCATGAAATTCCATGGCGGTTTTTCTGATCTAGTGGCCAAAAATTCATGGCGAAAGTCGGTATCACAGCTTTATAAATTACTGTTGCCTAATTAAAAAACAAAAAAAAAAGAATTACAAAGTCTAAATAAAAAAAAAAAAATTTATCTGCAAAAAGAAAAAGAAAGAATAAAAAATTTTTTATAGGAAGAAATAAATAAGGACAGTGTTTAAAAGTTATCATGAAATCCCATGGCGTGTTTTTCTGATTAGTGTCCGAAAATTCATGGCGAATGTCGGTATCACAGCTTTACAAAATACTGTTGCTTAATATATTTTCTGCAAGGAGTTACAGACCAATTTATTTTTCTGAGTTGAATATACTAAAAATTTTTATATCCACAGGTAATAAACAATCGCCTGTTGAAATACCTGGAAAAGGTCACTAATAAACAAATTTAACCAACGCCACAAGACGTACACTTATACTCTCCGCTGGAATATGCACAACACCATAATCTAAAGATCACTTAAGTATAAAAATTCGAATTAAGTATTATCGCAATTAAGACTCAAACACCAAGAATTACACATAAGCATTCCCTTCGAAATACCTTAAATATTACACACATTGAGTTAAAAATAAATTTAATGCCTAATATCGCCAAAGTAAAAAAGCTTCTCCCTAGTACCAAAGTCACGACTAGAAGTAGCAATAAAACACCCTTAAACAACGATCAAGAAGGACCTTCTAATTAATTAATTATACGATCAATAACAACACCCTCTACAAACATGAATTCAAGCAATATCTCCTCTACACCTGTCCCTAATTCAATCACTAGCCCTACCCAATTATTTAACTCTATGAGAATCCCTGATGTTATCCGCTTTATGCCTTCTTACGACGATTACATGAATTTTTAAACAACGTTGAGGAAGTTATGTTAATGATAAGGGGTACTGATCAGACACCCTATGGTCAGATGTTAATGAGGGCAATTCGCCAAAAAATACAGGGGAAAGCCAATGAGGCAGTTATAGCATCCGGAGCAGGTCTTAATTGGGACGAGATAAAGGCAGCCTTATTAGTACATTGCAAGGATAGAAGGGACGAAGATACACTAATGGCGGAATTATACAATCTACCGCAAAAAACAATATTCAGTTCAGAAATTATACGAACAAGTTATAAAGATTAGGTTGGCCTTGTTTAGACTCATAGAAACAGAAGAAATGGAGCAAATCGCAGTGAGAATAAGAAAGAGGGTCGCGTCCCAATCTACGTTAACCGCATTCCTAACGGGCTTAAGGGGAACCTTAGGAAGTACTGTTAGGGCTATGAGACCTGAAACTTTGGAGGACGCCTATGGCGTGGCAATTAAGGAAAGAAACATTTATTGGGCAGAAAATAATTCATATACACCGCAGAATAGGACACAGACTAGACAGGTAGATCGTTTCAGGCAATACCCCAACCAATATCAGAATAGCCAGAATAGGTACGTTAATCGCTATAATAGATATAATCGTACTGAAAGGACGGAGTACACTCCAAAGAATTCTGGTAATAATCACACCAATAAATACCCCGCGCTAATGCCAAATGATAACAATCCTAGCACTTCAAACTATGCCAAAAAAATTACGGCAACAATAAGTTTAATTCAAATCAACAAGGAATGTTTAACATAGAAAATAAAAACAAGGAAGAAGACAAGTCTAAGGCAGAACACAACTTTGATGAAAGCGCAAATTTTCAGTGCGAAGCCTCGCAATACAGACAGGGTTCTTGAGTAAATTCAAATTAGATGCAAACCTACCATACATAGAACTACACTACAATAGACCAAGTCCCTTAAAAATATTAATAGACACTGAGGCCGAAGGATCATTCATAGACCCGAACATAGTAAAGACTCAAGACAAAATTACCCTCAAGAATCAAATTTCAATTTCCACAGCTTTACACGAGCACAAGGTATCACAAATGGCGATAATACCAATTTTTATAAGTAAGAACGACGATAGAAAATTCCCATTCTTATTATTCAAATTTCATTTTTTGATGGATTAATAGGAATGAATATACTTAATCAGATCAATGCGATTATTGACATTCCGAGACACACTTTGTTCACACCAAACCAGAATTATTCCCTACTCTTAAAACCTAACCATTTCTCTACAATTCAAGAAGTAAGGGAAGAATCAAAGACCCTCGTTAAGGTTCCTGTCGATATTAAAGACGGCCCTTTTATTTGTGGAAATATAAATTTGGGGGACAATTTTTTTATATCTGGCGGGATTTACAATGCCCATAACAACTATAGCATCCTCGAAATAAATAACTTCTCTTCTAAACCAAAAAATTTTTTTCTGGATTCGAGATTGGAAGTTAAAAGGTTTAACGAGGACGAATTCTCCCTCGTTAATGTCCTTGACGACAAGCTCGAATGCAGTAAAAGAAACCCAAACTCAGCTTTCAAGTCAATCCGAACTGATCACTTAAGCAGTGAGGAAAAGCAACAACTTCTCCAGCTCCTTAAAAAATTCGCAAATCTGATTTTTCAAGAAGGGGATAAACTATCATTTACTAACAAAGTAAAACACGAAATAAAAACTACAGATGAAAAGCCCGTATTTTGTAGACCTTTTCGGTTTAGCCCTACGGAGGGTACGGAAATCAAAAGACAAATTGGCAATCTATTGGACCAAAACATAATAAAACATAGCCATTCTCCTTGGAGCGCTCCAGTATTTCTAGTATCAAAGAAACTGGACGCAACAAACACAAAGAAGTGGAGAATGGCAGTAGACTTTCGAAAGTTAAATGAAAAAACAATCAAGGATAGATATCCTATGCCAAACATTAACGAGGTTCTAGACAAAATAGGACGAGCCAGATATTTCACAGCACTAGACTTGGCCAGTGGTTATCACCAGATTGAGATGGAAACTAAAGACACCCCTAAAACAGCATTCACGGCAGAGGGAGGCCACTATGAGTTTATTAGAATGCCATTTGGGCTCACTAGCGCTCCAGCTACCTTTCAGAGAGTCATGGACAATGTCCTATCCGACCTAAACGGCAAATGTTGTTTAGTTTATTTAGACGACATCATCATTTTTTCAGCATCTCTACAAGAACATATTATTGACTTAAGTGCAGTCTTTCAAAGACTAAGACTAGCAAACTTAAGAATACAACCAGACAAATCAGAATTTTTACGCAAGGAAATAGAATATTTAGGACATATCGTTACCGAAAATGGTATCAAGCCGAACCCAAAAAAGATCGCGGCAATCAAAACATTCCCAATTCCAACTACGAGGAAAGAAATAAAGTCTTTCTTGGGATTATTGGGTTATTATAGAAAATTTATTAGAGATTTTGCAAAGATTACTAAACCCATGACACTACAATTAAAAGGCAAGGCGACAGTACAAGTCACGGAAGAGTTTAAAAACTCATTCGAAGTGTGCAAAACGTTGCTATGTAACGACCCTATATTAAAGTACCCAGATTTTAAAAAACCCTTTATTCTAACAACAGATGCTAGCAATGTGGCAATAGGCGCAGTACTATCACAAGGTAACGTCGGATCAGATAGACCAGTATCTTTTGCTAGTAGGACTTTAAATGACAGAGAAACCAACTATACTACAGTGGAAAAGGAAATGTTAGCAATTATTTGGGCAACCAAATACTTTCGTCCATATTTATTCGGACAAAAATTCCAGATAGTAACAGATCACAGACCCCTAACATGGTTAATGAATTTTAAAGAGCCTAATTTAAAACTAGTACGTTGGAAACTTCAACTACTAGAATATGATTACGAGGTAATCTATAAAAAGGGTTCACAAAAAGTAGTAGCAGATGCATTAAGTCGCGTCACAGTTGACACTAACTGTATTTCTAACCAGCAGCTACCAAGTAATACTACAACCATACTTTTGTCCGAGAAACCATTAACTCACAATACATCTTTGAAGTTGGTAGGGAAAGTAAAGTTAAAAGCTGCATTTTATTCAAAAATAAATTGAGGCAGACCATTTCGGAACCAATTTTCGATTCAGAGAGAGTAGCTCAGATTCTAAAAGAGCGATTAAAACGAAATAAATTACATGCAATTATGGCTAATGACCAGATATTCGAGTTTATAAATATTGCTTATGAAAAATATTTCAAGAATAACAATAACTATAAACTAATTAGATGCAAATCTTTATTAACAGACATAACCACTAAAGCTGAACAAGAAATGGCCATTAACGAATACCACATTAAGAACAACCATCGTGGTATTGAGGAAACTCTTAATCATCTTAAAAGAACTCTATACTTCCCTTATATGAAACAAAAGATAACTCAAATAATTAATAATTGCGATATATGTCAAACCTTAAAATACGACAGAAGACCCCCAAAACCATTCTATCAAAGGACTGAAATTCCCGTCTTACCCTTGCAAATAGTACACATCGACATTTACACCATTAACGGACACACTATTTTAACCATAATCGATAAATTCTCTAAATTTGCTTGTGCTTATACAATGCCAAATAGAAGTTGTGTGAACGTAATAAGCTCTTTAAAAAACTATTTTAGTCTCTTTGGTATTCCAAAAAAACTTGTTTATGACCAAGGTACAGAATTTTCCGGCAAGATATTTGTCGACTTCTGTGCACAATACGGCATTATAACTCACGTAACTTCATTCCAACAGTCATCAAGTAATTCCCCGGTAGAAAGACTTCACTCATCTCTAACGGAAATTTACCGAATTATTCTCGAAAACAGAAAAGCCCAAAAGCTGGACTGTGTTCATGAGGAAATGTTATATGAAACGCTTACAACTTACAACAACTATATACATTCCGCTACTAAATTGACACCTTTCGAGTTGTTCTCTGGGAGAACACAAATTTTTGATAGGGATATAAAATTCAACACAGAACATGACTTTTTGCAAAAACTAAATGAATTTCAAAATATTTTATACCCAAAAATAAAAAATCAGTTAGAAGAAAATATGAACACCAGAATCGACAAAATGAATAAGAACAGAACAGAACCTTTGCCAGTAGAAACAGATGATATAATATTCAGAAAGGAGAATAGAAGGAATAAAATAACTCCTAGGTTTTCCAAGCAGAGAGTTCTTGAAGACAAAGACATTACACTCATTTCCACAAAGAAACAAAAGCTACACAAAGCAAAGATTAAGAAAAATATTAAAAGAAACAAGAAATAATATAATTCCTATTAACCTTCCAGATGCACCACCATCGTGGCCCAAAGCTTACACGTACTACCATTGGATAACAATAATTCCCTAATTAAAATTAAGTTAGGTCAGGCAAAAATAATACAATCTCACAAAATTTTGACTCATGAAATCGATGTACAAGAATTTATCAATGCGACTATTAACTTCGAAAACAATGTGGAAGAACTTAAGAAAATATCACATTCTGTTGAGGCTATTGGCATATTAGACACAAAAATAAAACAATTAAAGACCAGGATAAATGCCTTATTACCTAAGACCAGACACATAATAAAAGTAGTAACTGGGAACTTAGATGAGACAGATGGTCAAAAATTCGAAAACAATTTCAAAGCGTTGGCGGATAATGAGAGGGAACTCATGAATAAGGCGAACAGGCAAACGATTTTTAATAACGACGTTAAAACTAGATTTGAAAATATAACAAATCACATTAACAAAGAACAACAAATTATTAATAATTTTATAAATAATTACAAGAACACTATTTACAAAACAATTAACACAGAAAACAAATTTATACACGTTTTACAATATATCACTAGAATAAGTAAGAATATCAATGTTCTATCCAACTATGTTATTAATATCGAACAAAGCATGTTGCTTTCAAAATTAAAAATTTTACCTATTTTTATAATTTCTCAGGAAGAAATGAATATAATAAGAAATGAAATAGATGACGTCGATATTAGAGAAATGTCAGATGACAACATCTTCAAATTACTAGAATTAGAGACTTTCATGATAGGCATCAAGATCACCTTTAAAATTAAAATACCAACATTTAACAAACTCCATTACGAATTCCTACACATTGTTCCATTACCCATAGATCAAACTAAATTTATTATAATTCCCAATTATATTGCATATCACAATTCAAATAATATTAAATACTTTAATAATAGATGCACTAACATTGAACACTTATACATTTGCAACGAGTTAGAATCTACTACTAGCGATTTTAAGTCTGACTGTCTCAGCGGCATTCTCTTCCTGGAAACGGCATCCTGCAAAACGAAAGATGTGGGTAAAATAGAAACCATTTCTGAAGTCGAACCAGCTCATGTCTTCATATTTAACACGGTCAATACAACCATTGAATCGAACTGCTCTAAAAAATTTTTCATAACCGGATCAGCCTTGTTGACTTTTGCTAATTGTTCAGTCAGCATCAATGGTATTCCATATGATAAAGAACTACCAACATTACAGAACAAGTTGGAAATCTCAATGACCAACATACTGAAAATAAATATCACAGACAACATCGAGGACATAAGTCTACACAAACTAAATCTAAAGACTATCGATGACCAAAATTCCATATTATACTTGAATAAGATTACAACGACTAATTTTGGAACATTATATTTACTGCTGATCATTGGAGGAATTATCATATTTATAGTGATTACCCGAAATAAGAAGATCGTCTACACCCCATCATTACCCGAGACAAGTTTCGTGATGTCCACCCCTTCGTTCTGGCCATCACTTCAATCCAGGGGGGGAGGAGTTACCGTACAGGCACGGCACGCTGAGCCCCCAACGAAACTTCCCCGAGCTACCCTAGTTTCGACTCATATAAACTAAAGTGTTGCAACTTTAGATTTAATTGATATTTAGAACAACGACCGACCAAAGGGCCAGTCGTTGCTCTTGGACCCATTTTTGTCAACACTGCACTTGAGAGGAAACCCCAACTCCTCTCAACCAGGAAACGCGACACCGACTCAGCGGATCGCCACTCGAGGCAGCGGCACTCGAACTATACACTTATGTTTATGCACTTTGTATTAGTATGTAAGATATATAAGAACTATGTACTTTTGGCAGCAGCGGTTTCTTGGCCACTGCTGAATATTATAGAAGTCAGTCTTGAATTTGACAAAACTGAAGGAAGTCGAGTTTCTATATTTTCCATCCACCGTTCCCGATACAATAAATACTTAAAACTTATAAACACCACCACCAACTCCACGAAGAAGGAATTCATCGTTTTGGTTTTTACCATAACTCGTGCAAAGGAAAGAAGGGTGTGTGCAAAGTTTCAATTCGATATCTTTAAAACTGAGAGACTAGTTCGCGTAGAAAGAGACAGACGGACAGACAGACGGCCAGACAGACGGACAGACAGACGGACAGACAGACGGACAGACAGACAGACGGACAGACAGACGGACAGACAGACGGACAGACAGACGGACAGACAGACGGACAGACAGACGGACAGACAGACAGACGGACAGACGGACAGAAAGACGGACAGACAGACGGACAGAAGGTCATGCTTATATCAACTCAGGATGTGATCCTGATCAAGAATATATATACTTTATAGGGTCGGAGATGTCTCCTTCACTGCGTTGGACACTTTTGACCAAAATTATAATATCCTCTGCAAGTGAATAAAAATTAAATTTTCTGTAAGTATAAATAAAAGATTAGCTATACGTAATCAATTTCATTTTAAAAAGCGGTTGTAGCATGTAGTTGTCTGATTGGCAGCAACTTTTACCCTCATCAAAAAATATACGAGCGCAGAGAGAGCGGAATTTTCGTCGCCACCAAATAACGAGCTGCTTATTGCAAAACCAATGTATGGGCGTTACGCATCTTAGAGATTATATTGGTCTTTGATAATATCCTCTGCAAGGGTATAAAAACAAGAAAGTTAGCTTACACTTCGGGCGGATCTGAAGTTGATATACCCATGCAGAACAATCTGTTAATTATATTCTCCAAAATTATGCATATGATGCATTCTTAATACTCATAAAAGATCCCAACTTCCTAACTTTAAAAACAGCAAAGTACAGATCACGCCGCGCGCTAAAAAACGTTTCCGTTTGGAACAACTTTAAGTAGATATTAAATTTTGTTTGTTTAATTACCGTTACAATTTTTTTTCCACTAAATGCACACCCTCTCAAAAAATTGTAATATGAAAACAAGTTTAATAATATCCAAAACGGATCAATTATGAGGGACCGCAAATGGAAACAGCAGTTAATCACTAAGATTAGGTGTTCACAATACTGCTGATCGAAATTCGATCAAGCTAGCTTTTCGGTGGGAAGCGAAGACAGATGAAAAGGACGTTTTCTGAACCTTTTCCTGGTGAGCCGGGACGCAACTTCAGACCTTAGGACTGTTCACTAAACATCGACGTATTAGAACAAAAATTTATGCAAAAAGCCCTTAAGGTAGAACATCAAATACAGCCGTACTTAGGTGGTACATAATTTCAATTAGAAATCAAATTAAACGTTCTTTATTACTATATATGTTTATTTTAAATATTAAATACCAATTTTATTTTATCATTTATTATTAAGAGACTCAGCATTAATATAAAAAAAATAAAGGGAATGCGTTTAAAATTATTTAAAAAATATATTTAAATACTTACACCTTCAACAGTATCAATTAAATTGTTTCCAAGGCTTAAAATGACAAGCTTATTCAACTCATCGATGTTCTCGATAGCTTCAATTCTATTATTAAATAATGACAGGACTTCAAGATTGACCAAGGTTTCAAGATTCTCAATTTTTTCAATAAAGTTAAAGCTGAGATTTAATTCTTTCAGGGAAGTTAACATATCCAAATTTTCAATTGTCTCTATCTTGTTGCAATTAAGGCAAAGTTTTGTGAGATTTGGTAATATCCATAAATGATCGATCCGTAGAATATCTAAAAAAAAACAAAGCCATATTTATTTAATTAATTATTTTAAATTTCTTAAAAATTCACGAAATAATAATTAAAAAATAATATGCATTCGCTAATTATATCATAGTGTTTTCGTACTTGACAGTAACCGAAAGTCATATGATTTGCTTAGAAAAAAAATATTGCTAACTTACATTAAACGAGGACGGTTTTAATTCCATTACAGGCTTGGCCGAAATTGCTAAAACTGCAAAATTAGCGAGAAGAATAACAAAAATGTAAAATAAACCCGAAGTCTTCTTAATACAAAGGCCAAATAAAAAATAAGCTAAATACTGATTCGGAAGTCACCACAGATCGGCAGATCGGAAAAACATTTTCCCTATGGGAGCTAGAGGATATAGACGTTCGATCGCCACGCACATTCACCCTGATCAAAAAATATGATTTGGAAAGATTCATGTCAGTAGCCTATATACTGCACGAAATAGCATGAAAAACATCAAATTTTAACTGATTTCACCGTATTGTTCCTATGGGAGCTATAGGATATAGACTTCCGATCGGCACGCGCTTTTACCCTGATTAAAAAATATGTCTTGGTAAGATTCATGTCAATAACTTTTATAATGCGCGAAATATCCTGAAAAACATCAAATTTTAACCGATTTCACCCTATTGTTCCTATCGGAGCTATAGGATATAGACGTCCGATCGGATCTCACTTTTGCACTGATCAAGGTATGCATAAAAAAAAAATTTTGAAACTCCTATATTGATCCTGATCAATAATATATATACTTTATGGAGTCGGAAACGTCTCCTTCACTGCGTTACAAACTTCTGACCAAAATTATAATACCCTTTGCAGGAGTATACAAATTCTTTAATTAATGACTTGTGCAAATATCTAAAAATCAAAAATAACATCGACTGCAAAACACCACTAGAATTTACCAGATCCTACAATTTAGTAGATGAAAACTGAACTGAGAAATTCATCGTTGTAATTAGGCCAGAGCTCTCATCATTCTATCCTATCTTGGGGCTGCCTAAAAAACAATAAATTAAAAGCAACCAATATTTTTTGGTCATATTTTAATTTCAACAAAATTTTATATTAAATATAGATTGCTTTGATTTTTTAAACAAAAAATGAACCGATTTTTTGGAAAATATGTAACGGGCATCTATAAACAAAATTAAGGCTCGGTGTTACTGATTGAATTAGAGCGCAAGCAAAAATATTCCTCGGCTTCGGCTCGTCAGCTAATGGGTTGGATTCTGGTTGCTCTAATTCTTTAAGGCCTACTCCATTATTATTAAATACTCAATTTGCGTGCTACAACAAACCGAAAACTATAACCGGGGAGAGAAAGCACTCGTACACTTGGTCTATAGTCGGGCTCAAAGCCATTTTCCACCTTCGATCGAGTCTACCGCTTTCCTACCTCAGCTGTTAAGGAGGCGGCGTTCAGCCCACCCTTCCATCGGCCGTTCCATTTTCCCTTGCTTTAGAACGGCCCCTAATGCGGTTGTGGTTTTACGGGGTCTCATGTCCACCGAGGACAAACACTCAAATTTACCACATTACAAACATTTTATTTATTAACTAACAAATTAAAATTCTCAAAATAAACGAAATAAGACAAGAAAGGAAAGCTAACTTTGGGCGGAGCCGATACCTCTGATATACCTTTGCAGAATATTCCGTAAATTATGTTTTACAAAACTATTCAATTCTGCAAGGGTAAAATTAGTTTAAAGATAATAAATATAAGCAAGTGGTCAGTGATAATGGCTTTCTGTTCCTTAAAAAATTGCAAGAATGTTATCTCGGAATGTTATCTTGGATCTCCCTAAAGTTAAGCCTGTCTATTCACCGGGTCCGGACGGAGTTCCAGGCTGTGTGCTGAGGTACTGTGCTGAAACTCTGTGTAGACCTCTGTACAAATTGTTTACCTTGTCTTTAAAAACATCTCATTTCCCACTTATTTGGAAGGAGTCATTTGTCATTCCCCTTCATAAGAAAGGGCATATTACAGAGGCATATCCAAATTATCCGCCATCCCAAAGCTTTTCGAAAACACTATTACACCCCATTTGCAACATCTTTGTAGATCGATTATATCTCCATGTCAACATGGATTTATAAGGCGAAGATCTACAGCGACAAACCTCTTGGAGCTAACGTCTTTTGTAATAAATGGCTTCAGAAAGAACATGCAGACTGACGTAGTTTACATGATTTTAGTAAAGCGTTTGATTCAGTAAATCACTCACTTCTTGTATTAAGGCTAGACTTATTAGGGTTTCCATGTGATCTTCTAACATGGATCTCAAGTTATCTGAGTGGTAGGACTCAAAGAGTCCTCTTTAAAAACTCGATCTCTGATTTGATCCGAGTTACTTCAGGCGTCCCACAAGGAAGCCACCTTGGCCCACTTCTTTTTACTTTATTTTTAACGATCTCCCTCTAGTCTTGACAAAGTCGCGTGTCCTTATGTACGCAGATAACGTTAAGTTATGCCTGCAATATAACGAAATTTCTAGCAGTTTAGACTTACAATCTGACCTAAATGCTTTTCAAACATGGTGTTGTGAAAATCTTTTGGATTTAAATAGTGCAAAGTAATGACATTTTTTCGGGTGAACCCACGATATGCAACGTATACGCTGGGTGGTTGCGCGTTGTCTAGAATTACGCATATTGATGACCTTCGCGTCCTCCTTGACCCAAAACTTAAGTTTTGTGACCATATTACTTCTATGGTGAATAAAGCCAGGGGAGTACTTGGATTTATTAAAAAGTGGTCAAAGGAATTCGATGATCCCTATGTTACAAAGACTCTGTTCATTTCACTAGTCCGTCCAATCCTGGAGTACTGTTCTGCAGTTTGGAGTTCTCAGTACTTTTTATTATTTGCTCTACGGGGCCTTAACTGGAATGCAAGCCTTATTTTACCATCCTACTCTAGTAGGAATAATAGAATTACCAGGAACTATGTTCCTCTTACTTTAAATATTTGTAGATCTAACTATGATATGCATGAATCTGTCCGCTTCTATATTGTCCTTTTTCACTTCTCGCGATCTCGTTTTTACGCCCATTGGGTAATAGGGCTCCGCGCGTAACAAGCACTGTTTGGGCCACTTGTTTGCGCTGATTATAGTGCATCAACGTCCGAAAATAAATGTGGCATGTTTGAATGTTTTAATCAGAGCTCGCAAATAACTGTCGACCGTTTCTTGTTGTCTGCAAATAAGTGTCTTTTCCTGACTCTTTACGAAAAGACTCAGAGAGCAACCGATTAATAGGTTCTTGAATGAGCTCGCTCGCGCTCAGTGCGAAACCGTTTTTTTTTTATTCTGTTTGGTTCTGGTTGTTCCAAGACCTATCATTCCTCTCTTTACGCACTGCTCACTGAAAGAGCGATATACAAAGAAAAGCGCTCAACAGAAAACATAAATGAAGACAGCAAGAGTCTCTTGCACAGAGAGTGAGCGTTCGGTTGTGCTCGCAAAGAGAGCGCAAGAAGAGAAACGGTCAACAGTTATTTGCGAGCTATGGTTTTAATTGATTAATTTTAATTGACTTTTACTGTAGATTTTATGAATTTTATTTGAACTCAATTGCATGCCAAAAAGAAATAAGACTCAGAGAGTGCAAGGTCAATGCTCCGCTTTAAAAACTACTGCACTCGGGTCTCCCAAAAATTTTTCTTTGCTTTTAACATGCACTTCTTTTAAGTTAAGCAATGCCGATTTGGCGACAAGACAAATTCAAATTGCTAACTAACACCACATTTTAAAATACATTTTTTTCTTTAAAAAAAAATTGCCGCATAATATTTGGTTTAATTGAAATCAGTCACCATTTTCTTTCAGCAGTATCCGTCTAAGAAAGCGCTTTGATCAAGGAACCTGAAAATTTTGCTAAAAAAAAATAAAATATCTTTTTTTGTAGTTTTTATACCCTTGCAGAGGGTATTATAATTTTGGTCAAAAGTGTGCAACGCAGTGAAGGAGACATCTCCGACCCTATAAAGTATATATATTCTTGATCAGGATCACCTCCTGAGTTGATATAGCCTTGTCCGTCTGTCCGTCTGTCTGTCCGTCTGTCTGTCCGTCTGTCTGTCCGTCTGTCTCTCCGTCTGTCTGTTTCTACGCAAACTAGTCTCTCAGTTTTAAAACTATCGAATTGAAATTTTGCACACATTCTTCTTTCCTTTGCACGCAGTATATAAGTCGGAACGGCCGGGATCGGCTGACTATATCCTATAGCTGCCATATAACTGATTGATCGGAAATGCCATAACTTTCGTGTTTGTAAAGTTAGGAAGCTGGGGCTTTCTATGGGTTTTATATTTGGCCAATCAATTCGACCTACCAAATTTCATAAGGATCGGTCGACTATATCTTATAGCTGCCATATAACTGATTGATCGGAAATGCTATAACTTTGGTGTTTGTTAAGTAAGGAAGTTGGGATTTTCTATGGGTTTTATTTTTGGCCAATCAATCCGACATATCAAATTTCATAAGGATCGGCCGACTATATCCTATAGCTGCCATATAACTGAACGATTGGAAATGCCATAACTTTGGTGTTTTTTGTTTTTTTTTTTTTTTTCGCGCGGAAGTCCCACGGCCCACATACCCGCCCAACCGACCGAGTGGCGCAGCCGTGTATCGTACGGCACGATTCGCGATAAGATAGACGCGAGATAGGAAAATAAAGGTAAAGGTCCGGGGAAAAAAGTAATAGTTAGATCAATCTTGTGCCAATGAAGCAAGTATCAATCGTTTTAGGAGCGGCAGAGAGTCAAGATTTGATATTACAGGAAAAAGTCTATTATAGTCAGAACATAATACTCTGAAAGGCTCATGCAAGGCATAGTTAGATCAACAATGATTTAAAATTAGGGGAAAATAATTTCTAGTTAAGTTAGGAAGTTGGGATTTTTTATGAGTATTAAGAATGCATCATATGAATCATTTTGGAGAATATAATTTACAGAGTATTCTTCAAGGGTATATCAACTTCGGCTCAGCCCGAAGTTAGCTTTCCTTTCTTGTTTATTTCTCACTTGGTGAGGTTTAATTTTTCTTCCTTTTTCACTTTTCTCTTCTCCTCTTTTCCCTCACTCTTTTAAACTATTCATTTATTTTTAGATAACAAAAATGATATTTGGGACTGGGTCAACACTTATTGGGTTTCGCACATCATTTTAACCAAATTTTTGCTGTGTTTTTCACCCGCCGATCCTCGTTGATCGCTTTTCTCGACGTCCGCGTAGACACTGATGCCCTCTCTGCCAAATCACTCCAATGAGAATTTTTAAGTGTCCGCTCAGCTGCTGGAGATTCAGTTGTTTTGCTTCTTCGAATGTCGTAACCGACTTTTTGCTTGCCGAGCCCCAATAATTTCTAGGACTGATGGCTTTTCCGCTTTGGGGCTTCTTCCCTAGCTCTTCCTCGAAACTATTCGCTTTCGCCTCTATACCAGCTAGACCCAAGTCTATATCTTAAAGCTTTTAAAAGTGAATGGCGCTAAGCCCCTCACTAGCCGAAAAGAAAACCTCTCTCAACAAAAGTGCAACTGACATTTCGCCCTGTTGACCTATTGGCTTTCTCTTACCCCCAGATTTGCTTTACGTTTTTCTACCAGCGCTACAAATATTCTACATTTTTTCCCACAATTGCTGCCACTACCGAAAATACTAACATTCGTAAGGAAACTGTGAATTTTAGGGTTGATTAGCGTACCGCAGCTTCTTTTCTGTATTATGTTTACATATCAAATGCACACTGTACTTAGAAGCTCAAAGTCCAAAACAGTTCCCCAAGTGCCCGGTAATATGATCGCCGTTGAGTGCAATGGGACTGGGAAGAGCTTTATCGGCATATCTGACATGCGCGACGGCTCTGTCCCTATGTGAACATAATACCTCCCCTCTGGCGAAACGACTTTTCGCCAGCCGCTACTTATACATACATTTATATCAGCTGCGTTCTCTTTATCTATATGTACCATTGCAATAAAACTATAAAACATTCAATAAAAATATATTCTACCAGAAGGTTGACTCTCAAAATACAGCATTCAAGAATTTAATCGGACCACATTAATTGAAACACACAACATGGCGACCGTGACAGGACATCTCACATCTTATTACAAAGGATATACAACTACAATAACAACTACAACAGCAACTGTAACTACAAATGGAAACTGCAATCGGAATAAAAAACTGAGTGAAAAACAAAGTAAATAAAAGAGTATCGCACATAAAGTGGCTATTATTTAAAATCAACCACCAACACCAACCAAAAATTACAGGAACAACTTGATTTTCTTAATTCAAGCCTTTTACAGAAAAAGCCACTAACTCAAAAAAAAAAAGATATGTATGTATCTCTATATATAAAGCTATCAGTAAGAAAACTGGGAACCCACGCAGAGCCAAAACCACTGGCTAACAATATTAATATGCATTTTTAATACATTCTAATAACTTTAAACTGATTTGCTAAGATTTATTGGGGCTCCCCAAGTGGCCCCAATCGCTTCCAATTGGAAAAAAGGTCAATTTTCCTTTCAAAAATTCTGGACGCTTAACCGTTTAACCAACCGAATCCGTGTTTTCGCGCAAAAATAGTTTAAGACATTATAAATGTTTAAAAAATTTAACCGCTTAGATTTAATGCTTTTTACTATTTTTAACACCCGTTCTAAAATTACAATTTAGCCAAAAATATCTTCAAACGTCGAAAAATGGCACTTCTAAACTGAGTATCAAAAATTCCTTCGGTAAAGTTTTTCCTTAAGCTTTAACGATGTATTTGATAGTTTTACCAAAGCTCTAGATATCTTCTAAACAAAGAAACTAAGCAAAAAGTCGATCTATTATCGAATTTAAGTGTCTCCATAAGCATCATACGTTTTCAGCCTGCATATTGCTATCTCTCTCTGCAATATTATACAAATTGTCAACAAATGATTCCGTCTCCCTCCCTCTCCCTCGGCCTTGCATTTCCCTGCGCTTCCTTAAAAATATAAAATGAGCTAGTTTATAGTTATTGGTGTCCCACCCCCCAAACTCATTCAATTAGAAAATTAAATCCTGTACCCTAAACCGTTTAAACCAATCGATACCGTGTTTTCGCTAAAAAATAGTTAAAAGCATAATAAATATTTACAAAATATGACGGCTTCAAATTACTATTTTTAATACCCGATTAAAAAGTAGCCGTCTTATCCAGCATACGCTTGCATATATATATCTCCATCTCTTTTCCACCCCCTGACTCTACTTTATGATTGTCATTTTTTTCTTCGAAATACCATTACAAAAAACAAGAGAGAACGCTATAGTCGGGTGACCCGACTATCAGATACCCGTTACTCAGGTAAAGGGAGTGCGAGGGAGATGGAGATAGAAACTTTGATCACGCATAACTTTTTAACGAATGGTCCGATTTTGAAAAATTTCTTCTACATTTCGATAGGTATTGATAAACACAATAAAACTGAATTTTTACTTTTCCGAAATATTTAAATTTTTAAAATCGTATATAAGCGATTGTGGGCGTTAAAGGGGGCGTGGCACCATTTTGAAACAAACTTGCGCTGCGTAGGAACTTCTAAAATCTACATGCAAAATGCCAATCTTCTAGCTTTTATAGTTTCCGAGATCTCAGCGTTCATACGGACAGACAGACAGACAGACAGACGGACAGACAGACGGACAGACGGACATGGCTAGATCGACTCGGCTAGTGATCCTGATCAAGAATATATATACTTTATAGGGTCGGAAACGCTTCCTTCTAGCTGTTACATACTTTTGCACGAATACAATATACCCTTTTACTCTACGAGTAACGGGTATAATAATTAAAGTTGGTATAACTATATTTTCGCAAACCCAATACCAAATAGTAAAAACAAATACACTCAAAAGAATGAAATATACATATGCAAAAGCCCTCACAGAAATACACACACGTATTGGATCAACCAAGGGGGAATTCATTCATCTCTATATATAAAGCCATCAGTGAAAATCTTATTTTATTATTATTTTTTTTTTTCGAATCAGAAAGTATTATTTTTTTTTCGAATCAGAGAGTATTTCTTTTTTGGAATCATAAAAAATTATTTTTTTATATGTTTATTTTTTTTTATTTTGACCATTATAATTCTTTGCGAATGGCAACTAGCCTGGTCGAAATTGTTTCGGACGTTGGTTCTGACGACGAGCCAGAAACACCTGTAGATGCCAATGAAAATAAACAAACCCAAAAAACGCTCGCAAAGCCTCCAGCTATTTGTGTGTCTAATGTTGACAACCCCCTAAAATTGGAAATGGCTTTGGAGTCGTGCGTTGGTGCCGACAACTACAGTATTCGTACCTCTATGTTCGGTGTGTCAAAAATATACACTGTCAACTCTGATGCTTTCCGATTAACGATTAAGCATTTAAAAAGTCTTAATTGTCTGTACTGTCACCATCAACTCAAGGAGGATAAGCCGTACAGGGTAGTCATCAAAGGAATTAATGCCAGGGTGCCCACAACCAATATCAATGCTCAGCTTGGCTTTGAAGTTCTCAACATTTACTGTCCCAGAAAGGCAGACTGGCGCCATATTGAGATTAACGCTGAAGATGATGAAGCGATGGTCAACCACACGACTCGGCAAAACCTATTTTTCGTCAATCTTAAACAAGGGCCACAAGCGGCAGAGGTCTTAAAACTACATAAACGAAATTTTGCAATGGCATACGTTTGGTCACTCAAAAAGTTACTGCCTTCAAGAGTCTATCTGTGGCAAGTGCGCTGGCACACCACTGGTTCGGTACTATGCACTAGTGATGACTATTTGTGCATCAACTGTGGAGGTGATCATGCTTCAACAGACAAGAAATGTCCAGTCAGGGCTGAAAAAAGCAGAATGCTAAAACCAAAGCCAAGGCTCCCCTGCCTCCAGCAACACTTCGAGAGCAAAACATAACATCACTTGGAGTTTCATCCCTGCTAACACTGTCAGTTGCAATTTCCTACATTGAGGTAGCTCGCCCCAAAAAGGCTCAGCCTGGGTCAAGCGCTTTTAAACATACCCAACAAGAACCAAACGTGCTGCTTTTTTTTTTTTTTTTGTGCTGAGTCCCATGGCTTTCTTACCCGCCCAACCGACCGATGGGCGCAGCCGTGTATCGTACGGCACGATTCGCAAGAAGATAGACGCGAGATAAGAAAATAAAGGTAAAGGTCCGGAGAAAAATGTAATAGTTAGATCAATCTTGTGCCAATGAAGCAAGTATTAATCGTATTAGGAGCGGCAGAGAGTCAAAATTTGAGATTACAGGAAAAAGTCTATTATAGTCAGAACATAATACTCTGAAAGGCTCATGCAAGGCATAGTTAGATCTATAATGATTTTAAATTAGGGGAATATAATTTCTAGTTAATCCACTTGGCACAGAAAAGTTTAGCCGACTTATCAAGTCGGGGCAGTCTATATCACAATGTATATGGTTATAAATAAAGATAGTACCAAGCATCGTTCTACGGTTGGCTAGGGAGGGACGGACTAGCGAAATAAATAAAGTTTTAGTCAAATAAGGATCTTTTGACCACTTTTTAATAAATCCAAGCACTCCTCTGGCTTTATTTACCATGGACGAAATGTGATTAGAAAATTTTAGTTTAGGGTCCAAGAGAACGCCAAGATCGTTTACAAGAGTTATTCTATCCAAAGAGCTGCCACTTAACGTGTAAGTCGCGTATATCGGATTGGCCCGATAAAAAGTCGTCGGCTTGTACTTGGAACCGTTTAAATTTAGTAAATTATCTCGTCACCAGTTTTGAAAATTATCTAGATCGGATTAGTCTAAATGGCAGGAAATATCCTTATACTGCATGCATAACTTAACATCATCTGCGTACATAAGTACGCAAGATTGACTTATAATTGATGGAATATCATTAATAAATAATGTAAAAAGTAATGGACCCAAATGGCTCCCTTGTGGGACACCGGAGGTATCACGGAGAATTTTTGAAATTGAATTTTAAAAAGGACCCATTGACCTGCCATTCAGATAACTTAAGATCCATTTAAGTAGATCGACTGGAAAACCTATCTAGTCAAGTTTTTGAACAAGAAGTAAGTGATTTACAGAGTCAAATGCTTTACTAAAGTCAGTGTCAGTTTGTGAACCGGTATTTTTATATTTCCTAAAAAGTCTGGACTTTACGTTTCTTAAGTGTGTCAACTCTTTGCTACACCAAGGTGATTTATTGGAAATTGACGGATAGTGCCACGGAACACAGAAATTAAAAAATGAGTTTATTGCAGTGCAAAAGACATTAACTGCATCGGACATATTATTGCATAAGTAAAGATCAGACCAATTAAAGACAGAAATAAAATTATTTAGCCTGAGAAAGTCTGGCTTGCGAAAACAATGTATTCGCTTGGATGATTTTTCTGATTTTTCTTCTATATGCTATAGGTAGGAAGACATTCGATCCATCCTCAATGGACCAGGTAACTCCAGGTATATTAAAATCACCTAGAACTACCAACTGATCCCTATCGGAAAGCTTATTTGCAACCGACTTAATAACGGAAAGGTGATTTAAATAATCAGAAAGTGGCGGAAAGTTCAGACAACGGCGGAACTTCCTTGAGATGGATGTAAATGGCCGCTCCGACTATATTAAGAAAAAGCAGCTTTGCCTGAACTGTTTTGCACGAGGGCACCTGCAACGGGATTGCCCTAGCGCCCTTAGCTGCTTCACGTGCGACAGCCGTCATCGCACCCTCCTGCACCGCAGTAATCCATTCGCGGACGCTCCAAGTCCGTCTGCGCCATCCAGGTCTCGACCCGCGCCTACTACAAGAGGCACGAGGACCACAGAGGATCACTCTGATGTGCAAGTGTGCTTCGCTTCCGGCTCAAGAGCCGTCCTACTGGGCACAGCCCTCATTAACATTTGCCATTTAGTGTGCAATTTCCAGGCGCGAGCCCTGATTGACTCTGGATCCGAGGCAACCTTTATTACGGAGAGACTTTTCAACCTCGTATCCAGGCCGTCGAGATCCCCCTTGCGGATCCCAAGTTCTTCGAGAGCTCCCAAATCGATGTCTTGATAGGAGCCGACATTCTTCCGGCCATCCTCTTCGGCAACGCCAGGGCTAACATTTGCGTTTCACTTCTCGGCCAGGAAACCATTTTTGGATGGGTGTTGACAGGCTCCATATCTCCAGCCCCCCCGCCCCCCGCAATGTGTCCGCCTTCTCCACTCGAGTTACCAGCGGACTCGACGACTCGTTGGATCATCTCCTTACCAAATTCTGGGAGGTGGAGGAAGTGCCCACACAGATAGTCCCCGAGTCTGATTCCGTCTGTGAACACAATTTTGTCCAGACTACAAGAAGGAACAATCGTGGCACATACGTTGTGATGCTCCACTTCAACGCCGACATCGAGAAGATGTACCGGCTAATTGGGGTAAACCCCCAGCATACTCCCTTGCAGCGTATTCAATTCCGCAATTCCGATGGGGAAATCCGCGAGTTGAAGACAGTCGCCTTCGGGGCCAATTGTGCCCCGTTCCAAGCGATCCGTGCCCTGCTGGCGAGTCGGATTATCCGACAGTACATGTACGTCGACGACGTACTCGCGGGGGCAGACTCCAAAACCGAAGCTCAAGCGGCTATCCGGGAGCTCCAGGGGGCCCTGGATTCAGCAGGATTCCCCCTTAGAAAATGGACACCCAATAGCAAGGCGATTTTAGCCAACATCAAGAGTGACCATCTCATTCGCGCGGGCTTCCTTGAAATCGACGCAGAGAGCACGGCTAAAACTATCGGAGTGCGGTGGAAGGCGACATCTGACGGATTTTTACTTCATTCCGACCGAATTGACCTTGCGTTCAACGTTCACAAAGCGTCAAGTCCTACCCCAAATCGCCAGACTATTTGATCCAGCTGGTTGGCTTGCCCCCTTCATAGTCCGGGCAAAGATGTTCATGCAGGACATTTGGCTCCAAAATCTAGGATGGGACGATGCCCTCCCTCGAGATTTTTGCCAAAGATGGTGAACTTGCTCAATAAAAATATTAAGTCCAGACTTTTCCACAAATTTAAAATGTGCGGTTCACAATCTGCCTTCTTTCGGTACCTAAGAGCTTGGTCAAATTTTATCGTGCTTAACGCCCGGTGTTATAAAAGCTATTTGACTCGTTGTAGGGTCCAATTTTCACAAGATCCAAAACAGTTTTATAATTTTGTTAACACTAAGCGTAAATCAGCCTGTTACCCTGCATCGCTATCATTCGAAAACTCTACGTCAAACTCTGATCAGGCAATTGCCGATCTATTTGCCCAGTTTTTCCAGACAACTTATTCTGTTTCATCCCGTCCAAATCCGTCTTATTCAAAAGCCATACCCGAGGTTAAGCGAAAGCTCCCTTCTTTTGGATCTCCATAAAGTTAAGCCAGTCTATTCACCGGGTCCGGACGGAGTTCCAGGCTGCGTGCTTAAATACTGTGCTGAAACTCTGTGTAGACCTCTGTACAAATTGTTTACCTTGTCTTTAAAAACATCTCATTTCCCACTTATTTGGAAGGAGTCATTTGTCATTCCCCTTCATAAGAAAGGAAATAAATGCAATACAAGTAATTACAGTGGCATATCCAAATTATCCGCCATCCCAAAGCTTTTCGAAAACACTATTACACCCCATTTGCAACATCTTTGTAGATCGATTATATCTCTATGTCAACATGGATTTATAAGGCGAAGATCTACGACGACAAACCTCTTGGAGCTAACGTCTTTTGTAATAAATGGCTTTAGAAAGAACATGCAGACTGACGTAGTTTACACTGATTTTAGTGATTTACACTGATTAAAAACTCGATCTCTGATTTGATCCGAGTTACTTCAGGCGTCCCACAAGGAAGCCACCTTGGCCCACTTCTTTTTACCTTATTTATAAACGATCTCCCTCTAGTCTTGACAATGTCGCGTGTCCTTATGTACGCAGATTGACGTTAAGTTATGCCTGCAATATAACGAAATTTCTAGCAGTTCAGACTTACAATCTGACCTAAATGCTTTTCAAACATGGTGTTGTGAAAATCTCTTGGATTTAAATAGCGGTAAGTGCAAAGTAATGACATTTTTTCGGGTGAACCTACAATATGAAACGTATATGCTGGGTGACTGCACGTTGTCTAGAATTACGCATGTTGATGACCTTGGCGTCCTCCTTGACCCAAAACTTAAGTTTTGTGACCATATTACTTCTATGGTGAATAAAGCTCGGGAGTACTTGGATTTATTAAAAGGTGGTCAAAGGAATTCGATGATCCCTATGTTACAAAGACTCTGTTCATTTCACTAGTCCGTCCAATCCTGGAGTACTGTTCAGCAGTTTGGAGTCCTCAGTATGGTGTACATATAGACGGGATAGAGTCTGTGCAAAATAACTTTTTATTATTTGCTCTATGGGGCCTTAACTGGAATGCAAGCCTTATTTTACCATCCTACTCTAGTAGACTTCTTCTAATTAATCAATCATCCTTAGTAAACCGTAGAACGATGCTTGGCACATCTTTTATCTATAAACTTATTCACGGGGATGTGGAGAGTCCCGAGTTACTGGGTCGCATAAGCTTCTCCGTGCCTAATAGAATTACCAGAAACTATGTTCCTCTTACATTAAATATTTGTAGATCTAACATTGATATGCATGAACCGTTTAGAGTACTGTGTAACGACTATAATAGACTATATCATATTATTTCTACTACCGACTCTTTGCCAAGCCTAAAAGCATCAATTTTATCTTACTTAGCACAAAATTAGTATTAGTATTAGTCTCGTACGTATTTCTAATCTTAGTCTGTCCGCTTCTACATTGCGCTTTTTAACTTATTGCGATCTCGTTTTTACGCCTATTAGGCTCCGCGCGTAACAAGCACTGCTTGGTGTCGTAAGGGACACTTGTTTGCGCTGATCATAGTGCATCAACGTCCGAATGAAATAAAAAAAAAAATAATAAATTCCTGGCGTTGGAGAACTCCATAAGGGAGATAAACGGAAGAATGGAACAATTATTTAAGCTGGTTCAAGAAACTTTGGAGGCATTTCGAGAACTGGTCACGGTTCAGATCTCTCGAATGCCAAAATGATGCAACCGACTATAAAAATGGACCTCAACATGGAAATTCAAGAGAAGGAGGATATTGACAATGCCATCAATATATTCATGAACTAGCTAACACAAGCTGCAACAAGAGCTGCTCCTAGAAACCGACAGCATGTGAATGAACAACTACAGCTTCAACTTACTATTGCAATCATCGATCTCCTCCGAATTAAGGGCAAAGTCAGAAGAGAGTACGCCAGAACTGGTGATGCTCGATGCCACAACAGAGTCTGCTTTTAGGGACCCTGAAGGAGGCAGGTGCCGCACTAGTCGTGACAAAGCAGAAGTGTTTGCGAACAATTTAGAGCAACGTTTTATGCCACATGTCTTTGCGCCAGAGAGCCATCTCCGAATGATTGCGGAGTCACTAGAAACGCCGTTTCAAATGGCTTTGCCAGAAGATCCTGTCACGCTGGACGAAGTTAAGCATCTAATTTCGAAACTTAAAGTGAAGAAAGCCCCTGGCGAGGACTTGATGGTCCTCATTTTCAACAGCATCCTGCGTTTAGGATACTTTCCGAGAGCTTGGAAGTAGGCGAGCATTATGATACTCGAACCAGGAAAGCAACCATCAAATGTGGATTCGTACAGGCCTATCAGCCTTCTTCCTTCTTTAGGAAAAATAATGGAGAGGCTGATTTTAAACAGAGTGCTGAGTGTTGAGGCTGTCATCCGTGCGATTCCCAAGTTCCAGTTTGGTTTCCGCAGACAGCATGGCACCCCAGAGCAACTACATAGAGTTGTCAACTTTGCGCTGAAGGCCTTGGAGGTGAAAGAGTACTCGGTGGCTGCATTCTTGGATATCCAGCAAGCTTTTGACAGAGTGTGGCATACCGTGTTTCTTCACAAAGCCAAGAAATTGCTAAAACCACAGCTTTTCTTGGTAATAAGGAGCTTCTTGGAAGGACGCTCTTTTCATGTGGCGACCGATGGTTATAAGTCGTCGACTAAGCCTATAGAAGCGGGTGTTCCACAAGGTAGTGTGCTTGGCCCTACATGCCAACCCACTCGTCAATCACAGCACTTGCACGAAGGGATACGCTGGTTGCAACCTACGCTGACGATATCGCGGTGCTCACCAGGAAAAAGCTCCATAGATCTGTCAAAAATAGGTCTCCAAGAATATCTAGATGCATTTCGCAAATCGGGCGATAAGCTGCCCGAGTGTGACGCTTAATGGAAGAGTGTTAACTCACTCATTATCACAGTCATTCTAGACAGAAAGCTCTAATTCGAAAGCCATGTCAAGTCGCTGCTGCATTCTTATAGAACTAAGTTAAATCGCATGTACTGCCCACTTCCCGCTAAAAACAAGCTTTCGCTGGACAACAAGGTTCGAATCTTTAAGAGCATTATAACTCCGAGCCTTTTCTACTCAATACAGGTGTACGGTATCACAGCTAAAACGCACCTCAACAAAATACGGGTATTTCATGGATCTCAGGAGCTCCATGGTACATGAGAACGGCGGACATTGAGCGCGACTTCAAAGTACCAAAAATTGGGGATAAAATGGGGGCGATTGCAGAAAAATACACGGAGAGGCTTGGAGGTCATCCTAACAGCCTAGCTAGGCGACTAACGCCAAGTCATCGCATTACGGTCAGGAGAAGACTGAAACACCATCATCCTCAAGACCTGCTGGCTCGGGTCTTGACCTAATGACTACCAGCAATGCTCAACTTAAATTTCTCGCATATCCTTAGGCTCAATTTATATAATTTTTCTATAATTTATATTTATCATGTGCTGCTGACATAACTAATTTTTCTGTTTATTATTTCTGATTTGTTTAAATTGCCCAGTTAGGTAACAGTGCACTTATCTTTGCTACCATTTCGATATTATTTCACAATAAAAAAAATAAATAATAAAACGGTTAATACTTAGTTAGCATGAGCATATTCCCCGTACGATACACGGCTGCGTCAATTAGTCGGTTGGGCGAGTGGTGGGTCGTAAGACTCAGCACAGGGTTTCAGTGCAATATCTAAGTACGGAGCATGGAACTCTGTTGGTCCATCTTTTTAAGCTGGAATCCACGAATACCATATGACCGCAGGAGTACCCCAAGGCGTTGTGTAGGGGCCAATGGTGCCCGAGGGAGTCAGACTTAATACGCCAAACCAATGTACCATCTTCCTGTGTAGCTATCTTCTTCTAAACTCAATCTTTCCTATCAAGCCTGTTACATAAAAGCTTTCCGTTAAGGATCAGTTGGTAGTTCAAGAAGACTTAATTGTACCTGGAGTTACCCTCTGCAAGGGTATAAATATAACCTTTCTTTTATTATCGTAAACTCGGGAGTAATTAAATAACTTTATATTAGGGAACTGAAGATAACGCCAGAGTGTACAGACTTTAAAACAAGAGAGAACGCTATAGTCGGGTGCCCCGACTATCAGATACCCGTTACTCAGGTAAAGGGAGTGCGAGGGAGATGGAGATAGAAACTTTGATCACGCATAGCTTTTTAACGAATGGATTTGAAAAATTTCTTCTACATTTCGATAGGTATTGATAAACACAATAAAACTGCATTTTTACTTTTACGAAATATTTAAATTTTTAAAATCGTATATAAGCGATTGTGGGCGTTAAAGGGGGCGTGGCACCATTTTGAAACAAACTTGCGCCGCGTAGGAACTTCTAAAATCTACATGCAAAATGCGAATCTTCTAGCTTTTATAGTTTCCGAGATCTCAGCGTTCATACGGACTGACAGACAGACAGACAGACAGACAGACAGACAGACAGACAGACAGACAGACAGACAGACAGAAAGACGGACAGACGGACAGACGGACATGGCTAGATCGACTCGGCTAGTGATCCTGATCAAGACTATATATACTTTATAGGGTCGGAAACGCTTCCTTCTAGCTGTTACATACTTTTGCACGAATACAATATACCCTTTTACTCTACGAGTAACGGGTATAATCATTAAATTTTAACCGATTTTACCCTATAGTTCCTAAAGGATATAGACGTCCGATCGTCACACGCTTTTACCCTGATCAAGGTATGCATACAAAATACGATTTGGAAAGATTCATGTCAATTGCGTATATACTCTGCGAAATATCCTAAAAATCATTAAATTTTAACCGATTGTTCCTATGGGAGGTATAGGATATAGACGTCCGATCGCCAAGCGCTTTTACCCTGATAAAGGTATGCATTTAAAAATAAGATTTGGAAAGATTAACGTTAATAGCTTGCACACTGCGCGAAACATCTTCCATTCTTGATAAATCCGATTGTTCCTATGGGAGCTGTTGAAATATCACACTCATAGTTGAGATGATGTATTTCTGATATTGAAATATTGCATAAGATGAAACGGAGTATTTCAATGTAGCAAAAATGATATATACATATGAAATATTAATCGATTGTTTTGGCGTATACAGCCTTAAGCCTAGTATCGTGATCGACGAAAACCGTACGCCAGTCATGAGAGAGAGCGAGAGGCAAACAGCTGGCGTTCACTTTTCGTCGGGCCTTTTTTTCACGTCGGTCTCCTGATCGACGAAAAAAATACCAGAAAATTCCAAAGAGTTGCCAGTCTGCGGAAACGTGAACCCTAGCGAAAAGATTAAAAATTTTATCTTAATTAAAAAATTTAATCTTTTAGCGTGCGCTTCTCACTGAACATTATAAGAAATGGAGGGAAAAACTCAAAAAACTCACAAAAGTCGATTGCAGGTGTTTACATGTGAGGACAAAATAACATTAATACTATCTGGGGTGCCTCTTGTCAGAGCAAAATGTTTTTTAGGACCAGAATGTACGAAAAAACACAATAAAAGTGCAGCTATGAACTTTAAATTAGCAAATACTTATCAGTAAATTAAAAAAAACAACTGTTAAATTTAAATTTTATTGTTGTTTAATTTCTTTGTACAGCGGCAGACTTGTTTTGCCAAGGTAGTTGATAATATCTTTTAAAGGCTCTTTCCACAAATACGATATTTGAATTTTAACTGCTTGTCAACAAATCCAGCTGATTGACAGTACGACCGTAGCACGCTTAAATCTGATAACCTCTCAAACTTTTGGTCACACTGGAAAGATTAAAGTTTTTAAGCTAGCGTAATCGTTTGTGGATCTGGATACTAGGCTTTACTACAAAAGCTTACTTCCTCTTCCTCTTTTGTTCTGGACCTCTGAAGAATATAAAAGTCTCTCTGCAAATTGAAATCAACAAATGTGATATTATTTATTTAACCTTACTGACAAAGTATTTATTGGAACGTGGACTTGGAACTACAAATGGACTTCACTGGGAAACGCTGCCAGCTTTAATTAGTTGGAGACTCCACTAATAAATCTGATTGATTTAGATTTTTCAACAGGTTATGGGCCCAGCTCCCATCGAAGATAAGTACACGTTGTAATTAAAATAAATATTAACATGGAAAAAGCAAAGAGAAATATTAAGCCGTTTGACGGTGAAAGATATGTATTCTGGAAATACCGAATAAGAGCACTTTTAACTGAAAATGATTTAATTAAAGTGATTGATGAAATTTGTGATGAAAATACTGAAGAGTGGAAAAATAAAGATCAGATGGCCAAAAATACCATTATTGAATATTTGAGTGATTCCTTTTTGAGTTATGCCCCACAAAAGTGTAGTGCTAAAGAGATTTTTAGAAATTTAGCTAAAACATATGAACGAAAATGCATAGCTACACAGTTGTCCGTCCGAAAACAATTATTATCACTTAAATTAAAAGGTGATATGGAGTTAAAGAATCATTTTAAAATATTTGATGAACTAACTGCATCTGGTGCAAAAATGGAAGAGTTAGACAAAGTTAGTCATCTTTTACTTACTTCTTATTAAAACATCGCCGCATGCAGACGTGTATTTATTGTGATCCGGGAAAAAATATTCAATAAAACAAAAGTGCAGTGACCGTTTTAATAAATCTACTATAACGCGAAAAGACGCTTTCTGCGATGAAATCGCGAATGTTTATATTGATTGGTCATTTAATTAATATAAAACTTAACACTTAAAACTCTAATTAACTTTACCACGAATACAATGAGTCTGAACGACGTTCGCACGCAACGTCAACGTGAGCAAGACGAGAGACGGCTCTCAGTACAAAGAAATAACGCGTACTTCTCTTTTAAAGCAACCGAAAATAATGCAAGCTCTGATCAAGCGCCCCCAATTTGACCGAGTTCTTAAACGTATCGAGCGAGAGAGCGCGTTCTTGCTCCCCCTCGCTACCATCGACGTCTCTGCGGCCAAAGAGCGCTGAATGTGCTCTAATGCACGTATGCAATAACCTAAGCTCATCAGCAGTAACTAGCACCGCAATTTCTTTAACAACGTCAACTGTCACTACAACAACAACTGCAACCTTATCGACTGCTCGTTTAATGACATCATCAACTAGCAGCGCAAATATTAATACGTCTGCCGCTGCGCTGCCAGAAAAACAGAACAAAACCAATGAATGTGCTAAGCCGGCTGTGCAGACTGGTATGGATCGCTACATCCAAATCAAAAGGAAGCTGAGCCCTCTAAATTCTCAACGCAAAATAACCCGTAACAATCCTAGCCTAGCTGGAATAGAAACGCCTACGAACTCAAACCGATTTAAAATCTTGGAAGACGACTATGACGTTGAGGCGGCCGAATCCACTGAAGTCGAGAAAAGGAAGCCAAAACCTCCGCCTATTTATATTCGAGAAAAAAGTTCCAATGTTCTTGTCAACAAAATTATCGAGCTTATTGGAAAGGATAACTTCCACATAATACCTCTAGTAAAGGGCAACATCCAGGGAACAAAGGTTCAAATGAAGTCTGAAGATAATTACAGAGTATTATCGAAATATCTTTCCGAGAATAAAAATAACTTTTACACGTATCAGCTAAAAAGTAGCAAGGGCCTGCAAGTCGTACTTAAGGGCATAGAGTCCGACGTAAAGCCTGCAGAGATAACAAAGGCGCTTCAAGAGAAGGGATTTAACGCTAAGACAGTCTTCAACATCCTTAACAGGGATAGAAAGCCGCAGCCACTCTTTAAGGTTGAACTCGAACCAGAAAATAAGACCCTAAAGAAATACGAAGTGCACCCCATTTACAATCTTCAGTTCGTGCTGCACCGCAGAATTACAGTTGAGGAACCGCACAAACGCAATGGCCCGGTGCGAACTGCCAAGAATATGGCCATACAAGGTCATACTGTAAACTGCGCCCGGTGTGTGTAGTTTGTGGAGATCTTCATGACTCCGCACACTGCCCAGCGAGCAAAGATGACTGCAACTCGAAAAAGTGCGGCAACTGCGGTGGCAACCACACTGCTAACTACAGAGGCTGCCCTGTTTACAAGGAGCTGAAAAGTCGCATCCACCAGAGAGGAACTGCCGCCCGCACCCAAAATAAACAGATGACAGCTTCCAGATCAAACCCTGAAGTCTTCTTCTCGACTGCAGCCAGATCCTCACTAGGACCCTTAAACTCTGATAAAAATGTGACTTACGCAAGCGCTTTAAAATCAGGACTGGCTAACCCTGTATCAAAAAGTTCATTTCTGCAATCAGCATACCAAGAACCGAACACGGCTCAGCAGCATCAATTCCCGGAGCAGTCAAAAACAACTTCGAAGATATGATATACAGCCTGCAGCAAAGCCTTACGGAGTTTATGTCGTTTATGCGCACAACTATGCAAGATTTAATGCGAAACCAAAATGTATTGATTCAAATGCTGGTTTCACAACAATCCAAATAATGACTTCCCTAAGGATATCTACTTGGAACGCTAACGGCGTCTCACAGCATAAACTTGAGTTAGCTCAATTCCTACTCGACAACCATATCGACGTAATGCTGCTTTCAGAAACACACCTTACAAACAAATACAATTTTCAACTACGAGGTTATTCATTTTACGGAACAAATCATCCAGATGGTAAAGCACCACTATCATAACAAATTTGCTAAAAATTACCTACAGGCCACATCTATAAATATACAAACAAATACTGGCAACCAACTTACACTAGCCGCCGTATACTGCCCCCCTCGCTTCACCATAGCTGAAGATGAGTTTATGCAGATTTTCAACTCCTAGACCACTTCATAGCAGCAGGGGACTACAACGCCAAGCACACACACTGGGGATCACGTCTCGTGACTCCAAAAGGAAAACAGCTCTATAATGCAGTTATAAAAGCCAAGAACAAGCTGGACTATGTTTCCCCTGGCAGACCAACATACTGGCCGGCAGACCCAAGGAAACTACCCGATTTAATAGACTTTGCAATTACCAAAAACATTCCTAAAAATCTGATAAGCGCCGAATGCCTCTCGGATCTTTCATCGGATCACTCGCCTGTCCTGTTTATTCTACTCCGACATCCAGGCGCATTGGAGCAATCGTTTAAATTGACATCTCAGAAAACCAATTGGGTTAAGTACAAGAAATACGTTAGCTCACACATTGAGCTAAGTCCTAATCTCAACGATGAAGCCAACGTAGACAGATTTGTTAATACACTGGAGTCTGTACTCGTCTCTGCAGCTCGAGTTTCAACACCCCAAACTACAAGTACACAAAGCAACCAAAAGAAGACAAATCTACAAATAGAACAGCTCGTCCTCGAAAAGCGACGCTTACGTCGAGAGTGGCAACTCCACAGATCACCATCTGCTAGGCAAAGCTTCAAATATGCCTCACGTCAACTCACAAAAGCTTTACAGCAAGAAGAAGCACATATCCACCGACGCTACATAGAGCAATTGTCAACATCTAGTACAAAATACTCACTATGGAGAGCTCACCCTACTCTAAGCTCACCGAAAGTAACCGTGATGCCTATTAGAAACCCCACAGGCGGCTGGGCGCGCAGCGATGCAGACAGAGCCAGCACGTTTGCCAACCACCTTAAAAATGTCTTCCAACCAAATCCTGCCACTAGTGCGTTCACCTTGCCGACTTTACCACATGAGCCTCAGCTTCAACATGAACCGATTGAGTTTCGCCCAAACGAAATCGTTAACATCATCAAAAATCAGCTGAATCCGAAAAAATCCCCGGGCTGCGACCTCATAACTCCCAAAATGATCATTGAGCTCCCATATTGCGCCGTTTGCACTATCACCCAGCTTTTTAATGCCATCGCAAAACTTGGCCACTTTCCAGTGAGATGGAAAAAGTCGATTATAATAATGATAGCAAAGCCAGGAAAAGACCACACAATTCCCACGTCGTATAGACATATAAGCCTACTCTCATGCTTATCTAAACTCTTTGAAAAATGCGTGTTGATTCGGATAAACACATACCTAAGAATCCAGGAAGGAATTCCGTCACTTCAATTTGGGTTTCGTGAAAAGCACGTAACAATTGATCAGGTCAACCGGATACAGCCATTCTTAGCCGCTCAAAATGCCCGATGCAAGCAACTGCGCAGCTCGCTCTTCATCTGGTCGATGTAGAAAAGTTTCAGATTGGCGAATTAAAGTGAACGAACAAAAATGGAAGCACGTTACGTTCACCCTGAACAGGCAAAACTGCCCGCCGCTCATGTTAAACCATACACTACTCCCGCAAGCAAACGAAGTGACATATCTAGGAGTACACCTCGACAGAAGACTCACATGGCGCCGGCACATTGAAGCCAAAAGAACACACCTAAAGCTAAAAGCCAGTAGCCTTCATTGGCTTATCAACGCTCGGTCTCCCCTTAGTCTTGAATATAAAGTCCTGCTTTATAACTCGGTACTAAAATCATATGGATGTACGGCTCTCAGTTATGGGGGAATGCCAGCAATAGCAACATTGACATAGTCCAGCGAGCTCAGTCGAAGATCTTGAGAACAATCACCGGGGCACCGTGGTACGTTCACAACGAAAACATACATCGCGACTTAAACATTCTACCAGTCAAAGAAGTGATCGCAGAACAGAAGGAAAAGTACTTTACCAAGCTATCGTTGCACCCTAACCACCTGGCGAGAGGTCTTACAAGGTTGATCAGCCAATCACGCCTTCGTCGCAATTACTTACCCACCCAGCGACCGACTTGAGGCACGCGCAACCAGAATGCAGTCTTATTATACTGTTAGTTAAATTTTAATGTTAAGATTCGTAAACTTATTGTTAGTCTCAAAATTAAGAGAAGATTCAATAAATAAAAGCAAAGTTAAAAAAATAAAAAAAAAAAAAAAAATCTTTTACTTTCTCTGCCTGTCTCGTATGACGGCGTCATTACTGCTATTGAAACACTAGGAGAAGATCATATGGATTTGGATTTTGTTAAAATCAGACTGCTTGATCATGAAACTAAACTTAAACAAAATTCAAAGGATACAAGCTTCAAAGTATTGCAAGCAACGAATAAAATAAATAATTTTCAAAATAAAAATAATAATGTTCAACATAAATATAATAAGTTTCAGGATACAATCCAATTTAAGTCAAAGTTTAAATTTAACAAACCAAAATGTTTTTACTGTGGTAAGATAGGGCATTTTAAGAAGGATTGCTTTAAATACAAGAAAGAAAAAGAAAATGAGAATAATAAAGAAAAACAAGCACAGTTGGCTCAAGGGCAAAAAGATACAGAGAGATCTGGTTTTGCGTTTATTCTTAAACGTCATTATAATATTAGTGACAAGCATACTTCTTTCTTATTGGATTCGGGTGCATCTGATCAGTTGACCAACAACGAAAATCTACTCTCAAATATTTGTCATCTTGAATCACCAATAAAATCGCAGTTGCAAAATCAGATGAATTTATATTTGCAACTAAAAAGGAAAAAAAGTGGAATTGCTTACTGATACCTTTGCCAAGGTTACCCTAAAAGACGTATTATTTTGTCCTGATGTATCACAAAACCTAATTTCTGTCAAAAAGATGCAAGATGCTGGTTTTACAATTGTATTTCATCCAGGAGGTGTGAGTAAAGTGAGTAAAGAAAATATAAATATAATGAATGCACATTTTAATATTAATGTCCCTTCTGTAAGATTTACAATACCAAGAGGAGCATATGTATCAAATAAAACAAATTATAATATATGGCATGAGAGGTTAGGGCATATTAGTCAGGGAAAATTTCTTGAAATTAAAAAGAATAATTTATTTGAAGATACTGACAAGTTAACTAATATTAATCCAGTTAATGAAATATGCGAAGCATGCATAAAAGGAAAACAAACAAGGCTACGTTTTGAAAAGATTAAAAATAAAGATCATATAGATAGACCATTATTTGTAGTACATTCAGATGTCTGTGGTCCGATAACACCTCCAACAATAGATAAAAAGAATTACTATGTTATTTTTGTAGACCAATATACACATTACTGTGTAACATATTTGTTAACTTATAAGTCAGATGTATTTACTGCCTTTAAGGATTTTATTTCAAAAAGTGAAGTACATTTTAATCTGAAAGTAGTCAATCTGCACATAGATAATGGGAGGGAATATTAATCAACTGAAATGCGAGAATTTTGTGTAGAAAAAGGCATCAGTTACCATCTTACTGTTCCACACACACCTTAGCAAAATGGTGTATCCGAAAGGATGATAAGGTCTATAACGGAAAAAGCTCGTGCTTTAGTTTAGCTTTAGTTATAGGAGCCGACCTACAGAAAAGTTTCTGGGGTGAAGCTGTATTAACAGCTACATATTTAATAAATAGAAGTCCAAGTATTGCACTTAAAGACTTAATGAAAACACCTTATGAAATGTGGCATAACAAAAAGCCAGTTTTAAAATATTAAAAAGTTTTTGGTTCCACAGTATATGTTCATATTAAACAGCGAAAAAGAAAGTTTGACAAAAGTCATGAAAGGTATACTTGTATGAACCAAATGGTTACAGAGTGTGGAATGTTGGAAAAGAAATATTTGTAACAGCAAGAGATGTTGTTGTTGATGAAACAAATATGGTAAAATCTAGAGCTGTGGTTGAAAAGGACATGCATCTTAATGATGAAGATGATGCAAGTGTTTAGTCAAATATTGACTATGAAGATGTCCTAGATAATATTGAGAAATCTGATCAAACTGCCCTCTTCCGACTAAACCTAATCATATTGCTCTAAGCTCAGATGATAAGTGTGATGCCCCATGTAGAAATGTAACAGGTTGTTTAATGTACATCATGTTCGGAAAAACTCAAATATTAAAGAGTTTTTGGTTGGCTATGTGGATTCAGATTGGGGTGGCAGTAAATCTGATAGAAAAAGTACTACAGGGTACATATTTAAAATGTTTGATTCTAATATAATTTGTTGGAATACAAGGAAACAAAATTCAGTAGCTGCATCATCAACAGAAGCAGAATATATGGCCTTATTTGAGGCAGTTAGAGAAGCCAAATGGCTAAGTTCATTATTAATAAGTTTAAATATAAATATAGATAATCCAATAATCCCCAATTCTGGGGACGAGACTGAAGGCGTCTAATTGGCGATCGAGAAAAGAAGCGTGTTCGATGCTTGTGTAGCTTCGTGAAATAGTTGCTTGTGTAGCTTCGTGAAATAGTTGCTTGTGTAGCAAAACTAAACGCAAATTATAAAGAACAAGAAAGGAAAGCTAACTTCGGGCGGAGCCGAAGTTGATATACCCTTGCAGAATATTATGTACATTATATTCTCCAAAATTATTCATATGATGCATTCTTAATACTCATAAAAAATCCCAACTTCCTAACTTTAAAAACACCAAAGTTATGGCATTTCCAATCGTTCAGTTATATGGCAGCTATAGGATATAGTCGGCCGATCCTTATGAAATTTGATAGGTCGGATTGATTGTCCAAAAGTTCCAACTTCCTAACTTAACAAACACCAAAGTTATGGCATTTCCGATCAATAAGTTATATGGCAGCTCTAGGATATAGTCGGCCGATCCTTATGAAATTTGGTAGCTCGGATTGATTGGCCAAAAATAAAACCCATAGAAAATCCCAACTTCCTAACTTAACAAACACCAAAGTTATGGCATTTCCGATAAATCAGTTATATGGCAGCTATAGGACTACAACGCCAAGCACACACACTGGGGATCACGTCTCGTGACTCCAAAAGGAAAACAGCTCTATAATGCAGTTATAAAAGCCAAGAACAAGCTGGACTATGTTTCCCCTGGCAGACCAACATACTGGCCGGCAGACCCAAGGAAACTACCCGATTTAATAGACTTTGCAATTACCAAAAACATTCCTAAAAATCTGATAAGCGCCGAATGCCTCTCGGATCTTTCATCGGATCACTCGCCTGTCCTGTTTATTCTACTCCGACATCCAGGCGCATTGGAGCAATCGTTTAAATTGACATCTCAGAAAACCAATTGGGTTAAGTACAAGAAATACGTTAGCTCACACATTGAGCTAAGTCCTAATCTCAACGATGAAGCCAACGTAGACAGATTTGTTAATACACTGGAGTCTGTACTCGTCTCTGCAGCTCGAGTTTCAACACCCCAAACTACAAGTACACAAAGAAACCAAAAGAAGACAAATCTACAAATAGAACAGCTCGTCCTCGAAAAGCGACGCTTACGTCGAGAGTGGCAACTCCACAGATCACCATCTGCTAGGCAAAGCTTCAAATATGCCTCACGTCAACTCACAAAAGCTTTACAGCAAGAAGAAGCACATATCCACCGACGCTACATAGAGCAATTGTCAACATCTAGTACAAAATACTCACTATGGAGAGCTCACCCTACTCTAAGCTCACCGAAAGTAACCGTGATGCCTATTAGAAACCCCACAGGCGGCTGGGCGCGCAGCGATGCAGACAGAGCCAGCACGTTTGCCAACCACCTTAAAAATGTCTTCCAACCAAATCCTGCCACTAGTGCGTTCACCTTGCCGACTTTACCACATGAGCCTCAGCTTCAACATGAACCAATTGAGTTTCGCCCAAACGAAATCGTTAACATCATCAAAAATCAGCTGAATCCGAAAAAATCCCCGGGCTGCGACCTCATAACTCCCAAAATGATCATTGAGCTCCCATATTGCGCCGTTTGCACTATCACCCAGCTTTTTAATGCCATCGCAAAACTTGGCCACTTTCCAGTGAGATGGAAAAAGTCGATTATAATAATGATAGCAAAGCCAGGAAAAGACCACACAATTCCCACGTCGTATAGACATATAAGCCTACTCTCATGCTTATCTAAACTCTTTGAAAAATGCGTGTTGATTCGGATAAACACATACCTAAGAATCCAGGAAGGAATTCCGTCACTTCAATTTGGGTTTCGTGAAAAGCACGTAACAATTGATCAGGTCAACCGGATACAGCCATTCTTAGCCGCTCAAAATGCCCGATGCAAGCAACTGCGCAGCTCGCTCTTCATCTGGTCGATGTAGAAAAGTTTCAGATTGGCGAATTAAAGTGAACGAACAAAAATGGAAGCACGTTACGTTCACCCTGAACAGGCAAAACTGCCCGCCGCTCATGTTAAACCATACACTACTCCCGCAAGCAAACGAAGTGACATATCTAGGAGTACACCTCGACAGAAGACTCACATGGCGCCGGCACATTGAAGCCAAAAGAACACACCTAAAGCTAAAAGCCAGTAGCCTTCATTGGCTTATCAACGCTCGGTCTCCCCTTAGTCTTGAATATAAAGTCCTGCTTTATAACTCGGTACTAAAATCATATGGATGTACGGCTCTCAGTTATGGGGGAATGCCAGCAATAGCAACATTGACATAGTCCAGCGAGCTCAGTCGAAGATCTTGAGAACAATCACCGGGGCACCGTGGTACGTTCACAACGAAAACATACATCGCGACTTAAACATTCTACCAGTCAAAGAAGTGATCGCAGAACAGAAGGAAAAGTACTTTACCAAGCTATCGTTGCACCCTAACCACCTGGCGAGAGGTCTTACAAGGTTGATCAGCCAATCACGCCTTCGTCGCAATTACTTACCCACCCAGCGACCGACTTGAGGCACGCGCAACCAGAATGCAGTCTTATTATACTGTTAGTTAAATTTTAATGTTAAGATTCGTAAACTTATTGTTAGTCTCAAAATTAAGAGAAGATTCAATAAATAAAAGCAAAGTTAAAAAAATAAAAAAAAAAAAAAAATCTTTTACTTTCTCTGCCTGTCTCGTATGACGGCGTCATTACTGCTATTGAAACACTAGGAGAAGATCATATGGATTTGGATTTTGTTAAAATCAGACTGCTTGATCATGAAACTAAACTTAAACAAAATTCAAAGGATACAAGCTTCAAAGTATTGCAAGCAACGAATAAAATAAATAATTTTCAAAATAAAAATAATAATGTTCAACATAAATATAATAAGTTTCAGGATACAATCCAATTTAAGTCAAAGTTTAAATTTAACAAACCAAAATGTTTTTACTGTGGTAAGATAGGGCATTTTAAGAAGGATTGCTTTAAATACAAGAAAGAAAAAGAAAATGAGAATAATAAAGAAAAACAAGCACAGTTGGCTCAAGGGCAAAAAGATACAGAGAGATCTGGTTTTGCGTTTATTCTTAAACGTCATTATAATATTAGTGACAAGCATACTTCTTTCTTATTGGATTCGGGTGCATCTGATCAGTTGACCAACAACGAAAATCTACTCTCAAATATTTGTCATCTTGAATCACCAATAAAAATCGCAGTTGCAAAATCAGATGAATTTATATTTGCAACTAAAAAGGAAAAAAAAGTGGAATTGCTTACTGATACCTTTGCCAAGGTTACCCTAAAAGACGTATTATTTTGTCCTGATGTATCACAAAACCTAATTTCTGTCAAAAAGATGCAAGATGCTGGTTTTACAATTTACAATTACAATAAAGTGAGTAAAGAAAATATAAATATAATGAATGCACATTTTAATATTAATGTCCCTTCTGTAAGATTTACAATACCAAGAGGAGCATATGTATCAAATAAAACAAATTATAATATATGGCATGAGAGGTTAGGGCATATTAGTCAGGGAAAATTTCTTGAAATTAAAAAGAATAATTTATTTGAAGATACTGACAAGTTAACTAATATTAATCCAGTTAATGAAATATGCGAAGCATGCATAAAAGGAAAACAAACAAGGCTACGTTTTGAAAAGATTAAAAATAAAGATCATATAGATAGACCATTATTTGTAGTACATTCAGATGTCTGTGGTCCGATAACACCTCCAACAATAGATAAAAAGAATTACTATGTTATTTTTGTAGACCAATATACACATTACTGTGTAACATATTTGTTAACTTATAAGTCAGATGTATTTACTGCCTTTAAGGATTTTATTTCAAAAAGTGAAGTACATTTTAATCTGAAAGTAGTCAATCTGCACATAGATAATGGGAGGGAATATTAATCAACTGAAATGCGAGAATTTTGTGTAGAAAAAGGCATCAGTTACCATCTTACTGTTCCACACACACCTTAGCAAAATGGTGTATCCGAAAGGATGATAAGGTCTATAACGGAAAAAGCTCGTGCTTTAGTTTAGCTTTAGTTATAGGAGCCGACCTACAGAAAAGTTTCTGGGGTGAAGCTGTATTAACAGCTACATATTTAATAAATAGAAGTCCAAGTATTGCACTTAAAGACTTAATGAAAACACCTTATGAAATGTGGCATAACAAAAAGCCAGTTTTAAAATATTAAAAAGTTTTTGGTTCCACAGTATATGTTCATATTAAACAGCGAAAAAGAAAGTTTGACAAAAGTCATGAAAGGTATACTTGTATGAACCAAATGGTTACAGAGTGTGGAATGTTGGAAAAGAAATATTTGTAACAGCAAGAGATGTTGTTGTTGATGAAACAAATATGGTAAAATCTAGAGCTGTGGTTGAAAAGGACATGCATCTTAATGATGAAGATGATGCAAGTGTTTAGTCAAATATTGACTATGAAGATGTCCTAGATAATATTGAGAAATCTGATCAAACTGCCCTCTTCCGACTAAACCTAATCATATTGCTCTAAGCTCAGATGATAAGTGTGATGCCCCATGTAGAAATGTAACAGGTTGTTTAATGTACATCATGTTCGGAAAAACTCAAATATTAAAGAGTTTTTGGTTGGCTATGTGGATTCAGATTGGGGTGGCAGTAAATCTGATAGAAAAAGTACTACAGGGTACATATTTAAAATGTTTGATTCTAATATAATTTGTTGGAATACAAGGAAACAAAATTCAGTAGCTGCATCATCAACAGAAGCAGAATATATGGCCTTATTTGAGGCAGTTAGAGAAGCCAAATGGCTAAGTTCATTATTAATAAGTTTAAATATAAATATAGATAATCCAATAATCCCCAATTCTGGGGACGAGACTGAAGGCGTCTAATTGGCGATCGAGAAAAGAAGCGTGTTCGATGCTTGTGTAGCTTCGTGAAATAGTTGCTTGTGTAGCTTCGTGAAATAGTTGCTTGTGTAGCAAAACTAAACGCAAATTATAAAGAACAAGAAAGGAAAGCTAACTTCGGGCGGAGCCGAAGTTGATATACCCTTGCAGAATATTATGTACATTATATTCTCCAAAATTATTCATATGATGCATTCTTAATACTCATAAAAAATCCCAACTTCCTAACTTTAAAAACACCAAAGTTATGGCATTTCCAATCGTTCAGTTATATGGCAGCTATAGGATATAGTCGGCCGATCCTTATGAAATTTGATAGGTCGGATTGATTGTCCAAAAGTTCCAACTTCCTAACTTAACAAACACCAAAGTTATGGCATTTCCGATCAATAAGTTATATGGCAGCTCTAGGATATAGTCGGCCGATCCTTATGAAATTTGGTAGCTCGGATTGATTGGCCAAAAATAAAACCCATAGAAAATCCCAACTTCCTAACTTAACAAACACCAAAGTTATGGCATTTCCGATAAATCAGTTATATGGCAGCTATAGGATATAGTCGGCCGATCCTTATGAAATTTGGTGGGTCGAATTAACTAACCAAATATAAAACCCATAGAAAATCACAGTTTCCTAACTTTACAAACATCAAAGTTATGGCATTTCCGATCAATCAGTTGTATGGCAGCTATAGGATATAGTCGGCCGATCCCGTCCGTTCCGACTTATATACTGCGTGCAAAGGAAAGAAGGGTGTGTGCAAAGTTTCAGTTCGATATCTTTAAAACTGAGGGACTAGTTTGCGTAGAAACAGACAGACGGACAGACAGACGGACAGACAGACGGACAGACAGACGGACAGACAGACGGACAGACGGACATGGCTATATCAACTCAGGAGGTGATCCTGATCAAGAATATATATACTTTATAGGGTCGGAGATGTCTCCTTCACTGCGTTGCACACTTTTGACCAAAATTACAATACCCTCTGCAAGGGTATAAAAATGAGTATTGCTAGTATACGCATAGAGCCCTTGGGCAAAGATAATTTCGACACCTGGAAAATACAAATGCAGGCTTTGTTAGTCAAGAACGACTCGTGAAATATGTAAACGGGACTCATTTAAAACCCGAAACAAACAGCGCGCTGTGGATAAACGAAGATGCAAAGGCTAAGTCCGATCTCATTTTGGCAATGTCAACATCGGAACTAAGGCATACAAAAAACTGTGAAACTTCAAACGATGTATGGAAGAAGCTGCATAGCACTTACCAGTCTACGGGGCCAGCCCGTAAAGCCGCACTGTTGAAATCCCTGATCTTACTAAAAATGAATGCAGGCGGAGACATGAGAAGCCACATAGATATGTTTTCCAATTTAGTAGACAAAATAATTGAAGTTGATCTCATGAATACTGACGATCTCTTAACCATTTTGCTACTGTACAGTATCCCTGAGGAATATGAACAGTTTCGAATCGCGATTGAAACGCAGGAAAACTTAATATCAACGGAGGCACTTAAAATAAAGTTATTAGACGAATACGAGGCGAGAAACAGAAATTAAAGCGAGTCGACGCCCGGAGCATTATTGGCACACAAGAAGTATAATAAAAGCAAACCGTGCAGCTGAGTGCAGGTCGAAGCCAATAAAGAACCAGAATGATAGCATGTACATCAACGCAGCCTATCATACAAGCAGTGATTGCAGTAACTGGTGTCTAGACTCTGGAGCAACGTCTCACATGTGCAACAAAATATGTTCGTAAATTTTGAGCCTGCAGAAGGCCCGAAGCTCAAACTGGCAAATGATGAGGCTACAGACATAAAAGGATATGGATCCGTGCAGTTCTCGCCAAACAACAAGTTCACCGCCAGCCTGAAGAACACACTATGTGCCAGATTTAAGGACCAATCTCTTATCGGTCTCAAAAATATGTGATCACGGCTTCAATATTGTTTTCAAGAAGGAGAAAGCTGAAATAATTAGAGCTACAGGAGGAGAAATAGTGTTCACCGCTCCTCGCAAATTGGACTTATACCAGATAGAAGAAAAACACGAATGCAGCCAGATCGCTGCAGGTAAGCAAAACAGCATCAAAGAATGGCATGAACGTTTCGGCCATCTTAATGAGCCGGACCTAAAAGAACTAATAAGAAAAGGTAAAGTACAAGGAGCCAAAGTAAACTTCAAGGAGACTCTTCCAATTTGCGAAGTATGTATCAAGGGGAAGCAGTCCCAGAAGCCGTTCGCTGTATCAAATTCAAGGGCAAGAGACGTACTAGAACTAATCCACAGCGACGTATGCGGTCCCATGCGTGTAAATAACAACGGCGGGAGCCGCTACTTTTTGACATTCATCGATGATTTCTCAAATTGGTGCGAGCTCTACACTATTTAAAGAAAGTCTGAAGTGTTCCAGAAATTTAAGGAATTCAAAAACTATGTTGAACGGCGAACTGGAAAGAAGATAAAAACAATCAGGTCAGATAACGGTACAGAATACACTAATAATGAGTTCAAAAGGTTTCTTGCAGCCCAGGGAATAAAGCACGAGTATTCCGTAGAATATACTCCTCAACAAAATGGTACAGCCGAACGTAAGAACCGGACCCTTGTTGAAATGGCTCGCTGCCTGATACAGCAGGCCGCACTTCCTGCGAGCTACTGGGCTGAAGCAGTAAACACAGCAAACTATATAAGAAACAGATGTCCTTCAAGGAGCCTATGTGGAGAAACGCCCTTTAAGCTGTGGAACAATCTCATCCCAATTGTAAGGCATATGCAAAAATTTGGTCAAATTGCATATTCACTGGACAAGCGATCGAAGAGTAAGTTCAGCCCAAAATCCAAGAAATGCGTATTCGTTGGATACTGCACCGATGCCAAAGATTATAGGCTGTACGATGTCAAAAACCAAATATTAATAAAAAGCCGAGACGTCGTTTTCAGATTGATGTCAACATTGAGCCGGTAGCAGACAATCAACCAGAAAATGATCAAGATGACAACGAAAGCATCCAACCAGAAAATCCTGAGTCAGAGGACAATGAGCCAGACGATAGACAGCCAGTAAAACGTGGCCGTGGAAGACCAAGGAAGCTGTTAACAGGTAACCAGGAAGACCCAGATTAATTTACAATCAAATACTTGCAGACCAGATCGACACACCCAATCAGCAGTTTGAGTCCGACTCAGAAGATGTGTTCTACGAAGCCACTTCACTTGCAACGAATCCAAAGGAACTAACTGCGAGTGCAGCACTTAAAGGTACAAATGCCATCGAATGGAAGGAGGCGCTTATAAACGAGTACAGGTCATTGAAAATGAACAATACCTGGGAAGTTGTTGATCGTCAGAAGAACCATAGGGTTATCAAAACGAAATGGGTACTTCGAACAAAATACTTACCTGACGGAAGGGTAAATTGCCGTAAAGCTCGCTGGTTGCTAAAGGATTCACCCAACGCGAAGGCATTGACTACAATGAGACATTCTCCCCAGTGTCCAGAATGAGCTCGATTCAATTTGTAATAGCTTTAGCTGCGGAACTCGGACTGGATCTTCATCAATTCGACTTTAACAGCGCCTATTTGAATGGAGATATTGAGGAAGAACTTTACATCAGCGTCCCACCTGAATTCCAAGAAATCTTGACAGCTAAAGAAAAAGAAATGTATGAACCTAAAAAAGTGTGTAAGCCAAAAAAGGCTCTATATGGCCTAAAGCAGAGTGGACGCCAGTGGTACAAAAAGCTAGATAGTAAACTCAAAGAACTGAACCTTAAGCCCCTCGCCGCTGACAAATGCGTGTACTTGAAAAATGAACAAAACGGAATCCTGATCGTATCGCTTTATGTAGACGACCTCATAATTGCGACCAATAACACCCAAATGCTCTTACAATTGAAGCGCGAATTGTCCAACAAGTTCCAGATGAAAGATTTGGGTAAGCTATCGTATTGCTTGGGCATCGAGTTTGAACAAAACAAAGATAAAACAGAGTTTACCATGGGTCAGCCAAAATATATCGCAGATATTCTTAAAAGGTTCAATATGGAGAATTGTAAGCCCGTAAATACACCAATCAACACGAATGAGAAATTGTCAAGTGAAATGTGTCCAAAAACCGAAGACGAGAAAGAAGATGTTTCCAACGTGCCTTATCAGAGTTTAGTAGGAGTCCTAATGTGGTTGGCAGTATCAACGCGCCCTGATATTGCATTTGCAGTGAGTGCACTGAGTCAATACAATACAAACTTTGGAAAACAACATTGGATTGCTGCGAAAAGGGTATTACGTTACTTAAAAGGCACTCAGAACTATTGCCTGGTTTACAAACGAAGTGGCAAAGACATTGTAGGCTACGCCGATGCTGATTGTGCCGCCAACATTGCTGATCGCAGATCTTTTTCAGGTTTTGCTTTTAAGTTCGCAGGTGCAGCAATATCCTGGGAATGCCGAAAGCAACGGACGGTTGCATTGTCAAGCACAGAAGCAGAGTATATGGCTCTGTCTGACTTCTCAAAGGAAGCAGTGGCAAACGCCTTCTGAATTTGAAACAAAACACAAGTCCAGTAAACGTCCTAAGGAGTTCTTAACATGGTTCACTTGGGATAGCGCAATGTCAAGCAAGCCGTCAATAAAGTCATGCTGCGCTAAAGGAAGTAAAATGTTAGAGTTTTCGTCTGGGGACCATGTCGCACTAGGTATATTAAAATCACCCAATACTATTAACTGAAATCGATCTGACAGTTTTTTGGAAATGGACTGAATAACGGAAAGGTGACTTGCGTAAATAGGGAACTCAGATGATGGTGGGATATATGAATAAGTAATATATACAAAACTACCGGGAAACGATAATTTTATACCTAGGAATTCGATGTCATAAAATTCTTCGAAAGTTAGTAATTCAGACGAAAAGGTGGAGTCGACAGCAATCAGGACACCACCTCCCCGTCTGGACTGACGATCAAGCCTATAAATTGTGTACTTACCCGGGAGAATTTCGGAGCTAAGAATATCCGGCCTTAACCAGGTCTCTGTACATACCATAATATTATATGGGAATGTGAAACTATCCGAATACAATTTAGTCGACTTACTAAGTTAGCCTCTTGTATTCTGATAGCAAAGAAGAAAAGAGGAGACTAGTTTTTTGGGACAGAAGAGGATGTGGAGGGCGCTGGGGATGGTCCTTTAATGGTATTTTCCATTTCCCTGAACTATGCGGCTCAATAGGCGACACAACGGCGGCAATCCTCGATCAGGCCTTGGCCGAAATACAGGGGACCGGTTGGGACGGTCATTCGTAGAGGAGTTGACCTCCTCCACATCAGTAGGAAAAGACGTGACCCCGATGGTATCTCTGGATGAGTTGTGTTACTGCGACAACTGCCAGAATCAGTAATTTGTCTGATCGCCGGGAGGGCGGTCAAACAAACCAAAGGAGGACACCGCCTTCGCTTCGCAGTCAAGGAGCTTTTTAATGAGTGATTTTATTGTTTATGGAATGGCTTTCAGATTTGTACTTTGGACCGAGACAGTTCTTTGTTCTGTTCTTGTTTAAGACTTGGGTCCCGAAATCTGAGTATCCTAAACTGTGGGAACGTGCCGATAAGCTGAACAGCGGCTCGTTTTAATTGTTTAGACTATGGTCTGGAGTTATAATAACATTGGAATTTTCTGTTAGCGGCGTGTTGACAATTAGATATGGATTCCAATTCCTTGAGGGTGTCTTAATGTTAAGTGTGTGTGTGTGTGTGGGTGTGTAGACATGTACATAAGCGTTTGTGGTGTTATGGATATGTCACTTCCCCAACCTTTGAATTTCGACTGTTGTTCAGTCAAATACACAAAAATTGTCGTTTTCAATCTTTATTCTGCGTTTTGCGTTTCAATTTTGTGCTTCCTTAGCGCGTCTACTTTTCACAACTCTTTTCTTGACATTGCCAGTATGACCAGCTCATAACAAAACAAATTTCTTTTCTTTTCAATAACAAAACATATTTTTCTCAAATTAAATACTAAATCCTTACATCCTCCCTCCCCGTGAATCGTCCTAGGATTCACCACTTAACTGAAGTTTAATTAACTTAGATTATTTTCAGTTTTGACATCGGCAGAACGAACTTGTTGATCCTTCCCGACAAACACCTATATGACTCTTCCTTTTTTCTAAGTACTTCTCGGTGCCGTGGTGTCCATGACAAGTACTAAGTCGTCAACTTGAAATGGAGTTGTTTTATGATGCCATTTAGTTCTACACATGAGTTGAGGGAGATACTCGACTATCCACCTCTTCCATAAGCGATCCTTAAGGGCTTGAGCGATCCTCCATTGCTTTCTTAGGCATAGCTTCATCCGGTGGGTGTGGGGTTTGCGTTGAATTTGTGCATCCCATTAAAAATGATTTGGTGTCAAAGGCTCTTCTGCTTCATGTGTTAAGGGTATTTCAGTTAAAGGTCGCGCATTCAGAATGTTTTCGGCTTCTATCAATACTGACTGAAGAGTCTCCACGCGTGGGTAGCTATCGCGTAAAGTTTTCTTCAGCAATCCCCTTATGATTTGAATTAGCAGTTGAAGATCCACTTAATACCCTTTTGAGCCGCTTCGTTCGCTATAGTAACGAAATCCAACAAACTCTCATGAGCTCCTTATTAGCACCAATGAAGTTTGTGACGTTTTCGCTTCGAATAATTACAGGTGTACCCCTACGGTTGACAAAATTTCGTAGACAGATTATAAATGCATCTGTTGAAAGGTCTGCAGCTAGCTCAAGATGAGTTGCTCTGCATGTCATGCAAGTAAAGATAACGGCCCAGCGTTTTTCGTGGCGACGACCGACTGTATGTGTAAATGGCCTAACGTAGGGTGTTAGCCGATCAGGTTGCAATTGACCCATCTGTGGGGTTTTCGGTAGTCCTCGGTCTATAATACATCTAGAGCATTCGAGCGTTACTTTGTTTAGCAATTTTCTGGCATGCGGAATCCAAAACTTTTGTCGACTTTCATTGATTATAACCGCCTGATTTTGATGATGATATTTTACATGAAAATGTCTCATGATAAGGGTGGACACTTTGTGATCTTTCGGAAGCAGAACAGGTCGCCGTCTCGAACTTGGTAGATATGATGTTTCATTTATTCGACCCGCGAGGTGTAACAGGCCATCTGTGTCTGTGTAAGGCGAAAGTCCATAAATTGTACTATCCTTCGACAGCATCTTGTTGTTGAGTAATGACGTGATCTCATTTGCGTATGCCTCTTGCTGGACCAGTCTACATATCTCGATTTCAGCATCAGATAGTTCGTCGGCAGTCAAAGATCCTCTCTTGGGTGCAAGTTTAAGCCAAATTATTTTTGCACGTATTACCCAGGCTACAACACGCTTCAGATTACTGTAAGAAGAGAATCGATTAAAATCTATTACTGAGAGTCCTACCTGACACCTCAGCATTGTGCGCCCGCAAAGTTCCTCTTCCAATGGTTCCGTTAAAGCTATGTCAATCATCTGTGGCCGACTGAACGTGGCGATTTCAAGAAGCTTGGACCAAGTAACCAAGGACTGTCGTTACATATTTTTGGTTTACTCAAACGAGTGGCAGCGTCCGCGGTGTTCAAGTTGGATGGTACCCAGTTCCATTGCGCTGATGTAGTACTGGCTAAGATCTCGGCAATTCGGTGGCCGACAAATGGTTTAAACTTTCTTGCTCTCGAAAAAATCCACTGTAGTACGGTTTTGGAATTACTCCAAAACAAGATGTCTTCTATAGGTAGCTTCAGATGTTCTTGTATCAAGCGATTTAATCGAACCCCAAGAACGGCATTTTGCTGTTCCAACCTAGGGATAGAAAGGAGTTTCTTCGGAGCTAAACGCGTTTTTCCCATGACAAAGGCAACATCAACTTTAGTTGGTCTAAGAACACATAAATAGGCTACAGCTGCAAAAGCGGCCTGGCTTGCGTCAACAAATGCATTTCCAATTTTTCATAACCACTTAAGTTGGGAGAGTATACTCGCGGAATTTTAAAGTGGTGCATATGACACAGTTCTGATAGCCAGTAGTTCCAATTTTGATGTAACTCTGTTGGTATAGCCTCATCCCAATATGCACCATAGCTCCATGTATTCTGTACAAGAATTTTGGCAGATATATGATAGTCCGCAATCAAGCCAAATGGGTCAAATATTGCCATCACTATGCCTAGTAGCTCTCTCTTAGTTGGAACTCGATCTCCATCTATAACTTCTTTCGGTATTCGATGAAACTTAGTTTCGAATTGAAAGACATCTTGCTGCGTATTCCAATACATGCCCAAGACCTTTTCACTGCTCAATTAGTTCTGTAGATAGCTTGATTGCCTTTGAAAGTTTTTACCATTCATGACGGTCTGTAATGTATTTCGATGCCATCTTCCTCTGAAGTAAACTTATGACGAGATCATCCACGTAATGATGTTCAAAATTAGCATCTGCTGCCCTTGGAAATTGCTCTGTGTTCTCTTCAGCATTGCGATTCTTGACATAATCGGCACAAAACGGTGAGCATATGGCGCCAAATATTAAGGAAGTCATAGCATAATGTCGAATTGGCTGAGTCGAGTCTCCATTTCTCCATAAAAAGCGCTGTGCGTGTTGATCAGTTTCGTGCACCTTTATTTGGGAAAACATTTCCCGAATATCTGCGGTTACACCGATTTTGTTTTGTCTGAACTGCATAAGAATGGCTATCAGGAGCTTTAAGTAACGCTTTGTTAAGTGACATACCTTCGACCTCAGCGTCGAAGACAATTCGCATTTTATCTGGCTTGTGTCAAAGACCAATATAAACACCAAGATGCGTAACGCCATGCGATTTTTTTGCACACGGATTTTTTGTGCTAGTTGTGCAGTTGAAAAAATTGGCTTTTCGCTCTCTGCCCAAAAGCCAGACGCTCTTTGCACGCATACTGCGGCAGTCGACGAAGGTATGTGTGCACATGTATTCACAAGCTAAGAAATTCGCTGCAGCGCGCTGTCGAAATATACTCTTAATTTTAAAATTATAACATTATTAAAAATACTTATTTTGTATTGCCTTTATATTTACTTTATTTACTAATTTTGTTATGTATAATATTTTTTAGTAATGACCAAATATATCTAAGTATAAAAAAATAACATAATTTATTTCATACATGACTTCACATTGGAATAATTGTCATTAGGGTATTCAGCATGCGACTTGTGAACGATTTTTAGGAGCCTCAGAAATTTTGCGATTGAACAGGATGAATATTTTTATATTTATTGTATTTTAAATATATGGATAAAAAATATGTGGTATTTTCATATTATACGTATTTTAATAACATTATATAAAATTATTATCATAATATAAATTAAATTTATATAAATATTTGTAAGTTAACTATTTTAATTATTTAGAAAAAGAGAAACCCAAAGGGGAAACAAAAAAGGTTTGCGGGCTTTTCTTTCTAAACATAGGCGCGCGCTTTTGAAATCAAATTTAAAAGGCACAAAATCATTAAAGCTAATTTTATTTTATATAGGAAATTCTAAAAATGGATAACTTACATAAAATGTACTTGTATTTAATTTAAATATACTAGGAGTATAAATTTTGAAAATTAAACCTACCCTGTTAAAATAAGTAATAAATATTTATATTTGTATTTGTATATTAACTATTTATTTTAATAAATATACTAAATAATTGAAATAGTTAATATGTTAAATATTCTATTAAATTAATTAAATAATTTAAGTAGTCAATATATGGAATATACTATTTAATAATTAAAATAGTTAATATATTAAATACAATACCTAATTAAAATAGTTAATATACAAATACATACTTAAATATTATATATACATTTTATAAAAATGACCCATTTTTAGTATTTCTTATGAATATTAAATTTGGTTAAATGACTTTGCGTCTTTTAATTTGATTTGTAAAACGGGCGCTTTTGGGTGAAAAAAAGCGCGCTAACTTTTTGTTTCTCCTTTGGGTTTCTCTTTTTGTGTTCGCTTAAAGCCTACAAGTTCATAGAGCTCCCCGATTCCAACGAATATTAAAGATTTTGAAAGTTTAAACTCTTTCCCTTCTATTAAAAATTGATCCGCTGCATCAGTGACATAAAAAATTAAAGTGCGTGCATAAATTAAGCAAAATAGTGAAAAAAAATAAATTTAAAATCGCTTACATTGTTTTGTAATTTTGCGCGCGAATTTTACGTGCTGCTGGTGTTGCTGCCTATTTTGACAGGTTGGTTTTCCAATATAAATATGTAAGAGATTTAGGGTCAGGTTCCTCGGCCATTATAATTCAGGGTTTCTTGCAGTACGCAGCGCAGCGAGTCGCAATGGTTTTCTTTTCACACTCAATGATTAGGTCCGCTCTCTCAGAAGGGTTAAGTCGAACTGCCTCGCTCTCCTTTGCTCATCTTACTCTTCATCATTGCGCCACGCTCAGCAGGGATTTCGCTCTCCTTCCCCACCGCGCTCTCACACTAAATCTCTCTCTTTCTGCAATCTTCTTTGAACTTTATTTATTCTGCATAACTTATACACTGAGAGACTTACAAATAATAATTAAATCTAACATTTCAAATAAAACTCCGACACGGCCTTCCTGACTATAACACGACCACGTGTTGGTCAATACAATATTAGTATGGCATTCATTGCTCAAAATTTTTTAGTTCAAATTTACTTAAATTTCTATAATTCTCAGATAGTCAGTTTGGCGGGATAATTCATTTACATTCTTTGTTTACTAGAGTACAAGCTCTCTTCCGCACAAACACATTAATTTGTATATCCGCTAAACATTTCATCAGACATTAACTTGGCAGGATAATCTTTCAACATAACATCATAGAGTACAAGCTCTCTTCCGCCCAAGCTCAATCGTCTGGATATCAATTTATTGATCATCAAAGGTTAGTTTAGCAGGCTAATCACACACAAATTAGAGTACAACGCTCTCTTCTGCATAAACTCAACCATTTGGATACCACCTCGCTTATACCACAATATCGGACTCTTGCCGCACATTTGCGACGCTTCGCACCACTGTGCCACTTGACCTACGACACACGATTTTAATGTATAAACTCAGTCCTTGTGTATAGCTTCACCTGCACCTCTCTTAGGTCGCAGATCTCTTGCTTCTACGTACGCCGTTCTCGACGTCGTCAAGCTCTTTCATCAACTCACAAGTCTCTCGCTCATCAGGTAGACTACGTACACTATCATGTGGATACTTATACATTCGCTTAGTAGTTAATGACTTTAACATATAACGATCACCATCGAGCAATTCAATAATAACAAATGGTCCTTTGAATTTAGGGTCTAATTTCGTTTGGTGTCGTTCTTCGCTTTTCAATAACACATGATCGCCTATCTTATATTTAACGACTTTGGAATACTTTTTATCAACTCTTTCCTTGTCATACTTCGCGTTCTTATCAATATTCTCCTTATCCTTTTCTCTAGCGCTCTCCAGATCTACTCGCATCTCTTCATTGATGGTCAACATTCCCATGGGTCTTGCCTCTTTCCATATCAACAATTCTAGCGGACTATGTTGAGTCACCCGATTAGTAGTACAGTTTATGGCCAATTGAATTTCGCCCAATGCCTCCTGCCACGAACGTTCGCTAGTCTCCACCGCCGTTAACATCCCTTTCAGCACACTCATGACACGCTCTACCTGTCCATTCGCTTTGCTAGCACCTGTTGCTATCACATGTAAGTTAATGCTATTCGTGGAGCAAAACTTGCAAAATTCACTGCTCGTAAAACATCTTCCCTGATCCGCTATAATCCTGCTAGGGACGCCAAATATCGATATGGCGGACTTCACTGACTGTATGCAATTTACAGAGTCTAAGTTCCAAGTATGGTACAGATAGACGAATTTTGTGAAGGCATCAATTTGTACAATAATGTACTCCTTTTCATCCTTTTTACCGCTCAGTTTTCCACTTATATCGATATGTATAGTATGCCACGGTATTTCAACTTTCGGTATAGGGTGTAACTCTGCTTGTTTTTTGCCTGACGCTGATTTCGACAATTTACATGTCACACACAATTTTCTACAAACTTCCTGACATATTTCGTCATGCCCTCAAACCAGTACTGCTCATATACCTTATCTAATGTCTTTTGCCAACCTAAGAGCATTATGGTCTCGTGAATGTGGTTGATAACAGACCATCTAAATGTCCTCGGAATAATGGGCAAACATCGTGTCTTGCCATTCCTTTGAACGATACGATGCAACAAACTCTTTCTAACCTCATACGTGATCGCCAGCTCTTTCTGCATTTCGTCACTGTTTAAATCGGCTAAATCGGCTATATTCGGATACTAACCAGTTGGAAGTTATAGTTGCCAAATCAACTCGTACTTCCACAACTTTGCTTGTATTTGTCTGCGCTACTACGGTGACAGGATTTCTTGATAAACAATCAACATGAGCCATTTGGCTCCCCTTGCGATATTCTATCTGGAATTCGAAAGGCTGCATGAATGACCACCATCGATGCACTCGCGGGGTTAATACCGCTTTATCTCGACTCGCCTTGATGGAATTACAGTCTGTGTATACAGTCAGCTTTCTACCACTCAAATAATGGCGAAAGTGTTTGATTGCATTAAACACAGCCAAATACGTGTGGTATTTAGATTCCGCTAATGTAGTGCATTTACTGTAATATTCAACTACCCTACGTTTGCCTTCTACCTTATGAATCAACATAGAGCCATAACCATTGGCACTTGCATCCGTATGTAATTCGATTGAAAATTTGGGATCAAAAATAATTAGTACTGGGTCACTTGTAAGCACCTTAATGATTTTTTGACGAACTTCCTCATGTTGTTCCTTCTATTCGAATTCATTAGATTTTGAAGTTAGTTGGTACAGCGGCTTCATTTCTTCGGAAAAACGAGGGACGAATTGCCTGAAATAGGATGCTAGGCCTATAAACTGTCTAATCTGTGTGACTGAAGCTGGCTTAGGAAGTTGAGACAGTGCTAGGATTTTTCGGGGATTGGGCTTTATTTCACCTTCCTTTATGACAAAACCTAAGTACTCTATCTCTGTAAGTAGAAATTGACATTTTTTTACATTGAATAAGAACGCTGACTTTGACAACACGCTTAACACTACTTCCAATCTCTCGTATGCTTCCTCTTTAGAATTTGCCACGATCAGCACATCATCTATGTAGACCACTGCATAGGAATTGACCAAATCCCCCAAAGCTTGGACTATGGCACGTTGAAAAACTGATGACGCATTCTTTAACCCGAACGGCATTGCTAAAAATTCATATTGACCCTCCGTGGTCACAAATGCAGTTCTTTCAACGGAATCGGAGTGTATAGGCACTTGGTAAAAACCACTGGCCATGTCTAAGCTAGAAAAATATTTTCCGCCTCACAAGCGATCAATCTGGTCTGAGATTAATGGTAGGGGTACCTATCTGACACTGTATTTGCGTTTAGCTCCCGATAATCGATACAGAGCCTATCACTACCGTCTTTCTTTTTGACAAGTAACATTGGGCTAGCGAACGGAGAATTACTAGGTCTTATTACATTTGCTTCTAGCATCTGCTGAATTTTATCTCTAACTATCTGCTTCTCATTTTCGCTAAGGCGGTAAGGTCGCCTTTGAACAGTTTTGTTTACATCAAGCAAGCGGATTTACAGGGAACCCGTAGTTACACGCCGACTAGGGATACCATCAATGAAGAACATGGAATATTTGGCCAATATGGCCTTTAACTTTGATTTATCACTACCAATTAAATCTATCTTATTTAATATGTTGTCATCAATTACCGATAATACAGTTTGCGTTCTATAAATAGCGAATCTGTTACTTTCTAACATTACTCCAAATCCAAGTTGAAAAATGTCTTGTCCAATTATCATATCATATTTGAGGCATTTATTATCTACTACGTGAAACAGTAATTCAAAGTTTAATTTAGAAATTTGTACAGTGGACAAAATTTGCAAATTGCTTTGGACAATATTGTCGCCTATGCCTCTTAAAATTACCAAATTATGGCGTCTTTTGCCGGCTAGCTTCTCGCTGATTGTTTCCTTTACTAAGGAACATTCGGAACCCGAATCAAAGAAAAATGGAAACCGCTCACCAAATTGTATTGCAGTCCCGTTTGGCTGAAAAACCGCACACATGTCCACTCTTCTCTCGTTGCTTCTATTCTTTGTTGCTGCTCCCTTTGTACACACTGATGCTATGTGTCCAACGTTGCCACATTTGAAACAGGTCACCGTTGATCTGCTGTTGTTGTGCACTGGTTTCGTCTCGTTCCTCTCTTCTGCTTTTCTCTTTCGGCACTCTATTACCTTGTGTCCGAGTTTTCCGCAACTGTGGCATCTTATTGGCGTCTGCATTTTGAACCTCTTTCTCTCGGGGCCTTGTTCAATTCCAGAGAATACCGAGTTTCTGACGAACGTGTGAGCTTTGAGTTGTTGTTGTAGCTCCGCACGTGGGTTTATGTTTGTTGTACACACTAGACGCTGCAGTCTGGAGTCAATTTGCGCTGTATGTGCCAGGACCAATGATACGGCAATTTCTTCTTGTGTCATTACCCTCCACTTGGTCAATAGAGATGTAACCAACCGGCTGGAGTACACAGAAAGGCATTCATGGGAATTTGGGCGTCCCTTTAGCATGTTTAACAACACTGCAGCCGGCGTCTCGTTTCCTTCATAGCGCTCCAAGAATAATTCCTTGAATTGCACCCAGCATATTCCTGGAAAACAAATTTGAGACAGCCACTGCGACGCGCTTCCGAGAAGCGATTTGCAGAGCGTCATCACCAAAGATGCACCTTCTTGCGGATGTTCACACAGAATCATGTTAGCAGTCTTGCACCATGCTGCTGCGTCGGCGTTAGCAGTTTCGGGATCAAACGTTGGTAGCACTGCGGAAACTGTACTCGTGCCAGGCGCCGGCGTGGACTGTGCCGCTTTCAAGAGTTCTTGAATCACTCTATTTTGTGTTTCTAGAAGCGTGCGCCAGCTATGCTCCGAATTGTCTTGCAGGGGTGGTGATCCCACTTCTGATGTAAGAGATTTAGGGTCAGGTTCCTCGTCCATTATAATTCAGGGTTTCTTGCAGTACGCAGCTCAGCGAGTCGCAATGGTTTTCTTTTCACACTCAATGATTAGGTCCGCTCTCTCAGAAGGGTTAAGTCGAACTGCCTCGCTCTCCTTTGCTCATCTTACTCTTCATCATTGCGCCACGCTCAGCAGGGATTTCGCTCTCCTTCCCCACGGCGCTCTCACACTAAATCTCTCTCTTTCTGCAATCTTCTTTGAACTTTATTTATTCTGCATAACTTATACACTGAGAGACTTACAAATAATAATTAAATCTAACATTTCAAATAAAACTCCGACAAATATTATCTCTAGAAATTTTTAATTGCCAAATTTGAATGGCTATGGCAGAGAAAAAAAGGGCAAAGATTAGTGGAAACAAGTGCAGCCTGTCCCACTGCCAAAAATCAAGGCGCGATTTTCCCGACCTTAAATTGTTTAAGTTTCCAGAAAAGGATCCAAAAATTTTAAAGAAATGGGCGGAAAAGTGCCAATTTTCGTAAGATTTTGTGGCGAGCACTTCATCACTGTTTTTATGCCAAGATCATTTCTCCCCAAATAATATTGGGGTAAGATATCTGAGGAACGGAACAATCCCAGCTCGCAACCTAATTAAAGATTCCAGTTGCAATAATAATGAAATTAATTTCAATGCTGTAAGATCGCCTCCAATAAAAGACGCCGCTCAGAGTCCCCTGCTGAAGTTTGTCGTCAGTGCCATAAAAGTACAAAAACATTAAAAGTCCTTCAAAAAAATATTATACATATAAAAAGTTGTCTGATGAAAGGCAAATACGAATAAAGATGCTGCAAAAAGAAAATTTGAATCTAAAACGAAAGGTGATAAGATTAAAATCTAAGTCCGAGAAAAACATAATTTCTGAAATAGATAAAATAAATTTAACGGGAAATGAAAAAATATTGTCCAAAATGTTTCTTAAAGGAAAAAAGGGAACAAATATGACATGGAATGATTCCGAAAAATTGTTCGCCCAGAGCATTTATTACAGGTCTACTTCAACATATATATTTTTAAGAGACTCATTAGAATTAAATCTTCCGAGTCCTTCATCTTTACAAAAGTGGAACAGCATAAAAAAATTACAGCCGGGAGACAACGAATGTCTGTATTCAGCCCTTAAAGATACTATTAAGGAAATGACTGAACCGGATAAAGAATGCATATTAACTTGTGATGAAGTTGCAATAAAGAAAAACTTAACATATAATGCGTCTGTTGATGTAATTGATGGCTTAGAGCACTTACTTGACCGCTCTAATAAAATAGGAAGCCACATTTGCGTATTTGTTATACGGGGTATTTAAAAAAAATGGAAGTTTATATTAAACTATTTCGTACCCGAAATAAATAGAAAAGGCGAATGTTTGAAAAGCCTTATTTATAAAAATATTAATATTGCAGAAAATATTGGGTTTAAAGTAAGGGGTGTTGTGTATGATCAAGGAGGTAACAATAGAAAATGTACCTCATTACTTGAAGTCACTAATGAGAAGCCTTACTTTACTTTCAATAATAAAAAATATTATATGTTTTATGACATTCCGCATCTTTTCAAATCTATAAGGAATAATTTCCTGAAAGCTCAATTTGAAACCCCTGACGGACTAGTTGACTTTGATGTCATACGGGAGGTATACGAATTAGAACAGGGCTCTGTTTCGAGAATGACTAAATTAACAAACATTTAGTCACACTGTTGCAGCGGCAATTAAAGGTTGTAACCAAAACAAGCAATTCCATCGAAATAGTTCGAAAGTTAATGATTACTTTGATTGCCTGAATAGCAGAATACTAAATGACAAAAACCCCATGAAAAGCGCACTTCAATTGAACAATATTGTTTGGAATAAATTGAAGGAAATGCAGGAATACGTAAGGAACATTAAATACCATGGAAATAGTATATATTGTCTTGATGGCTTGCTCCAAACTACTGAGGCTATGTTTGGACTCGTCGAAGATATATTTAAAGACCACAAGGACCACTGAAAAATTAGAGAGTTTTCTAATTATTAATTTTCGAAAAAAAAAAAAAAAACTTGGTGGTGGCTAAAATTATTAACTGCGAGAAAACGAAAAGAAAAGGTGTCGACGGCTCAAATCAATTTCAACGAATACTTCTATATTTTTCGACAAAGTACTTAGAGCCTAGCTTAACGAAGGTTGGCGAAGACGGGGCGACTTCGCCGAGAGCGAGAGAAAACTTTATTGTGCTCCCGCCTTCGCCCTAAACTAACTTACACTAAACTTCAAGTTTTTTAACAATTTCATTAAAAATTCAAATTTGCGCGAACACCGGCCCCGTTGAACACCCATCGGGCTTCAACACAATGGAGTGCTGGTGTGGCGAGTAGCGGCCCGCCTGTCAGTAGGTGCCCGGGTGTCAGCGCCTCTCCGTCGCTTGGGTCGCTGCTGATCGCTCCGAGCGCCCGGGAGTTCATCACCGCCTCGATTCCCACGAGGACTGTCCCCAGCTCTTCTGCGCTTAGGAGCGCGCTGCCCACCGCCCGTAGGAGTAGGTTCTTGGCAGTTTAGACACCTGCCTCCCATAGTCCGCCCATGTGCGGAGCCCGCGGTGGTGTGAAGACAAATTCGCATCCGCTTTTTGATGCGAATTCGCATATCGCGTCGGCTTCGTCCTCTATCCTCTCTCGAAGGGCCCGGAAGTGGCGACTCGCTCCGACGAAGTTCGTCCCGTTGTCGCAATGGACGACTTGGGGACATCCTCGGCGCCCAACGAACCTTTGAAAAGCCAATAAAAAGGAATCTGTGGTTAAATCTGAAACAACTTCTAGATGAACCGCTTTGGACGCAAAACAAACGAAGAGCGCAATGTAGGACTTATACGGAGGCCTACCACGAATTTTCAATGTCGTATAGACAGGGCCACAAAAATCAACGCCACATATAGCAAATGGGCGGATAGCACGGAGACGATCTGCGGGTAAATTTCCCATAATTTGTGTCATTAGTCGAGGCTTACACTTAAAGCAGCATATGCATGATCGAATTATCTGACTGCAGACCTCCTGAGCGTTTACGATCCAAATACGCTGTCGAAGGAGACTCACAAGGGCTCGTGGACCAACATGAAAATTGGAATGGTGAAGATGCCGAACATAGCTCTGCACAAATTGGGAGCGTTTTGTCAACAACAATGGAAACTTGGCATCGTATGATATAGGAGCATTAGCTAGTCGCCCCCCAACTCGCAACAAAGAAAAGTGACACCAAGTCCCCTTGTCTTCATGGATGAATGGATTCAATCGCTGAAGACTTGGGCCAACTCTGGATCCTTTACGAACTTTTTCTCTTTCTTCATGATACTCGTGCTTCTGTAATATCTCGACAATTTTTAGAAAAGCTTCATTATATTCAGTCGGCGACAAAGTTTTTTCAAATACCATACTTTTGTCTTTGCATTTTCTTATGAAGCGGAACATATAAACGAATACCCGAAGCAGTTTAAGGTGTGACGAAAATCCCTCGATGACATCTACCAAATCCAAATTTCTTACAGCAGCGGTCAGTCCGACCGCAGTCTTCCTCGATTCTTGTAGTAGGACTTCTTCATCTAGTTCAAAGTGTGCATTCTGGGGCCAGTTTGCATCTTCCTCTTTTAAAAACGCAGGTCCAGTAAACCATATTGACTGTATAATTTCGTCGACGTCACAACCTCTTGATACAATATCTGCTGGGTTCTGTTTCGTTGGAACATGCCGCCACGTAGCTTCACCTGACCACTCTTGAATCTCCGCTACTCTATTCGATACGAATGTGGATAATGAAGATGGATGAGACCGGATCCAATGGAGCGTAACTTCAGAATCCGACCAATAAACAATCCGTTCGATAGGTACCTTTAAAAGGGGCTTGATTCTGTGGCAGAGATCTGCGAGAAGGTGAGCGGCACATAACTCAAGCCTTGGGAGTGTTTTAGTCTTGAGCGGCGCTACTTTAGACTTTGAAGTCAACAGCAATATTTTATAACCTTCTGCAGTTTTGCTACGAATGTAGACGCAAGCTCCATAAGCTCTTAGGGATGCGTCAGCAAAGGCATGTAATTGGACCGGTGACATCGGATCGGTATGCACAAACCGGGGAATAGATATTTCCTCTAATTTAGACAATGTAATTTTTATCATATTCCAAGCTGTTTCCAAATGAATAGGAATCGACTCATCCCAATCTAACTTATTAAGCCAAAGTTCCTGCAATAGGATCTTTCCTCTTATTACAATAGGACTTAATAAGCCGAGGGGGTCAAACAGCTTCGATGTCACCGATAGTATGTTCCGTTTTGTCGCTCGGAGACCCATGACAGCAGTGTCAATTTGAAATTTGAAGGCATCTTCGTTAGGCAACCACGATATTCCTAACGCCTTAGTTGACTCTGAGTCCGAGATGGGTATGGATTTAACTGTGCTCTCAGATGCGGTAACGTCAGGTGAGTTTGAAAACCACTTTGTCAATTCAAAACCTGCAGTTTGAAGAACCTGAGATACTTCAGACTTAATAGTCTTTAACTCCTCTACGCATGCAGCACCAGTCAACATATCATCGACATAAAAGTCGGATCCAATAACCTTAGCAGCTCTAGGAAAAGAAACTTTGGCAGACTCACTTAACCTTTTTAAACACCGAATAGCCAAAAACGGGGCTGGTCCAGTACCATATGTTACGGTGTTGAGCTTGTATAATCTCAAGGACTCAGAGGGGTCTCTTCTCCACACTATAAGTTGAAACTGCCTATCTGCTTCATTCACCATCACTTGGCGATACATTTTCTTTACATCGGCGGTCAGGGCAAACCTATGCAGCCGGAAGCGCAGTAACGTTGAGTACAACTCATCTTGGATTGTCGGCCCAACCATCAAAATGTCATTTAGAGACTTCTGAGTTGACGATTTACAAGACGCATCGAAAACGACACGTAACTTGGTTGACGTACTTTGGGGTCTCAGAACACATTGATGTGGGATAACATAATGTGGAGCAGAAGGAAGTTTATCTGTAAGAGACATATGACCTAAGGAAAGGTACTCCTCCATAAATTCTAGGTACATTTCCTTCATCTCAGGGTCTCGAGACAGCCTTCTTTCAAGCGACAAAAACCGCCGTTTTGCAACTTCAAAAGAGTTGCCTAACTCATTTGGATCCGATTTAAACGGCAGTCTTACTTCAAACCGACCTGATGGCAAAACCTGAGTAGTCTTCCGGTAGTGTTCTTCACATAACTTTTGCTCAGGTGACAGAATTTTCTTTAGAGATGGCATTTCTTCCAGTGACCAAAACTTCTGTAGTGTGCTGTCAATAGACACTAAAATCTCTTCACTACAACTGAAACTTTTCACAACTTCTGTAGGGGAAGATGCCTTATATCTACCCGATACAACCCAGCCGAAGAGGGTTTTCTGCAGAGTTGGAAAGTCAGGACCTTGTCTAATTTGTCCAACAGCTAATAATTCGAAAAATGATTCTGCTCCTATTAACATATCTATTCTTTGTGGCTTGTAGAAATAGGGGTCTGCTAGTGGTAGGTTCTTTGGAATTTTCCAGTCATTGATATTGACCGACTGGTCAGGATGATATCCTGATATTGATTTCAAAATCCAAAAATCGAAGGAGAACTCACTACCATTTATACGCGACTTCACCATTGTGTGTACCTTTTTCTTAACTTGAGAATTGGACTCGCCAATACCAAGTAAGTTTATACACGACTCCTCTTTACGGATCTGTAAGCGGTGAGCAAGGTCCTCTGTTATATAATTCGTTTGGGACCCAGAGTCAAGAAGTGCTCGGGCCCAAATATATTCACCGTTTTTAGTTCTCACACTTACGATCGACGTGGCTAAAATCACTCTGTCCAATGATGTCGCATGCATAACATGTGACGTGGAAGGCTGATCTTGATTTAAAGAGGGAGAAAGAATCTCTTGGGGTGGTGGCAACGCTAAACTATTTTCGGACACTGTATATCTATGCAGTAAAACGTGATGCGAGCGGCCACAAACTCGACATCTATTAAATTTGCATTTTGAAACAGTGTGACCCTTTCGCATACAATTGATGCATAAGGAAGCAGATTTTACAAAGTCAAACCTTTGCATTACCGAAAGGCGACCAAACGGACCACAGTTCGCTAGGATATGGTCTCCTGCATTGCAATAGCTACAACTTTGCTGGGATTTACTGTTGGACGAAGAACAAGAAAATGAGCTGCGATTATGTGGCTTGCTCGACATAACTTTATCTTGCTTTGGTTTCGTCGATTCTTCAGCGGATAAATGCTGGTATCGGCGGTTTAACATTTTTTCAAAATCGGACCAAAGCGGTAACCTTTCATAATCTAATTGTTCTTGTCATTTTTGTTTGGTCACTGGGTCTACTCTGTTCAAAACAAGATAGATCAACATTGCATTTGAAATCTTGGTGTCGTCTCCTATCGATAACAAAGAACCGTATATAGATGATACGGTGTCGATAATATTTCTTAAAGACGAAGCTGACTGTTGCGTTATTTTCGGAAGACTAAACAATGTTGAAATATTATTCATAAAAATTAAACATTCGTTATCATACACTTTTTTCAGGCTGATCATAGCCTTTTCATAATTGCTCTCGGTGACTTGGTAGGCCTTAATAGTTCCCAAAGCTTCACCAGAAAGACAAGAAATTAAGTGATTGAATTTTTCTATGACGGGAATGCTGTCGTCTTGATGAACAAGAGTTTCGAAAAGGCTAATGAAATTCTTAAACTCCGAATATTTGCCGCTGAATTTCGGAAATGCCAAATTTGGAAGTCGAGCTCGAGTTGGGGCTACAGAAGCTGATCCAATTATTTTGGTTTCGCTTGCCGTCTTCAAGGCTGAGATAAGCGACATTATTTTTGCCTTGGTAATTATTGAAAGCTCTTCCAACTCTTCTCCGAACTCATCGCCATCATCTAAATCTTCGATCTGTTCTTGTATTTGAGTTGCCTTAATAATAGAAGCATTTAAAATCTCTAGCCGACAAGTTAGTTCTACTTCTTGGATCGGAATCTGGCCGGCTTCTAATCGATCATTTAATCGGCGGATGCTCATCACTGGTTTTTTGAGCTTATTTTTAAGATCCGCAAGAAGTTCAAGAGATTTTGGCTTATCTGGACTCATTTTTATTTATATTTTTTTTTTTTTTTTTTTTTTTTATATATATAAACCACGAAATAAATAAATATATATATATAAATAAATTATTTATCCAAGAATAATAATTAATAAAATAAATAAGTTTTAAAAGAGGATAATTGTTCAATTAGAATGACGACAAAATGTTAAATAAATTTTCGAAACAAAATACTAAGAGTAATAACAATTTAATTTAATTATTAAATTTGTTCGAAAAAATTATTTTAATAATTATCCACAACGAAAACGACGAAAAAAAATATTAAATTGAATATCGAGCCACGAGGTATCAAAATTAACAGTGGTTGCAATGACGGCAAAAATCAGTATACCCGTCCGAATGCAGGGTAGCGCGTCACTTTGATCTTCAGCGCGCCAAACCAAAAGTCCAACAACAATTACAACGATGCTAACGGCAGACAAGCGAAGCGAAAAAGGAAAACGAAAAAGTTAACCGCTGCAGCTGCTTGTATATGAGGACTTATGTATTGGTTATATATAGCGGCTGGGATAATTTTACGAACTATTAATTTTCGAGTTTCAATAAATAAATTGGGGGCGACAGTGATTGCAATAATATAACACAATTATGTAAATGTTGCGTCCAACGGAGGTTCAAATAGGTTATAATGTGTATGTGTATATGTATGTGTATATGTATGTGTATATAATAAATTTTAATATAATTTTTTATTTTTATTTATTATAAATAAATGCATGCACAACTAGCTCTACTATATCGATACGTCTGTGCCAAGAATTGAAAGCGAGGTGCAATTTTTCAGCACAAGACAATAAACAATTAAATTGTTTTTCTTATAAACTCAAGCTTTCAATTTTTTGCACAAATACCTCAGGTTCTGCGTTAGGGTCTTTCAATCCAGCTGCCACTTTCCTTTTGCACATTGAGCAGTCGCAGGGCATCCCTCTGGCAGCAGTTCTTTTTGGCGAACAGAGTATTTCGCGACCGGCACGATATTTTAAGCAGGAGCTGCTGTGTATTTTCTATCCACACCGACACGCCGCGGGCAACAAAATCACGGTGAATGTATGTAATTGAGTGCTTTGAACTCCACTTGCACTTGCACTTTATATTTTTGGTTTATGTGTCACTGTCACTAGTTTCCAAATAAATTAATAACTTTAACGTCCACCCGGGGGCGCCATGAAAAATTAGAGAGTTTTCTAATTATTAATTTCCGAAAGAAAAAAAAAAACTTGGTGGTGGCTAAAATTATTAACTGCGAGAAAACGAAAAGAAAAGGTGTCGACGGCTCAAATCAATTTCAACGAATACTTCTATATTTTTCGACAAAGTACTTAGAGCCTAGCTTAACGAAGGTTGGCGAAGACGGGGCGACTTCGCCGAGAGCGAGAGAAAACTTTATTGTGCTCCCGCCTTCGCCCTAAACTAACTTACACTAAACTTCAAGTTTTTTAACAATTTCATTAAAAATTCAAATTTGCGCGAACAACCACTTTTTCTTTTTAACTAGTCGAGTTAACCAGGATCCCCTCGAAAACATATTTGCGTGCGTTTGCCCAAAAGGCGGTAACTGTAGAAACCCTTCAGTTAATGAATTTAATACTCAGAGGGGTCTCTTCTCCACACTATAAGTTGAAACTGCCTATCTGCTTCATTCACCATCACTTGGCGATACATTTTCTTTACATCGGCGGTCAGGGCAAACCTATGCAGCCGGAAGCGCAGTAACGTTGAGTACAACTCATCTTGGATTGTCGGCCCAACCATCAAAATGTCATTTAGAGACTTCTGAGTTGACGATTTACAAGACGCATCGAAAACGACACGTAACTTGGTTGACGTACTTTGGGGTCTCAGAACACATTGATGTGGGATAACATAATGTGGAGCAGAAGGAAGTTTATCTGTAAGAGACATATGACCTAAGGAAAGGTACTCCTCCATAAATTCTAGGTACATTTCCTTCATCTCAGGGTCTCGAGACAGCCTTCTTTCAAGCGACAAAAACCGCCGTTTTGCAACTTCAAAAGAGTTGCCTAACTCATTTGGATCCGATTTAAACGGCAGTCTTACTTCAAACCGACCTGATGGCAAAACCTGAGTAGTCTTCCGGTAGTGTTCTTCACATAACTTTTGCTCAGGTGACAGAATTTTCTTTAGAGATGGCATTTCTTCCAGTGACCAAAACTTCTGTAGTGTGCTGTCAATAGACACTAAAATCTCTTCACTACAACTGAAACTTTTCACAACTTCTGTAGGGGAAGATGCCTTATATCTACCCGATACAACCCAGCCGAAGAGGGTTTTCTGCAGAGTTGGAAAGTCAGGACCTTGTCTAATTTGTCCAACAGCTAATAATTCGAAAAATGATTCTGCTCCTATTAACATATCTATTCTTTGTGGCTTGTAGAAATAGGGGTCTGCTAGTGGTAGGTTCTTTGGAATTTTCCAGTCATTGATATTGACCGACTGGTCAGGATGATATCCTGATATTGATTTCAAAATCCAAAAATCGAAGGAGAACTCACTACCATTTATACGCGACTTCACCATTGTGTGTACCTTTTTCTTAACTTGAGAATTGGACTCGCCAATACCAAGTAAGTTTATACACGACTCCTCTTTACGGATCTGTAAGCGGTGAGCAAGGTCCTCTGTTATATAATTCGTTTGGGACCCAGAGTCAAGAAGTGCTCGGGCCCAAATATATTCACCGTTTTTAGTTCTTACACTTACGATCGACGTGGCTAAAATCACTCTGTCCAATGATGTCGCATGCATAACATGTGACGTGGAAGGCTGATCTTGATTTAAAGAGGGAGAAAGAATCTCTGGGGTGGTGGCAACGCTAAACTATTTTCGGACACTGTATATCTATGCAGTAAAACGTGATGCGAGCGGCCACAAACTCGACATCTATTAAATTTGCATTTTGAAACAGTGTGACCCTTTCGCATACAATTGATGCATAAGGAAGCAGATTTTACAAAGTCAAACCTTTGCATTACCGAAAGGCGACCAAACGGACCACAGTTCGCTAGGATATGGTCTCCTGCATTGCAATAGCTACAACTTTGCTGGGATTTACTGTTGGACGAAGAACAAGAAAATGAGCTGCGATTATGTGGCTTGCTCGACATAACTTTATCTTGCTTTGGTTTCGTCGATTCTTCAGCGGATAAATGCTGGTATCGGCGGTTTAACATTTTTTCAAAATCGGACCAAAGCGGTAACCTTTCATAATCTAATTGTTCTTCCCATTTTTGTTTGGTCACTGGGTCTACTCTGTTCAAAACAAGATAGATCAACATTGCATTTGAAATCTTGGTGTCGTCTCCTATCGATAACAAAGAACCGTATATAGATGATACGGTGTCGATAATATTTCTTAAAGACGAAGCTGACTGTTGCGTTATTTTCGGAAGACTAAACAATGTTGAAATATTATTCATAAAAATTAAACATTCGTTATCATACACTTTTTTCAGGCTGATCATAGCCTTTTCATAATTGCTCTCGGTGACTTGGTAGGCCTTAATAGTTCCCAAAGCTTCACCAGAAAGACAAGAAATTAAGTGATTGAATTTTTCTATGACGGGAATGCTGTCGTCTTGATGAACAAGAGTTTCGAAAAGGCTAATGAAATTCTTAAACTCCGAATATTTGCCGCTGAATTTCGGCAATGCCAAATTTGGAAGTCGAGCTCGAGTTGGGGCTACAGAAGCTGATCCAATTATTTTGGTTTCGCTTGCCGTCTTCAAGGCTGAGATAAGCGACATTATTTTTGCCTTGGTAATTATTGAAAGCTCTTCCAACTCTTCTCCGAACTCATCGCCATCATCTAAATCTTCGATCTGTTCTTGTATTTGAGTTGCCTTAATAATAGAAGCATTTAAAATCTCTAGCCGACAAGTTAGTTCTACTTCTTGGATCGGAATCTGGCCGGCTTCTAATCGATCATTTAATCGGCGGATGCTCATCACTGGTTTTTTGAGCTTATTTTTAAGATCCGCAAGAAGTTCAAGAGATTTTGGCTTATCTGGACTCATTTTTATTTATATTTTTTTTTTTTTTTTTATATATATAAACCACGAAATAAATAAATATATATATATAAATAAATTATTTATCCAAGAATAATAATTAATAAAATAAATAAGTTTTAAAAGAGGATAATTGTTCAATTAGAATGACGACAAAATGTTAAATAAATTTTCGAAACAAAATACTAAGAGTAATAACAATTTAATTTAATTATTAAATTTGTTCGAAAAAATTATTTTAATAATTATCCACAACGAAAACGACGAAAAAAAATATTAAATTGAATATCGAGCCACGAGGTATCAAAATTAACAGTGGTTGCAATGACGGCAAAAATCAGTATACCCGTCCGAATGCAGGGTAGCGCGTCACTTTGATCTTCAGCGCGCCAAACCAAAAGTCCAACAACAATTACAACGATGCTAACGGCAGACAAGCGAAGCGAAAAAGGAAAACGAAAAAGTTAACCGCTGCAGCTGCTTGTATATGAGGACTTATGTATTGGTTATATATAGCGGCTGGGATAATTTTACGAACTATTAATTTTCGAGTTTCAATAAATAAATTGGGGGCGACAGTGATTGCAATAATATAACACAATTATGTAAATGTTGCGTCCAACGGAGGTTCAAATAGGTTATAATGTGTATGTGTATATGTATGTGTATATGTATGTGTATATAATAAATTTTAATATAATTTTTTATTTTTATTTATTATAAATAAATGCATGCACAACTAGCTCTACTATATCGATACGTCTGTGCCAAGAATTGAAAGCGAGGTGCAATTTTTCAGCACAAGACAATAAACAATTAAATTGTTTTTCTTATAAACTCAAGCTTTCAATTTTTTGCACAAATACCTCAGGTTCTGCGTTAGGGTCTTTCAATCCAGCTGCCACTTTCCTTTTGCACATTGAGCAGTCGCAGGGCATCCCTCTGGCAGCAGTTCTTTTTGGCGAACAGAGTATTTCGCGACCGGCACGATATTTTAAGCAGGAGCTGCTGTGTATTTTCTATCCACACCGACACGCCGCGGGCAACAAAATCACGGTGAATGTATGTAATTGAGTGCTTTGAACTCCACTTGCACTTGCACTTTATATTTTTGGTTTATGTGTCACTGTCACTAGTTTCCAAATAAATTAATAACTTTAACGTCCACCCGGGGGCGCCATGAAAAATTAGAGAGTTTTCTAATTATTAATTTCCGAAAGAAAAAAAAAAACTTGGTGGTGGCTAAAATTATTAACTGCGAGAAAACGAAAAGAAAAGGTGTCGACGGCTCAAATCAATTTCAACGAATACTTTTATATTTTTCGACAAAGTACTTAGAGCCTAGCTTAACGAAGGTTGGCGAAGACGGGGCGACTTCGCCGAGAGCGAGAGAAAACTTTATTGTGCTCCCGCCTTCGCCCTAAACTAACTTACACTAAACTTCAAGTTTTTTAACAATTTCATTAAAAATTCAAATTTGCGCGAACAACCACTTTTTCTTTTTAACTAGTCGAGTTAACCAGGATCCCCTCGAAAACATATTTGCGTGCGTTTGCCCAAAAGGCGGTAACTGTAGAAACCCTTCAGTTAATGAATTTAATATAATAATTGCCAAACTGATATCTTTGAACATTTTTAAATTCTCACCAAATCGAATTTTTTTTCTGCGCATCGAATTTTTCATTTTGTTTTCGTTTATTCCCATCGGTGGGTTTTATCAAAACAATTTTAATTCTCTTCGGGTTTATTAAAACATAAATTTAAACTCCGTTCGCTTCGCGAGTGCACTTTGTATTTAATACTAATAAATTGTTTTAGTTTTTCGTTATTCTTATCTGTGTTTTCTTTTCTTATATCCCCGCCGTTTCTCTTTTGTGCATGCACTTTAACTTATTTACGCTCCCGCTCTCTTGCTCTCTTTGCTTTGAAAGTTTTAAGCGTGCAGTTTCTGCGTCTCTTGCGGTACTTATAACTGCTCGCTTATAAATTTCAATTCGCTTTTTTTTTGGTACAGTGGTAAATAAATATAATGAATAATAAAAATTTAGTCTGCTTCTGCAAAAAATGCAGCCTCGTAATCAGGGCTGACCAGTCTAATATGACTTGCTGGCTGTGTGAAAATATGGTGCACACCAAGTGCGCCGGTTTTACTGGCCGGACAAGTGATGACCTTTCAAAGGGGCCCAATTTGCAGTTTTGTTGTGACGCTTGAGTCGAGGTTGCGAACGAGATAAAATCGTTCATGCGCCAAACTAAAGGCGGCCTGATGGGGCTGATTAGCTGTTTCGGAGTGGCTAGAGATAGTTTTCGCCGAGCTGATGATCTCCTCTCTGCGCTGGACTCGCAGTTTAATAGTCGTAAGCTATTAGAAGAGTCCCCTAAGCGCAAAAAGGCCGCTGGTGGTAAGGAGCAAAAGGGGAGCACCCCGCAACCGAAATCAAAAGATCAACAGAGCATTCCGGCGGATCAGCAGTTGATTTCAGCAAACCCTCAAATGTTGCTAAGATCGGCGGCTAAAAAAGATTCGGTATCCGAACAATCCGTTACAGAATGCATGCAACCAGGGACTTCTAAGAATTCCGATTTGTCCGTAGTGGTTTCACAATTAGTGGATCCACCTATCTCTCAGAATGTAGCATCTCCACCACAAGGGACTACTGAGTCCGGACAACCGGCTCAAGTTGGTTTTGCAGAAACAATGTCTGCTACACCAAAATCCCTTTTAGTGGTTCCACTAAAGAAACAAATTTTCGTTTCTCGGCTTTCCCCTGATCAAACATCTTCTGATGTATTGTCTTATATACAAGACAAAACTAAAGCCGATTGTAATAGTGTAAAGGTGGAAAAGTTTAAGTTTTCTTATGCTAGAGACATTTCATCTTTCAAGATAACTGTTCCTAACGAGCTTTTTGAAGCCATATGCTCGGGCGACTTTTGGCCGGCTAATATGGTTGTGAAAGGGTTCGAGGCTAAGATAAAGAAGAAGGGGCCCGTTGGAGTAAAACTTCCTAGTCGAGGCCAAACCAATGTACCAATTTCAAAAAACTAACTTCTAACCTCCTTCTTTCCTATCAGAATGCAAGAGGTTTGCGTAGCAAACTCACTAAATTGTATTCTGATAGCCTTTCATTTGCATCTCATATTATTGTGTTCACAGAAACCTGGTTAAAGCCGGAGATCTTTAGCTCCGAAGTTTTTCCAGGTAAGTACACAATATATAGGAATGACCGTCCCTCTAGACGGGGAGGTGGAGTCTTAATTGGAGTTGATTCAAACTTCCCGTCTCAGGAGTTATTTTTTGATGAATTCAATACCATTGAATTTATTTGTGTAAAGTTATCGCTTCCTGGTAACTTTATATACATAACGTGCTCATATATTCCGCCGTTGTCTGAACTTCCTGATTATTTAAATCACCTATCCGTTATTAAGTCCGTTGCAAATAAGCTTTCCGATAGGGATCAGATGATAGTTCTAGGTGATTTTAATATACCTGGAGTTACTTGGTCCACTGAGGACGGATCGAATGTCTTACTACCTATAGCACAGCATGATTTTATTGATGGCCTGCTTGACATATCTCTATCTCAAGTAAACCATGTTCGAAATTCATTAGGTCGCCTACTTGATTTGTGTTTTGTATCAAATCCTGAAGGTGTGTTTCTGTCCAGAGTAGCACCACTCACGCAACCTGAAGATCCATATCACCCAACAATCGAACTTTCATTTGATACGGGCAGAGTTATAGAAGAAAAATCAGAAAAATCCAAACGAATGCATTGTTTTCGCAAGGCAGACTTTCTGAGGCTAAATAATTTTATTTCTGGCTTTAATTGGTCTGATCTTTACTTATGCATTAATATGTCCGATGCAGTTAAGGTTTTTTACACTGCAATAAACTCATTTTTTAATTCCTGTGTTCCGTGGTACTATCCGTCAACTTCCAATAAATCACCTTGGTTTAGCAAAGAGTTGACACACTTAAGAAATGTAAAGTCCAGACTTTTTAGGAAATATAAAAATACCGGTTCTCAATCTGTTTTTACTAGATATTTAAGTGCTCGGTCAAGATTTACCGTGCTTAATGCTCAGTGTTATAATAGTTACTTAAACCGTTGTAAGGTCCAGTTCTCTCAGGACCCGAAACAGTTTTATAATTTTGTTAACACCAAGCGTAAATCTAATTCTTTTCCTTCCTCGCTGTCGTTCGAAAACATGACGGCAACCACAGATCAGGCAATAGCCGATTTATTTGCCCAATTTTTTCAAACGACTTACTCAACTTTAGATTATTCATCACAGCCTTATTCTTACACCATGTCCAAGTCAAACCTCATATTCTGTCCCACTTTAACAGAAAGCTCTCTTCTTTTGGATCTTCTTCGTATTAAGCCTGTTTATTCGCCAGGGCCCGATGGTATTCCTGGGTGCGTGCTTAGGTATTGCGCTAAGGCCCTGTGCAAACCTCTTCACTAGTTGTTTACCTTATCTTTAGAAACCTCCCAATTCCCAAATATTTAAAAGGAATCATTTGTTATTCCTCTTTTCAAAAAAGGTAACAAGTTAGAAGCCAGTAACTATAGAGGTATTTCTAAGTTGTCAGCTATTCCTAAGCTTTTTGAAAAAATTATTACTCCTCATTTGCTGCACCTTTGCAGATCAATCATTTCTCCGTGTCAACACGGATTTATAAAACGTAGATCCACAATCACAAACCTTCTAGAGCTCACTTCATTTGTGATAAAAGGCTTTAATAGTAGTTTTCAAACAGACGTCATTTACACTGACTTTAGTAAAGCATTTGACTCTGTAAATCACTTACTTCTCATTCAAAAACTTGACCTTTTAGGTTTTCCAGTTGATCTGCTTAAATGGATTTCAAGTTATCTAAATGGCAGGTCACAAAGGGTCCTTTTTAAAAATTCAATTTCTGAAATTCTCCGTGTTACCTCCGGTGTCCCACAAGGGAGCCATCTGGGTCCGTTTACTTTTTACATTATTTATTAACGATCTTCCCTCAATTATAAGTCATTCTCGCGTACTTATGTACGCAGATGATGTTAAGTTGTGCCTGCAGTATAAGGACATTTCCTGCCATTTAAACTTGCAATCCGATCTAGATAATTTTCAAACTGGTGCCGAGATAATTTACTAAATTTAAACGGTTCCAAGTGCAAGCTGATGACTTTTTATCGGGCCAATCCGATATACGCGACTTACACGTTAAGTGGCAGCTCTTTGGATAGAATAACTCTTGTAAACGACCTTGGCGTTCTTTTGGACCCTAAACTAAAATTTTCTAATCACATTTCGTCCATGGTTAATAAAGCCAAAGGAGTGCTTGGATTTATTAAAAGGTGGTCAAAAGAATTCGATGATCCTTATTTGACTAAAACTTTATTTATTTCGCTAGTCCGTCCGATTCTGGAGTATGGGTCTCCCGTCTGGAGTCCACAATACGGAATACATATTGGTCGTATTGAATCTGTACAAAAAAACTTCCTTCTTTTTGCTTTACGGCGCCTAAACTGGGATGCAAATCTTATCTTACCTTCTTATTCTAGTAGACTTCTTTTGATTAATTTACCATCCCTAGCCAACCGTAGAACGATGCTTGGTACTATCTTTATTTATAACCTTATACATGGTGATATTGACTGCCCCGACTTGTTAAGTCGGCTAAACTTTTCTGTGCCAAGTAGATTAACTAGAAATTATTTTCCAGTAATTTTAAATCATTGTAGATCTAACTATGCCTTGCATGAGCCTTTCAGAGTATTATGTTCTGACTATAATAGACTTTTTCCAGTAATATCAAATCTTGACTCTCTGCCGCTCCTAAAACGATTGATACTTGCTTCATTGGCACAAGATTGATCTAACTATTACTTTTTTCCCCGGACCTTTTCCTTTATTATCCTATCTCGCGTCTATCTTATCGCGAATCGTGCCGTACGATACACGGCTGCGCCCCTCGGTCGGTTGGGCGGGTATGTGGGCCGTGGGACTCCGCGCGATAAAAAAAAAACAAAAAAAAAAAAAAAAAGAAACCGATGATGATGTTATGTTGCCAACAGAGTTTGATTCAATTATATAACAGCCTTGCATTGAAAAAAAAAAAATGCAGCAGCAAGAATATTCTGTATAATTTTCAGAAATTGTACAAGGCAATGAGGGGTACTTTAACAAAAATATGGATATTTTTTTGTGCAATGATGTACCCATTGAATTAACCTCAAGCAGATATTTTGTTGGATATATTGCAAGGGGATCCAGTTGCGATAAATGCAGATCGTTCCTTATAAAAGACACCGAGGATTTAACAGCTCCATCAGAGCTTTTTATACATGAAAAAAACTACTCGAGCGACTCTGACTTCGGAAAATTAAAAGCTCCATCAGATCTTTTCTTTAATGTCTGCATAATACACATAAAAGTTTCTGAAAATATATTTAAAAATAATAAAAACAACTTTGTATAAGAAAATTTATTGTGGAGAAATGCATTAAGTGCACAAATGAAAGTAGTGATTACTCATTATGGTTTGATAAGAATAATGAATGTTATGTGCATAAGATAGATCTCTTAAACAAACTTATTAAAGTTTTACTATTTAAGCATTGCAAATGGACTGTGATAGCTGATAGACAAAAAAGGCAAGCTAAACTCAGTATTCTATCTCATAAGTAAAAGAACGACTGAAGCGATTTGTAAAAGAGGATTTAACAGCTCCATCAGAGCTTTTTATACATGAAAAAAACTACTAGAGCGACTCTGACTTCGGAAAATTAAAAGCTCCATCAGATCTTTTCTTTAATGTCTGCATAATACACATAAAAGTTTCTGAAAATATATTTAAAAATAATAAAAAACAACTGTGTATAAGAAAATTTATTGTGGAGAAATGCATTAAGTGCAAAAATGAAAGTAGTGATTACTCATTATGGTTTGATAAGAATAATGAATGTTATGTGCATAAGATAGATCTCTTAAACAAACTTATTAAAGTTTTACTATTTAAGCATTGCAAATGGACTGTGATAGCTGATAGACAAAAAAGGCAATCTAAACTCAGTATTCTATCTCATAAGTAAAAGAACGACTGAAGCGATTTGTAAAAGATACAAATTATACCTTAATGTATAAACTTAATCAATACAAATTAAGTAAGTAAATAGTAAATAAAATAAATAATACAAAACAAATGTAAGCAATTAAGCAATAGTTAGAAAACTAGCTTTTTTGGGGAACATGGAAATGTTTTAAAGTAAATTAAAGCATTTCAAGTCGACTCGAAGGTCATATAAATATGTGACCCCATTACAATTGTAATGGCCTCCCCGTGGTGTTCCCTGGGTACCGATTATATACATGCATTCATAAATTACATTATATAATATTAAATATTCATAAATTACATTATATAATATTAAATATAAACATTAGTTTACATGTACATAAATGTAAACGGTAGCAAATTCGAGCGGCGATTTAAACTAATTTGTATTAGGAAAACTTATAAAAATGAATTGTAAGCGACACTAATAAATAAATATTTTATTGAAAAATTAAAAAAAATGGCAAAAAATATAACAAAACGCTTTCGACAACTTGGAAAAGTTATAAATATGTATGTACGTAATATTAAATATAAATAGGATATCCTGTAGCTTAGTTTTATAATTAAGCATTCAATTCGTGTTATTATAAATAGTTTAACTTTTTATAAAATAATAATATTAGCTTTTAATATTTATTAAGTATACAAAAAAACGATGGATAAATAAAAATGAATACCTGCATATTAAATTAAATTTTTCGTTTTATATATTTAAATTAATTATAAATACATACCTTTTAACACAAAACATATAAAACTGCTTGAGTAAATAAGAATAGATTTATGTGCAGGTGATAATATGAGATATGATGTTATTCGTATTTACTTTAAATATTTTAAGTGATTAGATCAAAATTTAATATATTTGAATAAAAATTAAATTTAATATTTCCATTTTAAAGTTAATAAAAACAGCCATGGATAAAAAATAAAGCGACATATATTTAATTTAATATCCTTTAAATATATTCAATTTAAATAAACTTCGCTTTGTTTTTGTTTAACAATCATAGTATATTCAAATATATTAAACATTATTCCAATATTTTTAAATTTAATCAAGCAGTTTTTAGCTTTAATTTAAATATGTAAAACGAAACTATGAATTAAATATGCCAAAAAGCTTCTCTGATCGTAACATTGGGGAGTTTCTGACGCTCTGCTTCCATCCCGTAGATAGCTGATGAGTCTGAGGTGACGTGCAGACGAAACTAGCTAGTCCTATCATAGTCGGGCTCACTCTCCAGGGAGTGTAAGTGTGATGAAAGTTAAGTGGAATAAATCGTTGTGTTATAGAAGAAATTAAAATATAACCAACGTATTTCCTCGAGTAATTCAATAACACTACAATTATTGTTTACAAGGTCGATACAAAACCAACATAAACAAAAGGGATCCACTCGCCCTAAATTCAGCAATTAAAACAATCTTCAACTATTTGTTGTATTTACCAGTCTGCATATCGAAAAAACCGAGGGTTTTTCAACAGACAAAACACTGAAAACTTTCACACACTGATAGAAGCTTTAACGACAGAACTCCACCTAAGTTAAAATCAATGAACTTTGGCAACTCACAATTGCCAAAAAGCTTCTCTGATCGTAACATTGGGGAGTTTTTGACGCTCTGCTTCCATCCCCGTAGATAGCTGATGAGTCTGAGGTGACGTGCAGACGAAACTAGCTAGTCCTATCATAGTCGGGTTCACTTCCCCAGGGAGTGTAAGTGTGATGAAAGTTAAGTGGAATAAATCGTTGTGTTATAGAAGAAATTAAAATATAACCAACGTATGACCTCGAGTAATTCAATAACACTACAATTATTGTTACAAGGTCGATACAAAACCAACATATATTCAATTTAAATATATGTAGTTCGCTTTGTTTTTGTTTAACAATCATAGTATATTCAAATCTATAAAACTTTATAGAAATATTTTTAAAATTAATCAAGCAGTTTTATATGTTTTGTATTAAAAGTTATGTTTTTAGCTTTAATTAAAATATGTAAAACGAAACTATGAATTAAATACGCAGATATTCATTTTTAAGGTATATAAAAAGTTTTACATCAAGCTTCATTGCCATATATGTATACATAAATGCAATTTAAATAATCATCCTGTTCAATCATAGAAGTTCTTTTGACACACAATTAGTTTCTTAGTCTAGAAATGATTTCTGGACGAAAATCGTCTTCTCAAACAAATATTCGTGCAATTCTATTTTAGATTTTTACGCTCTCAACTTTGTGCGAGCGGAGAGAGCGGAATTTTCGTCGCCACCAAAAAACGAGCTCCATATTGCAAAACCAATGTATGGGCGTTACGCATCTTAGTGTTTATATTTGTCTTTGCTTGTGTACTGTTTGTACCGCGAAATGGGGTATGTACCATACAAGATTGGAAGAGTCACTAATTTCAGAGGTACTAAGTTCTCTAGCGTAGTCCTTTGAGAGATATTTGGCCATTTCCGATTTGTATTTTTTAGCAAACTCTGAGTTAGCGTTCATTTTCCTCTCGATTCCATGTAACCTCTTTTCAGCCATCTTGTAACTATTAGTCATAATTACTTTTTCCTTCCATGGTAATCCTATTTCAAAATGTTTTCCAAATCGAATTGTTTTTTCGGTCAACAGCTTTTTTGCTCTGATATCATCAACGGATTCTATTGGAGGCAAATTATTCAATCCAAAATTTTCAGATTCCACGAACTCGGTAACTACATCATGCCATTTGTTCTCTGTTTCCACAATATGTACGCGAAATGTCTCTACATTGCGTTCTTTTGACATTTGTTGTCCTGGGCCATAAGCTAACCATCCCAGCTTTGTGTTGATTGCTACTGGCTGTGTAGTTTCTTTCTTCACAATATTTTGCGGCAACCCTAAGTGGGCGTTATTGAGCCCTATTAGCAAAACAGGTGTTCATATTGATACCTTGAAAAGGACTGTTCTGGTAAATCTAGATTCTCTACAGTTTGTATGCCTTTTAGGTCGTAATGTACTTCAGCGTGTACACCGGCTATTTCAAGTCTTACTCTTTTAGACATTTCAACACTCTTTTTGTTATTATACCACTGTAGAGTTAATGGAAATTGTTTACCTTTTAATCCCAATTGGTCTGCGATAACTTCCTCCAACAAGGTTACTGCACTTCCGTCGTCAAACATGGCGAATGTTTCCATTTTTCCATTTGGTCCATACAAATTAACTGGGATGGCACTTCCGTCGTCAAACATGGCGAATGTTTCCATTTTTCCATTTGGTCCATACAAATTAACTGGGATGATTTTAAAAAGGTATGGAAGTGCGTCTGTAGAGTTTGGATAGTAATTGAGTAAAGGCTTCGAATCCTTGGGTTGAGGAAGTTCCGAGTGTGTAGAATTGTGCAGACTGACATGATGTGAATGATGGCAACCTTGAATTGCGCAAATTCACTTGTTTCTGCAAGCCTGCATGCTATGTCCATTTTTAAGGCATGTTAAGCATAAACGGTTCTCTTTTACAATGTCCCATCGCGATTTGACATCAGTTTGTTCATTCCAAATTTTGCATGAGTCCAAATTATGCTCTTCTTTGCACAAAATGCTGCCTGAGACTGTGTGTGTATTCGCGATAAATACTGGCTTCGAGTTGCGTGTAGGTAATTGTCTTCCTGAAGTATCCACCACTGCTGGTAATCGACCCACTATTCTTGCAGTAGAGCTCAACCAAGAGGAAAATTCGGTGATAGAAGTAGACACGGCTTTACTCTCTGCGCTCTTGAGCCATTCCATCTGTAAATGAGTGGGAAGTTTTGTTAGAAGTTCTTCTAATAAGATAGGGTTATGTAAGTGCTCGTTGTGGTTGGACGCTGATAAAAAATTAACCACTCCACGAACATTCGTTGAGAAAGTTACAATCTGTTCAGGCTTATTATATGGCACCTTTGGGAATTCTCGAATTCTTGTTAGTTGAGCGCGAATTAGCAATTCCGGCCGACCAAATCTAAATTCCAGTTCTTCCATGGCATCTCGTACGTTGTCGGAATATATAAGTAGGGATGCCACTGTTTCTTTGGCTCTCCAACTAAGCATTTTCAACAAGTTGTTGAGTCATCGAAACTTCTTTTAAACAGCGGCCATTCTTCAGTATTTCCAGAAAACTTAGGTAGATCATGAAGGACTAAGGTGGAGCGCTGAGGATTTTGAATATTCGCGTACAAAGGTTGTTCATAGCATCCGTTGGAGTCAGTATTATTTTCTTTACCTGTTCTGTGTTTACTCTCATCGTATTGCGTGTCGCGTACACATTCAAACTGCCTCAATTGTCGATCAGATAGAGATTTAATCTCACGTTGATTACTCTGTATTCCTGAATGTGCATTTCGAATATCATGTTTAATACTTTTCATGTCTGCTCGGAGCGCTGCTAGCATGCCCACAATTTCGGAGTTGTCGCTCTTACCTATCTTCTTTTGTGCGAAATCATACATACCCTGATGTACAATTTTGTTATGTACATCCTCTCCTGCATCTTGATCTATATGTTCGAGTATGGTGTCGTCCAAATTTTCCTTATCAGATTCAACAGAATCTTGCTTATCGGAGGAACTCATCTTCTTGCTTCTTAAATTGTATTGGCTCATTTAGTGGATTACGACTTTTTAGCGACACGTTAACACACGTTGGTGTTTTATTTGCCCTGGCGGCTAGCTATGCCCCTGTTCATAGCCGTCTTGGGTCACCAAAAATACGCTCTCCGCTTCCTGAGACAATTCTCGAACAGACTTGCAAACCAAAATTTAAAGCGCAACGGGTTCTGTGACTACACGTACTAATACATACACAAACTTGGCGTCCTTTTTCGCATCATGTTTTAATAATTTCCGGTTAAATTTACCAAGACGTGTCAACTGCATTTCTTGCTCAATATCTTCTATCTTCTAACACTAGCTTGTTCTTCTCTTTCATCATCTTCTTTTAACTTATTAATTACCATTATTTAATACATCAATAATCATGTTTAAATCTGTATTTTGTATACTATTCTCTATTTTTTGTTCTTACTCTTCCCTATGCCAATTTAATGCCATTTATTTCTCTTTTGAGTTTCTCAGCTAAATAACGAATTTGTATGTTATTAAATTCGTTGGCTTCCTTTATAAGACTTTAAAATATTGTTCCGTTTTTGTTACGTTAATGCTTAAATAATGATATTCGAATTTGATTGGAATATCATTAGATCCGTTTTGAGCCTTAATTGGGTTTATTTCGATGCTTTGTCCCACTGCCATTTTAGTTATGGTTAATAGTATAATTGCGAAAATTATTATTATTAGATTGTTGATTCCGTTCAGCTTCCCTAGAATTGCTTTTATTATTTTTCTTCTTCTTAAATTTAAATTTATAATGAGTTATTTTCCTGCCTCTATTTGTTTCCTCACAATGTCTTTCATCTATCTGCCTCAAATTTCCTATTTTCTTAAATGGATTTGTAGTTTTTGATTTTACTAATGGTGACTGTTTAAATCGTGTGTCCATTTCAAAATCATGTCGTTTCTCATTTAGTCTGTCGATCTTCTTCGCTTTTCTTTCTTGTGTGTTATACTCGGGACTTCCTGCATATATAAATATATCAGCTGGTATTCTATTCGTGGCATTATGTTTGGTTTTATGATTATAAATATAAAGAATTAGTTCGAATTTAGAATACCTATTTTCTATATCTGTTTCACTACCTATTATTCTTAATTTCTCGTTAACTGTTTTGTGAAACCTTTCTATATCTGGTATCCCATTTTTGCTTATTGTTATTTCAATTCGGACTCCTTCTGAATTTAACCAATTATGTAAGGCTACACACATAAATGCTGAATCTTTATCTGCCTTAATTTCTTGTAGTTTTCCCATTTCGTTAAATACTCTTATTATAGGTCTTTTAGCTTCTAACCAATCCTTACTTGTCACTTCGACGAGAGTGGCGAACTTGGAGTATATGTAAATATATCGATACAGGACATGAATTGCTGGTTTCCTACCATGTAGAAATCTATGACAAATTTTTCTCTTATATTTTGTATTTCTGGGGTAGTTTCGAAAGATAAATTCGTGATCCTATGTTCCATTTTTGCGATGTTACATCGCACCTTAAATTTTAGGGTAAATTTTTCTAAAATTAAGGGCGTTCCTTTCGAAATCTAACGCAAAGAGCCCTAAAAACAAAAATAGAAAAATATTTCTTAAAAGTAGGGCATCTTACCATAAATTGTAATGTATTTTTTCTAAAAATTAGAAAAAATGTGCCTACATACATCATGATGTAATTTTTCATTCAGGATTTATGGACTTATGTATATTTATGTATGTGTATATATATTTACATATATGATTTAAGCACTTCCCTTATCATTCAGAAAAGTCACAAAGTTTGTATTAGTATTGCACTAATGAATTGCCAATATCGATTTTAACTGTAATTCTATGGGGAAGAGAGAGAGAAATTGTGTACAATTGTGATTTATTTCAGTTCTTACAATTAAACTCCGATAAGTATCTTATCCGAAAACACCAGGTATCCCGCGCGTGATTTCAAAGACATTGAATGAAGCTACGGTCGCGCGCGAAGAATGCACGGCAAACCACTGACTATATGATGGGGCGTTTGCGAAGAATATTAGTTTAAAAAAGTTTTTAGAACTCGTTAAGTCGCAACTGTGAAAGTCGAAATATTTAAAATAAATTTTCTAAGATGATATTTCATATGACAAAAAATATTTTAATTACTTTTCAATACAGGGTAAAACCTTTCGTTCTAAGCATTACTTCTCATCTAAAATTGATCTTGCGGTGCTTAGATTTCTGGTCAGACATTCTAACCCCTACGCTACTCGGACAGGTTATAGAAAATATTTCTATATTTTGGGATTAATTTTTGTTTTTTAGAAAATATTTCTATATTTAAAAAAGCGTTTCTATTTTTTAAGGTTATCGAATTTTAAGGTTAATTTGATAAAATTTTTCTATTATTTAGGGTCAATTATTTTTTAGGGCAGAATTCCTAATTTTAAGAACAAAATTCTAAAACAAGTACCATTTTTACTAAAATATAGAAATGCTTTCTTGGATTTAAGGCGAGTTTAGATTATGGCGACAATTACTACATTTGAGAAACACTTTCTTGATTCAAGAAAAGTTCTTGTTTTGAGAAAAAAATTCCTTGAAAATAGAAATCTTTTCTTGGATTTAGAAAAAAATAAAGTTTTACATAAGTGTGTGTGTTATGAGTGTGGGAAATAATATTCTTCTCTAAACCAATTAACAGTTTTCTCGATTCCTGGATGTAGCAAATCTTTGTGTTTATACCCTTGCAGAAGGTATTATAATTTTGGTCAGAAGTTTGTAACGCAGTGAAGGAGACGTTTCTGACCCCATAAAGTATATATATTCTTGATCAGGATCAATAGGGGAGTCGATATAGCCATGTCCGTCTGTACGTCTGTTTCAATAGCGGTTGCGAGCTCAGTTTAAAAGCTAGCGATCTGAAACTTTCACACTCGTCCTAAAACATGTGTACGCAGATCAAGTTTGAAAATCGGACGTCTATATCCTATATCTCCCATAGGAACAATCGGATATTTTTTGCAAGAATTGATGATATTTCGCGCAGTGTAAAAGCTATTGACATGAATCTTTCCAAATCTTATTTATTTACGCATACCTTGATCAGGGTAAAAGCGCTTGCCGATCGGACGTCTATATCTTATAGCTTCCTATTTGTATATGACAATTTTGCAGTATAAAAGCTATTGACATGAAACTATGCAATTTATCTAATTTATTTATGTATGCCTTGCTCAGGGTACAAGTTGCTGCCAATCAGACAAGTACATACTACAGCCGCTATTTAAAAATGAAATTGATTACGTATAGCTAATCTTTTTCTACCCTTGCAGAGGGTATTATAATTTTATTCAGAAGTTTGTAACGCAGTGAAGGAGACGTTTCCGACCCCATAAAGTATATATTCTTGATCAGGATCAATAGAGGATTCGATATAGACATGTCCGTCTGACCGTCCGTCCGTCTGTCCGTCTGTTTCAATACCGTTTGCGAGCTCAGTTTAAAAGCTAGCGATCTGAAACTTTCACAGTCGTCCTAAAACATGTGTACGCAGATCGAGTTTGAAAACCGCCACGATTGGATGTTTATATCCTATAGCTCCCATAGGAACAATCGGATATATCTTGCAAGAATGGAAGATGTTTCGCGCAGTGTAAAAGCTATTAACATAAATCTTTCCAAATCTTATTTTTTTATGCATATCTTGATCAGGGTAAAAGCGCTTGGCGATCGGACGTCTATATCCTATAGCTCCCATAGGAACAATAGGGTGAAATCGGTTAAAATTTAATGATTTTTAGGATATTTCGCACAGTATATAAGCAATTGACATGAATCTTTCAAAATCGTATTTTTTTATGCATACCTTGATTAGGGTAAAAGCGCGTGACGATCGGACGTCTATATCCTATAGCTCCCATAGAAACAATATACCTTATTCCTTTCGCTACTTTTTCATTTTTAGCAATTTCGGCAAAGTCTGCAAGGGTATTAAAACTTCGGCTTGGCGAATTTAGCTTCCGTCCTCGTTCTTTAATATTTATACCCGTTACTCGTAGAGTAAAAGGGTATATTGTGTTCGTGCAAAAGTATGTAACAATTAGAAGGAAGCGTTTCCGACCCTATAAAGTATATATATTCTTGTTCAGGATCACTAGCCGAGTCGATCTAGCCATGTCCGTGTTTCCGTCTATTTGTCCGTCTGTCCGTATGAACGCTGAGATCTCGGAAACTATAAAAGCTAGAAGATTGGCATTTTGCATGTAGATTTTAGGAGTTCCTACGCAGCGCAAGTTTGTTTCAAAATGGTGCCACGCCCCCTCTGACGCCCACAAGCCACAAGCTGTGGCCACAGTTTTGATGTGAGGATGTCTTCTAGTCTGTTTTTAATGTTCTCAACAGTCATTTCTATTCTATGTATCTAAATCGATGTAAATTTGAATTTTCAAATGATCCGAAACAGTTCTTCAACTTTGTTAATGCCAAGCGTAAGACATCGGCATTGCCTTCATCGGTATGTCTAAACTCCACGGAGGCATCGACGGATTCCGACATTGCTGATTTATTTGCTGAGTTTTTCCAAACCACTTATAGTTCGATAGCTTGGTCAAATTCTAACTACCCTAATCCCTTAAATAGGGCAAATTGTATTTTTACCCCTTTAATTACTGAAAACTCTCTCTTAATAGGTTTAGAAACAACAACGCCGACTTATTCTCCCGGTCCAGATGGACTTCCTGGATGTCTGCTCAAGTTTTGTGGGTCAACCATTTGTATACCGATTCTTAAACTTTTTAATTTGTCTATTTCATCATCAGTCTTTCCTACTATCTGGAAGGACAATTCGAAGAAATACATTGTAAACAAATGACCCTTACCAATCTTAGCAACCGCTGGAAATTCTAGCTTTGTTAACAGAAACTCCCCTCACTCAAACCGAGCCCTGTGAGAACCACATCCGGCCTTCTGTAAACAAATTTCCAAATTTTCCACTTAGGGTCCGATCTAGTCCGATCCAGTTTCAAACCAAATTTAACCAAATAAGAAAATAAAAGATAAACATCATAATAAAATAAAAAACTAATTTTTTTTTAAAATCAATCAACTAATAAATTTAATTTTGCAGCCGCAATTATACAAGTTAACTAAGTAGCTAACCGGACGGAGGCGATGACCGAATGTCCGAAGCCCAGCGGCGGCGAAAACCGCTGACGTGGCATTTGGCCGGATGCTCGTGCATAGCCGGCAAACACAGCATATTTGCGTGGCCGCTATGAATTTCATTTTTGTCAACTTTAAGTTTAGTTCGCTTCAAGCTCTATACGAATAAAGAACACAACCGCCGTTAAATATCTCTTCAAGTCTGTTGGTACATCTCACTACTTTTGTTAACAGATTCGGACTTATTATTATACCCTTGCAGAGGGTATTATAATTTTGGTCAAAAGTGTGCAACGCAGTGAAGGAGACATCTCCGACCCTATAAAGTATATATATTCTTGATCAGGATCACCTCCTGAGTTGATATAGCCATGTCCGTCTGTCCGTCTGTCCGTCTGTCTGTCTGTTTCTACGCAAACTAGTCTCTCAATTTTAAAGCTATCGAATTGAAACTTTGCACACACCCTTCTTTCCTTTGCACGCAGTATATAAGTCGGAACGGACGGGATCGGCCGACTATATCCTATAGCTGCCATATAACTGATTGATCGGATATGCCATAACTTTGGTGTTTGTAAAGTTAGGAAGTTGGGATTTTCTATGGGTTTTATATTTGGCCAATCAATCCTACCAAATTTCATAAGGATCGGCCGACTATATCCTACTGCCGCCATATAACTGATTGATAGGAAATGCCATAACTTTGGTGTTTGTAAAGTTAGGAAGTTGGGATTTTCTATGGGTATTAAGTTGCATCATATGAATAATTTTGGAGAATATAATTTACAGAGTATTCTGCAAGGGTATATCAACTTCGGTTCCGCCCAAAGTTAACTTTCCTTTCTTGTTTTTAAATAAGCTTGTTGGAATATAAGAAAATCTGAGTCCTCACGAAAGTATACTGCGCCCTTTTTTTGTACACAAATATTCTTTGATGATATCTTTCGCAAAAGTATTTGTCATATCTGTGTAGGTAATTTTGATTTTTAATTTATGAAAATAGTGTTGTACGTCTCTGATTTCCTCATTTCCTTTGATAAATTCGATTTGTCCTGAATAATAATCGATTGGTCGTTCTTTTATTGAAATGTAGTTCTGATTATCTTCATTTGCGCTATGCACCCTTTCATCTATACTATTGGCATATGTTGGTGCGTGTCCGTGCCAAGAACAATTCCAGAGTTTTCCCAAAGAAATATATGTAAAATGCGGGTTTGTTTATTTTGTAATGACTTCGTAATATATCGTAAGCTTAGTCTAGAGGCCAGTGATGCCGAACCAGCGATCTTTCTTCTTCTTCAACATGAACATTCTCCCCCCCTCGCAATGGGGAGAGTGGCAGGTTACGAAAGGGAGCAAGTGCCTGAAAGGAGCCACCCCAAGGCTGAGTTTTGCGCCATGGGCAGTCCGTTTTGACTCGGGAGGATACCCGGCAGAATTAATTCCGCGTATAAGTCAGCCGACACTAAGGAAGGGTGGAACCATCTGTCATCAGCCAAAGTGATGTTTGGAAAGGCATCCCGGACCTTCGGATCTAGGGGCTTGGCCGGAGTCGGGTCTGCATCTGGTCAACAACCAGCATTAGCAGCTGTCGGTCATCTTCGACGACTTTGAGCGGATTTCGGTGGTGTACACCCGCTCATCGCCCACGCGGATGACGGAAATGTTGAGGGCCTTTGTCAAGGAAACGTGAATGCGACTCACGGGGCATCAAGGATCCACCAAAGCTCGGACGTCAAACCGTTTCTCCTCAGACCCCACCAAAATGGATGCCGTTGGCAAGATGCTCACACTCGTGCGCTGCAGGATAGCGGCGCACGATGGGCCCGTAACAGGGCTTCGGGTAAGGGAGATCTCCTTTGGTGACGATGAGCGCAACGACGTCGTCGAGGACGCTCTCGTCTGCTGCCGGCGGTCTTGGGGTCGTGACGAGCGTGGCGATGTGGACTCTTGGAAGTGCAGGAGGGTGTGGTGATTTCCACTGCAGACGTGGCACTTGGCATTACTGCGGCAGGATTGACCCGAATGCTCGTGAGCAAGGCAGTTCGCACAGTATTGATTAATGAGGACCGCGCGGACCCGCTTCACCGCCGGGAGCCGAAGGAACCGTTGGCATTTCCTCAGCGCGTGCACCCCTCGGCAAACTGAGGAGTCATAAACTCCCCACAAATCCCGATGCAGGAGATCGGCCTAGCAACAGCGGAGGAGGGAAGAAAGCCGGAGAAATGAAGGGCATCCAGGTCAAACGGGAAACATTCGGACCTTGGACCCTCAAGGGCAACGAGGTCATACGGTGAATTGGCGGAATTCGGACATGCCTAAAGAGGACACACCGTGAATTAACGGTACCTCGATGGACCTTGGACCCGCACCCGGCAAGGGCTACGGGGTCATACGGTAAATTGGAGGACTTCGGACCGTGAATTAACGGTACCTCAGTGGACCTTGGACCCGAGGGAAATAACGGCGCTGTAGGGCCTATAAAAAGGACGGCGCAAGCGCAGCACAAGATAGTACGAGTGCGAGAATCAGAGCGAGTGCGTGAACGCGGAATAAGTACAAATCGAAACCGAAGTGCCCAAGGGTCAAGATCGCAAAGTCGAGACGCCGAACGACGACAAGTCTGCAATGCTGAGGCTACAGCGCTGAGATCCAACGGTGCTAGGTCGTGGTAAAGTCAAACTTAGGGAGTCCTTGCGCGGTCTCAGGCGATAAAGGTGGCTAGGCGATAAGGGAGAACTTTGTTCTACCTGCTAGGCGATACACATTGCCGACAAAGTCCAGTTTGAACTCCAGGCGATAAAGGTTGCTAGGCGATAAGGCGTAACTTCGGTTCACCTGCTAGGCGATAATAAAGGTGCTAGGCGATACACATTGCCGGCCCCGGTAGGCAAGCTTGCATAACATCCAGGGTTTTTGGTGGAGCCGTCCCGATCTCAGTCACCCGGAGCAGCAAGCCGAAGCAACGCAGTAGCAGGCCAGGAGTGACGCAGCGGTAAGCCAGGAGCGACGCAGCAGCACGCCAGGAGCAGCGCAGCGGCGAGCCAGGAGCAACGCAGCACAATAATACCAATAAGGCTATATTTTAGAGAAACAATAAACCAGCACCAACCAAATCATTTCCTGCGTTATCCTTTGGTCACGGGCGGTCACTCAATATAAATTTGGTGGAACGAACTCACAACCAGCCAGCCGCGCGTTTACGTAGCGAGCAGAAACTAAAGAATCAGGTCGTTACATCTGGCGCCCAAGAGTGATTGTCCTGACCAAGGAAACAAAATTTCCGAGATGGGGAAGTCCTGGATTTATAATCTCAGGAAGGAGGACTTCGACGAGGTGAGTCAAGTTCTGGGAATAGAACTGAAGGGCTCAGTCGATTCGATGAGGAAGACTCTGGGAGACTTCGTCGACCAGACGGCAGAGGAGCCGGACATCGCCGATTTGGTAACGGGCCTGGAAAAGAAATTCCGGAAAATGCCCACGCCAAAACTCAAACTCACAACCGCAAGTGCCGAGGGCCTGATAGCGAGCTTGGATGTGTCGAGCATCGCAAGCCACGCAAGCCGGCAGCGGGAGAATAGCCGGGAAAGAAAGGAGAGTTCCAGGACGCACACGCGAAGGTGGCCAAGCAGGTCCGGGAGTGGAATTTCCGCTACGACGGAAACGACAAGCCGCTGGAATTTTTGGAGCAAGTAGAGTGGTCAGTCGTGACTTACGGTCTCGTCATAAACCAGATCCCACGAGCAATGCCGGAGCTGCTCCAAGGTAGAGCCTTGAAGTGGTTCATCGCCAACAATCGGCACTGGGAGACCTGGGGAGACTTCATATACAGCTTCCAAAATTACTTTCTGCCCCGAGGATACATGGCGAAGCTGGCGGACCAGGTCAGACAGATGAAGCAAGTCTACGGGGAGAGCTTCAAATATTTTATGGTGGACATGCAGACCCTGATGCGGCCACTGAATATGTCGACCAAAGAAACGCTGGAGAGGATAAAAGAGAACAGCACGCCGGCACTCCGAATGTTCGTTCGTCGAAATTTGGATACATTGATGGCGCTGGCTGGCGGGTCCAGGAGGACCCGAACGCACAACCACGAAGTACGCCGCGCGGGCCACGAACCAGCAAACAATCGCGGCGGACACGTAGCAAATCCTACCCAGGCCTGCCGCAGATGCTGGGGTCCAGACCACTGGGCAAAGGAATGCCGAAACCAACGGCTTACGTTCTGCTGGCGATGCGGAAGAATAGGAGTTCGGAGGGTTCAGTGCTGTTCCAGGTCGGGAAACGCCCAGCGACCCCAGACTCCGAGGGGCGGCCAGGGATCGCAAGGTGCTGCCTCTCGAAATTAATGGGCGACCTGCAGGCGGAAGAAATGCAACTGTCCGCCACGGTGCTCATAGGTGAAAGTAAAATTAAGGCCACGGTGGATACCGGCGCCACGGCGAGTTTCATCAGCGAAGAGCTGGCGGACAGGCTGCAGGCGGCAGGAAGGGTCAGACCCACGAGAAGGCAAGTACGGATGGCAGACGGTCGCTGCGGGGAAATAAGATCACAGCTGGAGACCAAAATTGGACTGGGCATGAAAACAATTTCAATGGAGCTGTTGATTTTACCAGGACTGATCGACGCCCTGGTGTTGGGATGGAATTTCCTCACTAGAATCGGGGCCGAAGTCGAGTGCGCAGGACACAGCGCGTCGATACCGGCAAAGAATAGACGAGGAGGATGGTTGGAGGAGAAACTGTCAGTGGCAATAGTTGAAACACCCAAAAGATTTGAGGAAAAGGATGTGGAGGGATTTTTAAAAGCCGAGTTGGACGAACTGGAAGGAATAAAGGGAAAATCCAACGTGGCCGTACATAGGATCACCATGAAGGACGACCAACCAGTCAAACAGCGGTACTACCCTAAAAATCCAAAAATGCAGGGAGAGATAAATGCCAAGGTAGATGAGCTGCTGGAAAAAGGATGTATCGAGCCGTCCAGGAGTCCCTTCAGCTCACCAATAGTCATGGTGAGAAAGAAGACTGGAAAGTGGAGGCTGTTTGGATTTCCGGCAAATAAACGCGAGGTCCGTAAAGGACGAATACCTGATGCAGGTGATAAATTACATCCTGGACAAGCTGCGGGAGGCGAAGTACATCAGCAGTCTCGACCTAAAGGACGGTTACTGGCAGATCCCCTTGGAGGCAGACAGCAGGCAGTACACGGCGTTTACTGTACCAGGGAAGGGCCTGTTCCAAGGGAAGGTGATGCCATTTGGCCTACACTCCGCGTCGGCAACATTCCAGCGGGCATTGGATCAGGTCATTGGACTAGAAATGATGCCGCACGCTTTCCCGTATCAGGACGACATTATCGTCATCGGACGAACGCTCGAAGAGCACATGGAAAACCTGAAGGAAGTGTTTAGGAGACTACGGGCTGCCAACCTGAAAGTAAATGCGGAAAAATGCAAGTTTTTTAGAAAGGAACTGCAATACTTGGGGCATCGCATAACAGACCAACGCATCGGAACAGACCCAGAAAATGTGTCGGCAATTGCCTTAATAAAACCCACGCCCAACGTTAAGGAGTTACAATATTTGGGAGTGGAGTCGTGGTACAGGCGTTTTGTGCAAGATTTTGCAACGTTGGTGCATCCGTTGAATAGCCTGCTTCGGAAAAGCACAAAATGGGAGTGGACAGAGGACCATCAACAGGCGTTTGAAGCTGTCAAGGCCAGGCTAATCGCAGACCCAATCTTAGCATGCCCAGATTTCACAAAGACGTTTGTGCTGCAGACCGACGCCAGCGATTACGGGCTCGGTGCTATTCTCACACAGAATTCCGACCAAGGCGAGAGGGTGATCTCGTATTCCAGTAGGTCCCTGAATAGATCGGAATGAAATTTCTTAGCGACTGAGAAGGAATGCCTGGCAATTGTGTGGGCCGTACGCAAGTTAAGGCCATACTTGGAGGGCTACCACGTCAATGTGATCACGGATCATATGGCACTGAAGTGATTGAATAGCACCGAGAGCCAAACCGGAAGAATCGCACGATGGGCGCAGGAACTGCAGCAATATGACTTTGAGATCGCGTACAGAAATGGCCAGCTGAATATAGTAGCAGACGCACTATCACGACAGCCACTGCCAGAAACGTGTCGACGGGTAAAAACACAGGAACAGCACAAGGAAACCGGCGAGTGTAACTGGATAAGGGATATGCGGAGCAAGCCGACCAGCTTTATCGCCACATACCGCACAGAGCAGGCAACGAGGATGTCACATCATGGAAGCTGTGCGTGCCAACGGGGTCCAGGCGGCGGGTAATGTCGGATAACCACAACCGACAGCCGGCCACATGGGCAGTCGAAAGACAATTGCCAGAGTCGCAGCAAGATACCATTGGCCGGGAATGCACCGCGACATAAGGAAATATGTGCAAAACTGCGAGAGCTGCCTACGGTATAAGCCATGCCAACTACATGCGGCCAGGAAAATGCAGACCCAAGTACCGGAAGAGCCCTGGGCCACTGTATGCGCAGATTTCGTCAAACCAATGCCCCGCTCCAAACACGGGAATTCTACGCTACTAGTGCTGGTAGATAGGTTCTCCAAGTGGACCGAAATGGTGCCAATGCGCAGGGCAACGACGGAAACTCTGGAACAATCGATCCGCGAGCGGATTCTCGCAAGATACGGCGTACCCAAGGTGCTGATTACAGACAATGGTGTTCAGTTCACCAGCAGGACGTTAAAAAAATTCTTGGGTGAATTAGGCGTCCGACACCAGTTTACGGCCCCATACACGCCCCAGGAAAACCCGACGGAGAGAGCCAACAGGATGGTGAAAACGATGATCGCCCAGTTCACCGGGGCAGACCAAAGGACTTGGGACGAAAAGTGGCCGGAACTGCAGTTGGCCGTGAATACGAGCGTGGCTTTATTACGCAAGGAAGAGAGCCCAGGTTACCCAGCGCACTGTACGACGAAGGAACAATCGGCACAGGAAGGCAAACTCTCGGCCGAGAACGCACAGAAGCTGAAAGAAATCTTTGAGCTGGTGAGGCGAAATATGGAAAAGGCAGCGCAGGATCAGGTACGCCACTACAATCTACGTAGACGCCCATGACGAACATCGCTGACACAGTCTGGGCTAAGGAACATCATCTGTGTGATATGCAATTTGCGGCATGAAAATACTGGCAAAGAAAAAACCGCCCACGCTAGCCAATTAAAACAACAATACATAGGTGGCCAGAACCGAGGATCAAAGTCGGACTTAGCGGGGGCGCACTGTAAATCCAAAGAGAGGGAGAGGACGATACACAGTATCGAACTCACACAGATGCATTAGGAGCGCGAGAGCGGGAGAGGGAGGGTCACAGGATGCGGATACCGTTACCGGGTAACCAAATAGAGGACCCGTCGAAGCCCGTAGCAAGGGAAAGTCCAAAGGCCGCCGCGGATAACGGAATCAGGAACATAAGACGGGCCTATTCAAATCAGGTCGCAAGCATGAACACAAGCAGCAGCAGCAGCAGTAAGTCCGTGAGGGGAGAGGGGCGGGGAGGCAACACTGGGCAAAAGCCAGCGGCGAGATGGAGGCGGGACTCAGGTTCCGCACTCCAGCTGCTGGCGTCCCCCCTGGTGTTGCGGTCCCCGTCGCCGACCCCCGAAACGGAGGACGAGGGTCGGATCACCGACGTGGAGCTGGAGGAGGAGGAGGGGGCCGGCGTCCGGTCGGCAGGGCAGGAGGCCGAGGTGCCAACAATCAACCTGGCCTCATCGGAGGAAGAGGAGGAAGACACCGGGACGGAGACGGTGAGTCCGGAGGTCTCCTCAGACGAGGAGGACGAGCCACGTCGGGCGGCGAAGGCCCAGATGGCATTCCGGAGGATCCGGAGGGCCGCAGCCGGAGGAGGTGAGGCGGATATTCGCAACCCGGGCGGAGGTGGTGCGGAAAGTATTCGCGCAGCGGGCGGTGGCACGGGCAGCCGCCGCAGCCAGAGAGTGGCAGAAGCGGCTGGATGAGGCCGGCGATATGGGCACAGCCACCGCCGCAAGCACCGCCACCGCCGTCGCCACCGCAGTCGTCGCCACTGCTGTCGCTGTCGCAGCCGCAGCCGCCGCAGCCGCCGCCACCACCATCGCCACCCCCACAGCCACCGCCGTCGCCGCAGCAGGGAGCACCACCGCCACCACCAATCGCCACCGCCGTCGCCGCCGCGGGCAGCAACACCGCCACCGCCACCGCCGTCGCCGCCGCGGGCAGCAACACCGCCACCACCGCCACCGCCACCACCGCCGCCGCCGCATGGGGCACCACCGCCGTTGCCACCGCAGGCAACTCCACCGCCGCCGTGGGTGCTAACGCCATCGCCGCGGCCAACAAAACGGCTCGGCGTAGACTTGGAGGATCTGGAGAAGGGGCCCTGGGTGTGGCCGCCGCCAGGAGAGGCGGCCGAGGGAGGGTGCCAGCCGAGGGTGGCATCCGAGGCTGGCAAGCAGGTGCAGAGGGCTCGGAGCAGCCGCTGGGCCATGCTACTAGTGGTAGATGGCGTCCGCTACCGCATCCGGGTGGCAAGCGGGGTGGTGAGGATCTTGAGGGCCCAATAAAAAGCCTTTAAAGATTTTAATCCGCAAACTGTGTAATGGTCGTCATTTATAACCAAGTACCAGTTTCAATAAAAACATTTCACTCAACATTTTTCAACCAGATAACTGATAAAGAAAAGCTCAAAACATTCCACAGATTTATCTCGTCCCTTATCAGTGTATACTTTAAGGGGGCGATCGGTTATCTAAGCTTAGCTTTATCTTATCAGCTGCTTTGTTAAGCGCAGCCAACTTTAGTCGGTGAAATTATTCTCTTCTCAGCGAAAAATGCTTATTGCAGTGGAAATTTTCGGTATATAAACGCCCACGCGGCTGCAATTGCTCTTCTTTTTCAACCAGCAAAAGTAATATATAATTCACTTATATGTACTCTGCACAACGCCAGAGGTTAAGTTCGAAGAGCCGAAAATACTCCCGGGAAGTATATTCCATAACAGGTATGTGTACTTCTGGATAATATTCTCCTGAATAACAGAAGCTATCTATCCCAGTTTCATGTGTGTACCTGGCCACAAGCCCCATACGCAGACGTCTCACGGCTAACACCAGCCCTTGGTCCGCAGCAGCCTACCGGACGATGGTTGTTGGTCGAGGCTAAGTATCTGGCTTTAGCCAAAATAAATTCCTAAAATAAAAGTTTTCCTTTGCCAATAAAATCTTTATCAATGTACAGAGTTTAACCGTCTGCAACAACAACACCGTGTAACCCATCTCTACGCTGGAAGGCCTTTCAACGCTGGAGCTGTAACATGTGAGTGATACCTGTGCGAATTTGCATACACATCTTGTATTTTATTTAAGCCGATCCAATCTCTCATGTGTTGCTCAACAAGTTATATAACACAAATTCAAAATTAAATAAATAAAAAAAAAATGTTATTGTATTGAGAGTTTTGGTGACTGCTTGTACATTTATATTGATAGTTTTTTTTGGCAAATAAAAGTAAACAAAGAGAAAGAAAAAAAAAATAAAAATAATTAAAACTATGAACAGAAAAAAATTAAAGAGATAAAAATAAAAATAATAAAAAATTAAAAACTAGCAATATCAACCACTTTCGTCTATAAGCAACCACACCCAATAAGAATAAAATTAATTTTTATGAAATGGTAATCTTTCAATATGGAAAAGTAAATAAATTTTTAAGATTTCTAAACTAAAGTTAATTATGTTTAGGCTCATTTCAATAAATTAAGGCAATGTTTTTGAATAATATAAAAATCAAAAATTATAATAAATTGTAATATTAATACTCGCTATGAAAATAATATTTCATACTTCAACCCTTTTGGTTAAATAAAAACAATGAAAGTAATTATTTGAAAACAATTATGAACGGCTAGAAGTGTAATTTTTATCCTGAATTGACATGGCAACTTAAACTAAATCGAATGTATCTCTAGGGTATCTTCTTAAATATTATAATGAAGATTATGGTTGGGTTGGGTAGAGACCGCAAGCGTGAAATGTCACCGTAGACCTTGCAAAATTTTTCCTGTAGTCGTCTGATTTAAACCTCATTATATTTTGTCCGTTTTCCCAAGTCTAAATTATCCGATTGATGATATTAGTAATTTTTAGTAAGTAGTTTCAGTAGGAATCCTAAAAATTAAAGTATGTTTGGGCAGTTAGAGAAGGCAATTAGACCCACCCTACCTAACTGAATAGAAGTTTGAGAGCCCGAATGATCAGTTGCCTGGTTTATCGTGTACCCCGTGAGTCCTGTGCTCGATATCTCGGAATCTCATTCTTAGTCAACATGGGACAATTACAAACTTTTGGCATCCCAAAGACAACTGGTTTGTTTATTTACATTTTGGAGTAATGGGTTGCCGGACATAGGCAATAGGGACGGGGGCGCCGAGTCAGGCGGTCGATCGATAGTTGTGATTGTGATAGTTGTGCGGGGTAGCACAATTGGTTATTTCTTTGTTCAAAAGGCTACTTAAGACAACAAAAAAGCAACGACGATGGCAACACTGGAACCCACAATCGATAAACGCGATCGTGATGAGATTCCAGAGAGTTGCCGGACCGAGGGAAAACGAAATGATGACATTTAGTTTGGGGAAATGTCTGGGCGGGAAAATTCGAATTCCACGCAGGGAACAGTCTGGGGAACTGGGAACTGTCTGGCAACGGGGATCTGTCTGGGAACTGGGAACTGTCTGGGGAACTGGGAACTGTCTGGGGAACAGGGAACTGTCTGGGGAACAGGGAAACAGTCTGGGGAAATAATCTTTCAAGGAGCTGCATGGAAAAGTCTTTTAGGGAAACAGTCGCGGGAAAGTTCAAGTCTTTCAAGGAGCTGTACGAGTAAAGTCTTTTAGGAAAACAGTCTGGGGAAAGGTTGAGTCTTTCGGGGAACTGTCTGGGGAACATCTAACACGCAAGTCCGGCGAGGAATTCGAGTAGTCTAAACATCAAGGGCGGGGTAAGTCACCACTTTCATTACGTTTCTGAAGGAAGGGGGAAATGTGAGGAGTCATAAACTCCCCACAAATCCCGATGCAGGTGATCGGCCTAGCAACAGCGCAGGAGGCGAGAAAGCCGGAGAAATGAAGGGCAGCCAGGTCAAACGGGAAACATTCGGACCTTGGACCCTCAAATGGCAAGGGCAACGAGGTCATACGGTGAATTGGCGGACTTCGGACCCGCCTGAAGAGGACACACCGTGAATTAACGGTACCTCGATGGACCTTGGACCCGCGCCCGGCAAGGGCAACGGGGTCATACGGTAAACTGGCTAGGCGATAAGCGATCGGACGTCTATATCCTATAGCTCCCATAGGAACAATAGGGTGAAATCGGTTAAAATTTAATGATTTATGGGATATTTCGCGCAGTATATAAGCTATTGACATGAAACTTTTCAAATCGTATTTTTTTTATGCATACCTTGATTAGGGTAAAAGCGCGTGACGATCGGACGTCTATATCCTATAGCTCCCATAGGAGCAATATACCTAATTCCTTTCGCTACTTTTTCATTTTTAGCAATTTCGGCAAAGCCTGCAAGGGTATTAAAACTTCGGCTTGCCGAAGCTAGCTTCCGTCCTCGTTCGTTAATATTTTTTCTTTGAAGTCTGCATACGTGAGGATGTCTTCTAGTCTGTTCATCTCACAACTTTTGTTAACAGATTCGGACTTATTATTTTTAAATAAGTTTGTTGGAATATAAGAAAATCTGAGTCATCTTGAAAGTATACTGCGCCCTTTTTTGTACACAAATATTCTTTGATGATATCTTTCGCAAAAGTATTTGTCATATCTGTGAAGGTAATTTTGATTTTTAATTTATGAAAATAGTGTTGTACGTCTCTGATTTCCTCATTTCCTTTTATAAATTCGATTTGTCGTGAATAATAATTGATTGGTCGTTCTGTTATTGAAATGTAGTTCTGATTATTTCATTTGCGCTATGCACCCTTGCATCTATACTATTGGCATCTTCTCCTAAAAGATTTTCTTCAGGGATGTCTTCAAACATGTTTTCTTCTATTTGAACCCGCGATAGAGCGTCGGCAACATAGTTTTCTTTTCCTGGCAAATATTTTATTTGATAGTCAAATTCATTTAATTTAATTTTCCATCTTTGTAGTTTCAGATTTGGTTCTTTGATATTATTTAGCCAAACTAAGGGTTTATAATCACTTAAGATCTCAAAAGGTCTGCCGTAGAGATATGATCTGAAATATTTCGTAGCCCATACAATTGCTAAAAGTTCTTTTTCTATTGTTAATTAATTAATTTCATGTTCATTTAATGTCCGGCTAGCATAGCATATTGGTTTGTGGCTTTTTGATAGGATTGCTCCTATAGCTATGTTGCTAGCATCTGTGGTTAAAGAAAATGTTTTATCAAAGTCAGGATAAACTAATATGGGGTCGGAAGTAATTAAGACTTTAATTTTTTCAAATGCATCAATGTATGATCTTTCTTTAATGTTTATCGTGGCACCTATTTTCAATATCGTGGTCATAGGTTTAACTACATTTGCAAAGATTGGTAAAATTTCCTATAGAATCCACATAGTCCTAAAAATGACTATTTCTTTTGGGGTTTGTGGTTTAGGGAAATTTATAATGGCACTAATCTTTTTGGAATATGGTTTTATGCCTGTTGTAGTAACTACATGACCTAGAAATTCTGTTTCATTTTTCATGAATTCACATTTATATATACTTTTCTCAATGATAAAATTTGTTCTTCCAATGAAGTGGAAGAAAAAAAAAAAAAAAAAGGTTTATGATCACTTAAGATCTCAAAAGGTCTGCCGTAGAGATATGATCTGAAATATTTCGTCGCCCATACAATTGCTAAAAGTTCTTTTTCTATTGTTGAATAATTAATTTCATGTTCATTTAATGTCCGGCTAGCATAGCATATTGGTTTATGGTTTTGTGATAGGATTGCTCCTATAGCTATGTTGCTAGCATCTGTGGTTAAAGAGAATGTTTTATCAAAATCAGGATAAACTAATATAGGGTCGGAAGTGATTAAGACTTTCATTTTTTCAAATGCATCAATGTATGATTTTTCTTTAATGTTTATCGTGGCGCCTTTTTTCAATTTCATGGTCATAGGTTTAACTACATTTGCAAAGTTTGGTATAAATTTTCTATAAAATCCACATAGTCCTAAAAATGATTTTATCTCCTTTGGAGTTTTTGGTATCGGAAAATTTATAATGGCACTAATCTTTTTTGGGTTTGGTTTTATACCTGTGGTGGTTACTACATGACCTAGAAATTCTGTTTCTTTTTTCATGAATTCGCATTTATCTAATTGTAATTTTAAATTTGCGTCGCGTAGTTTTCCAAATACTTTTCTCAATGATAAAATATGTTCTTCCAATGAAGTGGAAAAAATTATTATATCATCTAAGTAAACTAAACAATCTTTATAAATTAATTCTTCCAGTAGATTGTTCATACATCTTTGGAAAGTTGCAGGGGCGTTTTTAAGTCCGAATGGCATACGTGTATATTCGTAATGACCATTCTTTGTAGAAAATGCTTTTTTGGCAATTGATTTAGGGTCCATTTGAATTAGATGGAATCCTTTAGCTAAATCAATTGTCGTGAAATATTGACATCTTCCCAATTTGTCTAATATTTCATCCATTCTGGGTGAAAACCTCTGTAGTCTATTACTACCCTGAACTTTCGATTTACGAATTATTCCCATTTCTATCAATCGTTCATTTGTTTGTTGACTTCCTCATCAAATGATTGAGGGTACTTATAAGGTTTCTTATAAATAGGGTCCTCACACTCGTCCTAAAACATGTGTACGCATATCAAGTTTCAAAATCGCCCCGATCGGACGTCTATATCCTATAGCTCCCATAGGAACAATCGGATAGATCTTGCAAGAATTGATGATATTTCGCGCAGTGTAAAAGGTCTTAAAAGTTATTGACAAAAATCATTTCAAATCTTATTTTTTTATGCATACCTAGATCAGGGTGAAAGCGCGTGGGGATCCTGCGTCTATATCCTATAGCTCCCATAGGAACAATAGTGTAAAATCGGTCCAAATTTGATGTTTTTCAAAATATTTCGCGCTGTGTAAAAGCTATTGCTATAAATTTTTTCAAATCGTATTTTTTTATGCATTCCTTCATCAAGCGCGTGCTGATCGGACGTCTATATCCTATAGCTCCCATAGGAACAATATATCTTATTCCTTTCGCTACTTTGTCATTTTTAGCAATTTCGGCAAAGTCTGCAAGGGTATTAAAACTTCGGCTTGCGGAAGCCGTCGTCGTTCTTTAATATTTTTTCTTTGAAGTCTGCATACGTGAGGATGTCTTCTAGTCTGTTGGTACATCTCACTACTTTTGTTAACAGATTCGGACTTATTATTTTTAAATAAGCTTGTTGGACTATAAGAAAAAGATTTTCTTCAGGGATGTCTTCAAACATGTTTTCTTTTATTTGAACCCGCGATAGTGCGTCGGCAACATAGTTTTCTTTTCCTGGTAAATATTTTATTTGATAGTCAAATTCATTTAATTTAATTTTCCATATTTGAAGTTTCATATTTTGTTCTTTGATATTATTTAGCCAAACTAAAGGTTTATGATCACTTAAGATCTCAAAAGGTATGCCGTAAAGATATGATCTGAAATATTTCGTAGCCCATACAATTGCAAAAAGTTCTTTTTCTATTGTTGAATAATTAATTTCATGTCCGGCTAGCATAGCATATTGGTTTGTGGTTTTTTGATAGGATTGCTCCTCCTTCTATTGAATATCTCAGGAGCTTTTAAATAACTCAATGAGGGGTTCAATTCCGTCTGTGCCCAGTTTAATAATAAAAAATTAGTAACCGAGTAAACGTAAAAAAGCCAGTTTAACCGCCGTTAATATGATTGTGGAATCCACCCCAAATCCGAACTTGGTAGCAGCAGTTTCTGTTGACACAGGGGTAAATGAACCAACTGTGCCTATGGATACAGCTAGTTCGGGTGGAACCTCTGTTTCCAGAATAAAATCTACAGCACTGGCTAAGTCAAAGAATTCGTTGCCGACCGTACCTACATGTACAGTAGTCACCGTTCCTGGTTCTCAGCCCAGTGTGGTTCAGACTGCTGCTGGGGGGCGTAAGAAACTTTCAGTTGTTCCACAAAGGAAGCAATTATTTGTTTCTAGATTCACCCCAGATACCACATCTGAGGATGTTTTGGAATTTATACGTGAAAAATTCTCATCCGAGGATATTGCAGTTGAACAATTTCGATTTTCTTACGCTCGTAGGATATCGTCTTTTAAAATATTTGCTCCGACTGATGTGTTTAATGTGTTACTTTCTGAAAGTTTTTGGCTTAATGATGATTTAGTAATTAAAGAATTTGTTCCAAATAAACCGAGAACAAATAACAGGTTCCACTGTGGCTAAAAACTAAAAAAAAACTTGGCGTATCAAAATGTTAGGGGACTAAATATGAAGCTACACAAGCTTTATGCCGACTCCTCTGCATTCACCGAAGATATTTTGGCTTTTACGGAAACTTGGCTAAAACCAGAGATATCTGTCAAATAACTTTAATACTTATAGGACCGATCGCCCCTCACGTAGGGGGGGCGGTGTACTGATTGCCGTTACCTCTAGCCAAACATCCGAAAGAATTCTCACTCATATCCCAAACGAAATTTAATTTGTAAGTGTGAAAGTTTCCTTGCAATCTTTATCTATTTTTGTTACATGTTCCTATATTCCACCTGGCTCTGATCTAGTAATTTATGAGCACCATCTGTCCGCAATAAAATCCGTACTATCCCTTCTTTCTAACAGAGACCTGAACTATTCTATATAGCGTTAAATACTTTTTTTAATGAATGCGTTCCTGATAGGTTTCCTTTAAACCTAAACAGGCCTCCTTGGTTTACCAATGCGCTTCAAAGACTTAAAAACCTTAAATCAAATACTTATAAAGAGTATAAAAAATCGGGAAAGCCATCAGATTTTTCGAAATATGTAGTGGCTCGATCGGATTTTAATGTTCTCAACAGTCATTTCTATTCTATGTATCTAAATCGATGTAAATTTGAATTTTCAAATGATCCGAAACAGTTCTTCAACTTTGTTAATGCCAAGCGTAAGTCATCGGCATTGCCTTCATCGGTATGTCTAAACTCCACGGAGGCATCGACGGATTCCGACATTGCTGATTTATTTGCTGAGTTTTTCCAAACCACTTATAGTTCGATAGCTTGGTCAAATTCTAACTACCCTAATCCCTTAAATAGGGCAAATTGTATTTTTACCCCTTTAATTACTGAAAACTCTCTCTTAATAGGTTTAGAAACAACAACGCCGACTTATTCTCCCGGTCCAGATGGACTTCCTGGATGTCTGCTCAAGTTTTGTGGGTCAACCATTTGTATACCGATTCTTAAACTTTTTAATTTGTCTATTTCATCATCAGTCTTTCCTACTATCTGGAAGGACAATTCGAAGAAATACATTGTAAACAAATGACCCTTTCCAATCTTAGCAACCGCTAGAAATTCTAGCTTTGTTAACAGAATCTCCCCTCACTCAAACCGAGCCCTGTGAGAACCACATCCGGCCTTCTGTAAACAAATTTCCAAATTTTCCACTTAGGGTCCGATCTAGTCCGAACCAGTTTCTAACCAAATTTAACCAAATAAGAAAATAAAAGATGACCATCATAATAAAATAACAAATTAATTTTTTTTTAAAATCAATCAACTAATAAATTTAATTTTGCAGCCGCAATTATACAAGTTAACTAAGTAGCTAACCGGACGGAGGCGATGACCGAATGTCCGAAGCCCAGCGGCGGCGAAAACCGCTGACGTGGCATTTGGTCGGATGCTCGTGCATAGCCGGCAAACACAGCATATTTGCGTGGCCGCTATGAATTTCATTTTTGTCAACTTTAAGTTTAGTTCGCTTCAAGCTCTATACGAATAAAGAACACAACCGCCGTTAAATATCTCTTCAAGTCTGTTGGTACATCTCACTACTTTTGTTAACAGATTCGGACTTATTATTATACCCTTGCAGAGGGTATTATAATTTTGGTCAAAAGTGTGCAACGCAGTGAAGGAGACATCTCCGACCCTATAAAGTATATATATTCTTGAGGAGGATCACCTCCTGAGTTGATATAGCCATGTCCGTCTGTCCGTCTGTTTGTCCGTCTGTCTGTCCGTCTGTCTGTCCGTCTGTCTGTTTCTACGCAAACTAGTCTCTCAGTTTTAAAGCTATCGAATTGAAACTTTGCACACACCCTTCTTTCCTTTGCACGCAGTATATATGTCGGAACGGCCGGGATCGGCCGACTATATCCTATAGCTGCCATATAACTGATTGATCGGAAATGCCATAACTTTGGTGTTTGTAAAGTTAGGAATTTAGGATTTTCTATGGGTTTTATATTTGGCCAATCAATCCTACCAAATTTCATAAGGATCGGCCGACTATATCCTACTGCCGCCATATAACTGATTGATAGGAAATGCCATAACTTTGGTGTTTGTAAAGTTAGGAAGTTGGGATTTTCTATGGGTTTTATTTTTAGCCAATCAATCCGAGCTACCAAACTTCATAAGGATCGGCCGACTATATCCTATAGTTGCCATATAACTGAACGATTGGAAATGCCATAACTTTGGTGTTTTTAAAGTTAGAAAGTTGAGATTTTTTATGAGTATTATTATTATTATTTATTTATCTTCCTAGCGCTAAAGTTAACAATTTAACTTAAAAATAAAGCACTAGTCACAAAACAAAGTTTACAATCTTACAGAAAGTTTTACAGAATTACTTAAACATATTTGCAAGTTTTGATTATTATCCGTAGTACAATTTTGAATTCTTATCTATAGTTAGTTCTTGGATTTATAATTAGTTGTGTGTGGTTGTGGGTGTGGGTTAGTTATTATTAACATTAATAATAATTCTTTCCGAAACTGTCTAGCACTTCTTGTATTCTTTACACTGTGTGGTAAATTATTCCAAAGCTTAACAGCCCATGCAAAGAAGTGATTTTCACTTGAGGAATAGTTGATTCTTGTGGGAATTATATTATTCGTTCTGGCTGATTGTGCAAAGTTGAGAAACGAAAACAAGTAATTTGGTTCCTTGGTCGTGACTATTTTGTGAAGGAGAATCAGTGTCCTAAATTCAACTAATGTCGAAAAGTATAGTCCAAAGATTTGTTTAGCATGACTTGAAATTGAATCGTGTGGTTTAATATTGAAAATAAATCTTGCTATATTGTTGTATGCTACGGTTAATTTATTCCTACTTATTGAGTCACATTTTACAAATATTTCAATGCAGTATAATAGTGAAGGGGTTATAATCGACTTTGCTAATACCATTTTACTATGGGTTGGTAAAATACTCTGGATCAGTTTTAATTGACGTAGTTGACAATACGTCTTACCAACTATATAGTTAATATGATTGGACCACGAAAGAGTGCTGTTGAACACAATTCCGAGGTTGTTAGCTCGATTTACGTATTCAATCTCATCAGTATCAACCTTGAGCCTTTGCAATGGTGCGTTTATTTCTTTTTTAAAAATTATCAAACATTTGGATTTTTTTGGATTTATTTGAAGACCGTTATTCATTGCCCAATTGCTAACTAGTTTAAGTTCACTATTACTGACATCAATACATTCAGATATACAGCTATATGGACGACTCACATACAATGCATATCGTCAGCATACATCTGGACTTCACAATTAGACAAGACATTTGGAAGATCGTTCACATATATCGAAAACAGTAATGGTCCAAGGACCGAACCTTGGGGGACACCACGCTTAGTAAATAAAAAGTCTGAGGTCTCAGACTCCGTTACAACACATTGAGATCGGCCCATTAGGTATGTTCTTACCAAGCTTGTAGCTGGGTTTGAAAAATTATATAGTTTTTCTAACTTAGTACACAGAATAAAATGATCGACAGTGTCGAAAGCCTTGCTATAGTCTAGCAGTGTTAGAAATGTAACTTGCCTGTCATCCGTTTTCATGCGAATATCCTCTGAAATTTTTAAAATTGCTGTCATACAACTACGCGTTTTCCGAAAGCCATGTTGTCGTGTATTCAACAGTGAATTATCGTGAAGATACAAATTAATTTGTGTGGAGACTAGGCGCTCAAATGCTTTGGATAGAAAGGAAAGTATGTGTTCGCGCAAATTTGAATTTTAATGAAATTGTTAAAAAACTTGAAGTTTAGTTCGCTCTAAGTACTTTGTCGAAAAATATAGAAGTATTCGTTGAAATTGATTTGAGCCGTCGACACCTTTTCTTTCGTTTTTCGTATATCGCTATTAATAATTTTAGCCACCGCCAAGTTTTTTCTCGGAAATTAATAATTAGAAAACTCTCTAATTTTTCATGGCGCCCCCGGGTGGACGTTAAAATTATTAATTTATTTTGGCAACTAGTGACAGTGACACAAACCAAAAAATAAAGTGCAAGTGCAAGTGCAGTTCAAAGCACTCAATTACATATATACATAGTGCTTTATTGTTGCCCGCGGCGTGTCGGTGTGGACAGAAAATACACAGCAGCTCCTGCTTAAAATATCGTGCCGGTCGCGAAATACCCTGTTCGCCACAAAAGAACTGCTGCCAGAGGGATGCCCTGCGACTGCTCAATGTGCAAAAGGAAAGTGGCAGCTGGATTAAAAGACCCTAACGCAGAACCTGAGGTATTTGTGCAAAAAATTGAAAGCTTGAGTTTATAAGAAAAACAATTTAATTGTTTATTGTCTTGTGCTGAAAAATTGCACCTCGCTTTCAATTCTTGGCACAGACGTATCGATATAGTAGAGCTAGTTGTGCATGCATTTATTTATAATAAATAAAAATAAAAAATTATATTAAAATTTATTATATACACATACATATACACATACATATACACATACACATTATAACCTATTTGAACCTCCGTTGGACGCAACATTTACATAATTGTGTTATATTATTGCAATCACTGTCGCCCCCAATTTATTTATTGAAACTCGAAAATTAATAGTTCGTAAAATTATCCCAGCCGCTATATATAACCAATACATAAGTCCTCACATACAAGCAGCTGCAGCGGTTAACTTTTTCCTTTTTCGCTTCGCTTGTCTGCCGTTAGCATCGTTGTAATTGTTGTTGGACTTTTGGTTTGGCGCGCTGAAGATCAAAGTGACGCGCTACCCTGCATTCGGACGGGTATACTGATTTTGCCGTCATTGCAACCACTGTTAATTTTGATACCTCGTGGCTCGATATTCAATTTAATATTTTTTTCGTCGTTTTCGTTGTGGATAATTATTAAAATAATTTTTTCGAACAAATTTAATAATTAAATTAAATTGTTATTACTCTTAGTATTTTGTTTCGAAAATTTATTTAACATTTTGTCGTCATTCTAATTGAACAATTATCCTCTTTTAAAACTTATTTATTTTATTAATTATTATTCTTGAATAAATAATTTATTTATATATATATTTATTTATTTCGTGGTTTATAAAAAAAAAAAAAAAATAAAAAAATAAATAAAAAAAAAAAAAAAATAAATTAAAATGAGTCCAGATAAGCCAAAATCTCTTGAACTTCTTGCGGATCTTAAAAATAAGCTCAAAAAACCAGTGATGAGCATCCGCCGATTAAATGATCGAATAGAAGCCGGCCAGATTCCGATCCAAGAAGTAGAACTAACTTGTCGGCTAGAGATTTTAAATGCTTCTATTATTAAGGCAACTCAAATACAAGAACAGATCGAAGATTTAGATGATGGCGATGAGTTCGGAGAAGAGTTGGAAGAGCTTTCAATAATTACCAAGGCAAAAATAATGTCGCTTATCTCAGCCTTGAAGACGGCAAGCGAAACCAAAATAATTGGATCAGCTTCTGTAGCCCCAACTCGAGCTCGACTTCCGAATTTGGCATTGCCGAAATTCAGCGGCAAATATTCGGAGTTTAAGAATTTCATTAGTCTTTTCGAAACTCTTGTTCATCAAGACGACAGCATTCCCGTCATAGAAAAATTCAATCACTTAATTTCTTGTCTTTCTGGTGAAGCTTTGGGAACTATTAAGGCCTACCAAGTCACCGAGAGCAATTATGAAAAGGCTATGATCAGCCTGAAAAAAGTGTATGATAACGAATGTTTAATTTTTATGAATAATATTTCAACATTGTTTAGTCTTCCGAAAATAACGCAACAGTCAGCTTCGTCTTTAAGAAATATTATCGACACCGTATCATCTATATACGGTTCTTTGTTATCGATAGGAGACGACACCAAGATTTCAAATGCAATGTTGATCTATCTTGTTTTGAACAGAGTAGACCCAGTGACCAAACAAAAATGGGAAGAACAATTAGATTATGAAAGGTTACCGCTTTGGTCCGATTTTGAAAAAATGTTAAACCGCCGATACCAGCATTTATCCGCTGAAGAATCGACGAAACCAAAGCAAGATAAAGTTATGTCGAGCAAGCCACATAATCGCAGCTCATTTTCTTGTTCTTCGTCCAACAGTAAATCCCAGCAAAGTTGTAGCTATTGCAATGCAGGAGACCATATCCTAGCGAACTGTGGTCCGTTTGGTCGCCTTTCGGTAATGCAAAGGTTTGACTTTGTAAAATCTGCTTCCTTATGCATCAATTGTATGCGAAAGGGTCACACTGTTTCAAAATGCAAATTTAATAAATGTCGAGTTTGTGGCCGCTCGCATCACGTTTTACTGCATAGATATACAGTGTCCGAAAATAGTTTAGCGTTGCCACCACCCCAAGAGATTCTTTCTCCCTCTTTAAATCAAGATCAGCCTTCCACGTCACATGTTATGCATGCGACATCATTGGACAGAGTGATTTTAGCCACGTCGATCGTAAGTGTAAGAACTAAAAACGGTGAATATATTTGGGCCCGAGCACTTCTTGACTCTGGGTCCCAAACGAATTTTATAACAGAGGACCTTGCTCACCGCTTACAGATCCGTAAAGAGGAGTCGTGTATAAACTTACTTGGTATTGGCGAGTCCAATTCTCAAGTTAAGAAAAAGGTACACACAATGGTGAAGTCGCGTATAAATGGTAGTGAGTTCTCCTTCGATTTTTGGATTTTGAAATCAATATCAGGATATCATCCTGACCAGTCGGTCAATATCAATGACTGGAAAATTCCAAAGAACCTACCACTAGCAGACCCCTATTTCTACAAGCCACAAAGAATAGATATGTTAATAGGAGCAGAATCATTTTTCGAATTATTAGCTGTTGGACAAATTAGACAAGGTCCTGACTTTCCAACTCTGCAGAAAACCCTCTTCGGCTGGGTTGTATCGGGTAGATATAAGGCATCTTCCCCTACAGAAGTTGTGAAAAGTTTCAGTTGTAGTGAAGAGATTTTAGTGTCTATTGACAGCACACTACAGAAGTTTTGGTCACTGGAAGAAATGCCATCTCTAAAGAAAATTCTGTCACCTGAGCAAAAGTTATGTGAAGAACACTACCGGAAGACTACTCAGGTTTTGCCATCAGGTCGGTTTGAAGTAAGACTGCCGTTTAAATCGGATCCAAATGAGTTAGGCAACTCTTTTGAAGTTGCAAAACGGCGGTTTTTGTCGCTTGAAAGAAGGCTGTCTCGAGACCCTGAGATGAAGGAAATGTACCTAGAATTTATGGAGGAGTACCTTTCCTTAGGTCATATGTCTCTTACAGATAAACTTCCTTCTGCTCCACATTATGTTATCCCACATCAATGTGTTCTGAGACCCCAAAGTACGTCAACCAAGTTACGTGTCGTTTTCGATGCGTCTTGTAAATCGTCAACTCAGAAGTCTCTAAATGACATTTTGATGGTTGGGCCGACAATCCAAGATGAGTTGTACTCAACGTTACTGCGCTTCCGGCTGCATAGGTTTGCCCTGACCGCCGATGTAAAGAAAATGTATCGCCAAGTGATGGTGAATGAAGCAGATAGGCAGTTTCAACTTATAGTGTGGAGAAGAGACCCCTCTGAGTCTTTGAGATTATACAAGCTCAACACCGTAACATATGGTACTGGACCAGCCCCGTTTTTGGCTATTCGGTGTTTAAAAAGGTTAAGTGAGTCTGCCAAAGTTTCTTTTCCTAGAGCTGCTAAGGTTATTGGATCCGACTTTTATGTCGATGATATGTTGACTGGTGCTGCATGCGTAGAGGAGTTAAAGACTATTAAGTCTGAAGTATCTCAGGTTCTTCAAACTGCAGGTTTTGAATTGACAAAGTGGTTTTCAAACTCACCTGATAAATTAGAGAGTTTTCTAATTATTAATTTCCGAGAAAAAAACTTGGCGGTGGCTAAAATTATTAATAGCGATATACGAAAAACGAAAGAAAAGGTGTCGACGGCTCAAATCAATTTCAACGAATACTTCTATATTTTTCGACAAAGTACTTAGAGCCTAGCTTAACGAAGGTTGGCGAAGACGGGGCGACTTCGCCGAGAGCGAGAGAAAACTTTATTGTGCTCCCGCCTTCGCCCTAAACTAACTTACACTAAACTTCAAGTTTTTTAACAATTTCATTAAACATTCAAATTTGCGCGAACACCGCCGCGGGCTCCGCACATGGGCGGACTATGGGAGGCAGGTGTCAAAACTGCCAAGAACCTACTCCTACGGGCGGTGGGCAGCGCGCTCCTAAGCGCAGAAGAGCTGGGGACAGTCCTCGTGGGAATCGAAGCGGTGATGAACTCCCGGCCGCTCGGAGCGATCAGCAGCGACCCAAGCGACGGAGAGGCGCTGACACCCGGGCACCTACTGACAGGCGGGCCGCTACTCGCCACACCAGCACTCCGGACCCCGGACCAGGAGGGTCTCAACTGCTTGCGGCGATGGCGGCTTGTCTCGTCAGTCAGGCAAATGTTCTGGCGGCGACGGTCCCGGGAATATGTCCTGGGCCTCCAAATACGGGGCAAGTGGCACCAGCAGCAGCCCAACATCAGCGAGGGAGATCTCGTCCTCGTGGCCGAGGACAACCTGCCGCCCCAACAATGGCTCCTCGGCAGAATAGTCGCCAGGCACGCAGGGGAGGACGGCATGGTCAGGGTCGTCGACGTGCGAACTAGTGGAGGAGGCCTTTTTCGGCGGTCCATTCATAAGTTGGCGCCGCTTCCATTGTGTTGAAGCCCGATGGGTGTTCAACGGGGCCGGTGTTCGCGCAAATTTGAATTTTAATGAAATTGTTAAAAAACTTGAAGTTTAGTTCGCTCTAAGTACTTTGTCGAAAAATATAGAAGTATTCGTTGAAATTGATTTGAGCCGTCGACACCTTTTCTTTCGTTTTTCGTATATCGCTATTAATAATTTTAGCCACCGCCAAGTTTTTTCTCGGAAATTAATAATTAGAAAACTCTCTAATTTTTCAGTATGCTTATCGGTCTATATTCACCCTTTATTTTTGGTATAGGAAGTACTTTGGCTGTCTTCCAGCATGTTGGAAATGTAGAAGATGTTATTGCTGTATTAAAAATGTGTGTTATATATGGAAGTAGTTTGGGGACAAGGATTAGTAAAAATTTTGGATGTATATTATCGAGACCCATTGCACTTGATTTTATATTTAACATGGACTGTAGGACATCACACTGACTTGCACAAACAAAACTAAAGCTAGTATCACAGTTGTTGTTTGGCAATGTGTTCTGGTACGGGTTGTTAGTTTGATCAGGTACTAAAGGTTGAGATTTCACAAATTTATTATTTAATTCATTAGCATTAATATGGCAAGCTGTCTCTTGTCGTTTTCCTACTCCAATACTTTTTATGTTTTTCCAGAATTCTTTACCAGATGACACATTATTGAATTTCTGTTGATAGAATTTCCTTTTAGCTAACCAGCATGACTTATTGACCTTTATTCTCAAGGAACTGTACTGCTTTTGTAAGTAATCTGTGTTATAGCGTTTCCACTTTCTATAGGCCCTATCACACTATTTGTTGTATTTACCAGTCTGCATATCGAAAACACCGAGGGTTTTTCAACAGACAAAACACTAAAAACTTTCACACACTGATAGAAGCTTTAACGACAGAACTCCACCTATGTTAAAACCAATGAACTTTGGCAACTCACAATTTCCAAAAAGCTTCTCCGATCGTAACATTGGGGAGTTTCTGACGCTCTGCTTCCACCCCCGTAGATAGCTGATGAGTCTGAGGTGACGTGCAGACGAAACTAGCTAGTCCTATCATAGTCGGGTTCACTCCTCAGGGAGTGTAAGTGTGATGAAAGTTAAGTGGAATACATCGTTGTGTTATAGAAGAAATTAAAATATAACCAACGTATGACCTCGAGTAATTCAATAACACTACAATTATTGTTTACAAGGTCGATACAAAACCAACATAAACAAAAGGGATCCTTTTACCACAATTTGAAAATAGATACCGAAAGTTGTGTTAAGGCCGTAAGATCAGTTGTTTCTTTATTTGGCTTGCCTACCCGAATTATAACGGATCAAGGTCGTTGTATTTCAAGTTCAGATTTTCGTGAGTTTTGTTCCTCTCATTACGAGTAGGGCCAATGGTCAGGTCGAGCGAGTAATGAGTACACTCAAAAGTATGTTGACGGCTGTGGAAACCGGTCAGAGATCGTGGCAGGATGCGTTGGCCGAGGTGCAATTGGCCATGAATTGCACGGCGAATAGAGTAACTAAGTTTAGCCCATTAGAATTGCTAATTGGTAAGTAAGCTAGCACTTTTGGCTTACTACCAATAGATGAAAAAGTTGATGACAAAATAGACAGAGAAAATCTAAGAAAACAAGCCAAACAAAATATAGAAGACGGCGAACGATATGATAAGCGCAGGTTTGATAGTAATACGGCGAAAATTATTAAAGATAGTTTAGGCGATCACGTATTGCTTAAGAATGAGGAGCGTCATCAAACTAAGCTTGACCCTAAATTTAAAGGTCCGTTTGAGATTGTCAAAATACTAGATGGAGATAGATATCTGTTAAAGTCCTTAACAAGTAAGCGAACTTACAAATATTCTCATGAATTCTTAAGAGCTTTGCCGAATAATCAGATAATACGCGAAGATAGAGACGGCATAATGGAAGATGCGTCTGACGATCAAGAAAGAGATTCATAAAAAAAAAGTGGCATAAAATTATGTATAGAGATATTCCGAAAAAGAATTTAATGTTATTGTAATGTGTTAAAGGAACTACACAAATGTTAAAAAGTGTTAAAGGAACTACACTAATGTTATATTGTAAGATGTGTTAAAGGAATTACACAATTGTTAAAATGTGCCAAAGGAAATGCACAAATGTTTTATTTTACAAAAGAGAATAATGTTATTAAAGAATAACTAAATTAATTAATGAGATTATGTTTAATTGAAGAAATGTAATGAATACAGAAGATTTGATATTTATATAAGTGATTTTTATTTTGAAAGCTTTTGTCCAATACATGAAATAAAAAAAATCGGTTAAAAAATAAAGAAAAGTTTAAAGTGAAATTGAGTCTCGTGGTATTGAAAACTAAACACACGAGGACGTGTGAGTTGTCAGGAAGGCCGTGTCGTAGAATGACTAGATTGCCCATTGTAGGTGTGCGTACAGCTTTTGCCTGGCGACACATTGTCGCTAGTAGTTTTAAAATGCACAGTAGCTGAGAAAAAGGGACACACTATGCTGTTGAGCATGGTCTGATCGTAGAGCGCTGACTGAATGAGAGAAACAGAGAGGGCAATATACATTGCAGAAATTGTGAAATTAGACAGAACTCTGTGTTACTGAGGGCAGTTGGGAAGCGTCTCTTGCAACGAACAGAACTTGCTGTGCAATTATACAAAAAAAATGGAAACAAATGAGGAATCTCCGACATTTACATATGCAAAATCCCACACAGAAATACACACACGTATTCGATCAACCAAGGGAATTCATTCATCTCTATATATAAAACTATCAGTAAGAAAACTGGAAACCCACGCAGAGCCAAAACCACTGGTTAACAATATAAATAGGCATTTTTATTACCTTCTAATAACTTTAAACTGATTTGCTAAGATTTATTGGGGCTCCCCAATAAGCTTCCAATTGTAAAAAGGTCAATTTTCCCTTCAAAAATTCTGGACACAAAATAGTTTAAGACATTAGAAATGTTTAAAAAATTTGACTGCTTACATTTAGGGCTTTTTACTATTTTTAACACCCGTTCTAAAATTACAATTTAGCCAAAAAAATCTTCAAACGTCGAAAAATTGCACTTTTAAACTGAGTATCAAAAGTTTTTCCTTAAGCTTTTACGATTCTTTTCACTAAAGCTCTAGCTATCTTCTAAACAAAGAAACTAAGCAAAAAGTCGATATATTATCGAATTTAAGTGCTGTTACAGTAATTGCTGCCAGAATACTCAAAAGCCGTTTTTTTTGGCGAAAATCTATTTGGCCCGGTTTTTGATAGTGTAGTAAAAATATAGCATTCAAATTGTTTTTTGCGGTGTTTATTTTTACAGTGTTTTGCCACGCGCTGTTAGGAAACATAAGAGCGGGAGATCGCAGTAAAGAGTGTAGCAAGTGCGCAAAAGAAGAAGTTAACGGGGAAACTTTCAATTTGATCAGAGTCGTATCAAGAAAATTTCTTTGCATAACCGTGTATTTTGGTGTAAAAACGTATGTGAGCAATAATATTATTATTTTAGTTCGCCTTTCTCGGAATTTTAATTTTTTCTATAGAATGTGCAAATTTGATGATATCTCTGATGTTAACTTAAAAATTTGGTGAGTTATGCCAGTTAGTTTCGTTTTTAACTATTCTTAATTAGTAAAGTCATAAATGATTTACATTTAAATGAATATTTGGTTATATATTAATTGTATGCAGTTGTAATATACCAATTAGCATAATTGCTTTTGTACATATACAAATGCGTTTTTGTAGTTTTTAATCTTATTATTCGATATAAACATTGCATAAATTGCACTATTTAAAAAATATTGTCTTAATATTTAAGAGCTTCCTGTATGGAGACAGGTATAATGCAAACATAAGACATCGCAAGCGAAGCTGCGAATACCCTGCTAGTACATAAATAAATTAGATAAATTGAATAGTTTCATGTCAATAGTTTTTTATACTGCAAAATTGTCATATACAAATAGGAAAAAAAAGGATATTTTCGCAGCCTCTAACAATTTTTCCTACGGAAGCTATAAGATATAGACGCGGACGTCTGATCGGAATCGGCAAGCGCTTTTAAATAAATAAGACTTGGAAAAATTTATGTCAATAGCTTATACACTGCGCGAAATATTCTAAAAAACATGAAATTTTGACCGATTTCACCGTATTGTTTCCATGGGAGCTATAGGATTTAGACGTCCAATCAGCACGCGCTTTTACCATGATGAAGGAATGCATAAAAAACAAGAGAGAACGCTATAGTCGGGTGCCCCGACTATCAGATACCCGTTACTCAGGTAAAGGGAGTGCGAGGGAGATGGAGATAGAAACTTTGATCACGCATAACTACTTTTTAACGAATGGTCCGATTTGAAAAATTTCTTCTACATTTCGATAGGTATTGATAAACACAATAAAACTGTATTTATACTTTTCCGAAATATTTAAATTTTTAAAATCGTAAGGGGGCGTGGCACCTTTTTGAAACAAACTTGCGCTGCGTAGGAACTCCTAGAATCTGCATGCAAAATGCCAATCTTCTAGCTTTTATAGTTTCCGAGATCTCAGCGTTCATACGGACGGACAGACGGACAGACAGACAGACGGACAGACGGACATGGCTATATCGACTCGGCTAGTGACCCTGATCAAGAATATATATACTTTATAGGGTCGGAAACGCTTCCTTCTAGCTGTTTCATACTTTTGCACGAATACAATATACCCTTTTACTCTACGAGTAACGGGTATAAATACGATTTGAAAAAATTTATAGCAATAGCTTTTACACAGCGCGAAATATTCTGAAAAACATTAAATTTGGACCGATTTTACCCTATTGTTCCTATGGGATCTATAGGATATAGGCGTCCGATCGCCACGCGCGTTTACCGTGATCAAGGTGTGTATAAAAAAATACGATTTGGAAAGATTCATGTCAATAGCTTATACACTGCGCGAAATATTCTAAAAAACATGAAATTTTGACCGATTTCACCGTATTGTTTCCATGGGATCTATAGGATATAGACGTCCAATCAGCACGCGCTTTTACCATGATGAAGGAATCCATAAAAAAATACGATTTGACAAAATTTATAGCAATAGCTTTTACACAGCGCGAAATATTCTGAAAAACATCAAATTTGAACCGATTTTACCCTATTGTTCCTATGGGAGCTATAGGATATAGACGTCCGATCGTCACGTGCTTTCATCTTGATCAATGTATGCATAAAACATGAAAGGAAGCAAACTTCGGCATGCCGAAGTTTATATACCCTTGCAGTTATAATAATTATTCAGTGTATTTATTTGGTCAGAAAGAAAATGACAGCCATCAAATCGCGTAAATTGGCCTTATATTTTTATCGCGTAAATTGGCCTTATATTTTTATCATGTTAATGTATAGTAAATTAACCTATTTAATTTTATCGGATTGTTGCTAGTTTCAGTGAAACTATATTTGCTTAAATAATAAAGATAAATACAATTAGAATATATATACAATTATCTTTTTACAATTTATATTATATCTATTTATTTTCTTTATCTACAATTGAGCGCTTATTATATAATAGTTATATTTCTTTACAAACTATAACTGAGGAAAATTCCATCATGATGACTATATGGTGTTTCATATATGAGGGCGAGGGTTTCCGGAATAAAATTCCATCATGATGACTATATGGTGTTTCATATATGAGGGCGAGGGTTTCCGGAATTCGAGCATCAGTGAATATCCAATCAATCTGCGTAAGGTGTTTTGTTGTTGGAGAGCTGTTTGTTCCAAAAAGGTTATACGCATTTAAAATTGCCTCCAGAGAATCAGTTCTTAAGGATCTGCAAATATTAAAATCTCCTAATATTATCACTTTATTATTATCTATTCTGCGCATTTTTTCGACGTCAGCTTTAATTTCATTTCGAAATCTTGTAATAGGAAATCTAGGACTCCTATATACAATTAAAAATGACGGGTCAAGAAATTTAAATGATAGGTGCTCATCGGGCTTATTGATTTAGTTGTTTCGAACAAAACTACAACATTTTGCGAAATACATTTTGCACTCAAAAAGTAGGGCTGTTTTCTGAATGGGAGTCCAATCGGGGTTATCATTCCTTCGAACTTTTGACCTGGCTATGGCCCCAACCGTAGGATCTGAAAACTTTATCCACAGTCCTGTAACTATATGGGAGCCCTTAACCATGCAATGGTCAATTTGCATTAATTGGCCAGTTGCACCATTTACTAGTCCGTCATTTGTGTCTATATTGACGGTAACCATATACTTTGCCGTTGTTTTTAGCTGAAGAATATATGCTAAGCCCTGGGTTTCTGAGGTTTTCATATTTTGGGCCATTCTTAACGTCCTGACTCTATTGCTTTCTGACATATTTGCTGATTTAACAGTATATATGGCAGTTGAAAAAAACTCTTCAGTCTGAATTTGGGCAAGCTTAAAGGTATTATAATGGGCAACCTCATCATTAGAGCAGAACAAATGAATAGCGTCATCAGCAACCTCGGTGGGTGAAACAACTCTTTGCCTAAGAAGCTCTACATCTGCGTCTGTCATATTGGCCTCGGACATATTATTTAATGCCAAAGCAAACGCGTGACCGTCCCGTTGTCTCATTATTTCAGTTAACTCAAAAAACTTAAAATTATTCCAAAGGTTAGCTCCGGCAAGAATGTTATACGGGTTATTACTATTTTCTAGGAATATCCACCGATCCCCAACTGGGCTAAGCTGCTTCAGATCTCCAAACACTATTATTGATTTTCCACAAAAAATTAGATCTTGAGTTCTAAAAATTTGTCGAAGTCTTTGATCTAAATACCCAAGCATTTTCGATCCGACCATGGAAATTTCATCTATAATAATTAATTGGATGTCAATTAACTTACAATGAATAGTGTTTAAAGAATCATTACTTAACTGTCTTAATGGACCCGAAGATTGATTAACAGGAAGGGAGAAAACAGATTGAAGCGTAAGTTCTCCAATCCCAAAAGCAGCTTTTCCAGTAGGAGCACAAAGTAAAACCTTTGCAGAATCAGTTGCCCCAGGAAGCTTATTCGCCCGCCACGTTATAGACTGATATATTGTTGAAATCAGCCTACTTTTTCCAACTCCAGCACCTCCACCAACATATTCATAAAAAATGTTCTTTGCTGCAACATTATGCATTACATGGGAGTAATACTGGCGTTGCTTAAAGCACTAACCAGTCTATATGTTGTATGGTTAGTGATACCGTACAGCTTCAAGGACCCGAGCTGGTCGAATAGTTTCTGTCATAAAATTATGGGAGTATTCCAGTTTCCTTTTAAGGTGAACTTGGATTACATGTGTGGAATTAAACGATCGGGGAAGCGCACTTACAGTGTCTGGGACAGAAATAGGAACATTTACCACAGCTCCTCTTATTCCGCATTGCCTTTCATATCCTAGGGAGATAATGCGCATAAACGGAATTCGAGGAGAAATAAGGCGCTCTTCCAGACACGTTAAGTTTTTAAGGCACTCCGGAATTTCTGGAAAGTCTAAACCATTGGTTAGACAAAGAGATGGTAGTCTGCCTTTTGAAACAGCTTGACGGCATGTACTGCAGAATAGATATATACCGGACGGACTCGGAAATTTCCTACTTAAATAAAATGAGTTGCCTACGTTCATATTGGGGAACTTAGAAGATATAAGAAATTGATTCAAACCACTTACCTGGGATGGAAACCATGTTCCTCCACAGCATGTACATAATTTGGTTGGTCCGTCCTTAATGTTTCGAAGATATTGTTCCCCGCGCAGTGTTTCGGCTCCTCCGGCGCTGTAATTCCCGTTGATCCTCCCTTTCATCTGCGGAAAGTTCAGCTCTAGCAGCAATATTTCGCTGCGACAGCCTTAAAGATTCCGTCTGACGATTTTGGGTACTGCTCCTATATGTGATTAATCTTTCCGCGGCCATTTCCTGAATTTGTTGCTCTCGAAGTCTCCGCTGTAGGCGTGTCTCCCGGCTACGCAATGTATTATAGTGCTGCTGATGCGCACGAGTTATGGGGTTATTCCTAACGATCCTGTGAGCATCAGCGTCCCTTACGCGCTCTGGTCTGCGATTTTCTTCATCGGCCCTCCAGGTAGCGCGATTAGCAGTATTTTGCGACTGCTGTCGTCGGCGCTCCTCGGAGTTTGCCCTGGCAAGAGCGTGCGCTATAGCGTCCTGTTCTCGCTCTGGACTGCGATTTTCTTCATCCGGCCCTCCAGGTAGCGCGATTAGCAGTATTCTGCGACTGCTGTCGTCGGCGCTCCTCGGAGTTAGCCCTGGCTAACGCGTGCGCTGCAGAGTTTAGCGTCTGCTGGTGTTGACGCTCTTCGGAGTTAGCCCTGGCAAGAGCGTGCGCTGCAGTGTTCAGTGCACGTTCCCTAGCTCGAACTTGATCACTACGCCTTCTGACAAGGCGTGCTGCCGTCTTTCGCGTGCGTGCTTCCTCAGCTAGTTCCAAATTACTTGCGCGGGTCTCGGCAATATGCAAGGCATATCTGCGGTCCTTATCTGCGGTGCATTTTGACTATATTGGGCTCGGCTGCGCCTTAGTGCGGCTTGGCGGCGTTGTTCCTGAGATAAAGAAGATACGCGTGGCATTTTCTTTATTTTGCTGTTTAAAAAACCGTATAAATAAAAATATAAAGGGATTATACGTGTTTGTTATTAAAAAATTTGAAATTCAGGGAATTTTGAAAATGTGTCCAATACTATGGTAAATTTATGTACGCTTCAATCTTAAGCCCCGTATTTGGTTTAAATCACTTTACGCACTTTTTAATTTAATTTTTCATTTTTGAATAACAAAAAGTACACAATACAAGTAATATTGGCTTACACAGAAACAGGTTGTTATACGGCGACTTTATTTATAGACTAATCCATGGATTAGGCATACGTGTCAATATAAAGGCTGGTACCTGTTGACAACACAAAGGTCAACCCTTTTTCTCACGAGGAATCCCGTAGTGCAGAAAGGTGCAGGTAACTACTTTGATTATGCAATTAAAGAATTGTGTACGTGTACATTACCTGACCTTTTGACCTGTATGATGTAAATCAAGAATTGGAAAAGTTTAGGTAGACTGGGTTTGCAATATGAAATCAAACTATCGGGTTGTATATACCTGCCCTTGATTCATAAATGTAAAAGTTAAGGGTTTCTACGATAGGTTGTTTAAATTAAGGTGACTTTCTGTAGGGGCGTTACTTAATATTCAGTAACCTTTGCATAAGCCTTATTATCTGTATTATTCATAACCTGCATAGTGTTCGTCAATATTTGTAAAACTTTTAGTATATAGGGTTACAAATAAATATAAAATAAAACTATCAGAGAAACCCTTAACCAGTCGTGGGGGTATCAAACTTTAATATAAAAAGACCTTTGTAAAATAGATGACAGATGTTTTGTATATTTAAAATAAAAAAATAACTGAATCTGCAATCTGGGAATCTGTTGAAAGGAAAAGATTATGTCAGTATGCCAATCTTATTTGCGAGATCTATATGATTTGTATACAATCTTAAAACATGTGATTTTTCCAAAAATGTCAGTAAATGTTTCAACTTTAAAAACACCAAAGTTATGGCAATTCCAAACAATCAGTTATATGGCGGCTATTGGATATAGTCGTCCGATCCTTATGAAATTTGGTAGGTCGAATTAATTGGCCAAAAATAAAATTCATAGAAAATCCCAACTTCCTAACTACTGAACTCTACCGATTAAACGGTTTTGTTGTCTTTATTGGGCATAGACTATTAAATTTTGTGGCTATTACCATGAAACTTACTATTAAACTCCAATCGCAATGTTTTATTTGACCCAAAACAACAGGCTCCAGTTGATGTAGACGTCGCTCCTCACCACGATGAACTCCTTTTAAATATGAGTTTTCAATCATGGCCCGATTAAGTATTCCAGGCTCAATATCCGGATAAATAACTTCATCAATAAGAGGCTTTTGATCTTCGACTTGTTTTATTTGGTCTTCTTCCATATCGATTTCTGTGTTTTATAAGTTTTTTGTCTTCCAATTTTTTTATATGTGATTTATTCTATTTAAATCTATAATGAATCTTAGATGTGTAACACTGTGTATACTACGCCTCAGTATACAAGCTAGATCGTAATAAAGAGAAAGAAAGTTGTAAATTAAATCTTATTTTATTTGGTATTGTTGGATCAAAACTAACATCGCTTTTGGGAATAATATAATTTTGTTCACTATTTTTTTAATTTTCATAGAAAGTTTAAAAGACTATTCAATACCATCTGATATATAAAGTAATGTAAAACATTTTTATTTTTTATTGGTACTTTCGCTGTCATCTGTGGAAATAGATTCTCAAGCTCATTGTAGCAATATTCGAATATTTTTGTTGATGATGTTTTGGAGAATATTATTGTTTTAAATTTAACAATTATTTGTTATGTTTTTTGTGCTTTTCATTTTAATACCCCTGCACAGGGTATTATAATTTTGGTCAGAAGTTTGTAACGCAGTGAAGGAGCCGTCTCCGACCCCATAAAGTATATATTCTTGATCAGGATAAATAGGGAGTCGATATAGCCATGCCCATCTGTCCGTCTGTTTCAATACCGTTTGACAGCTCAGTTTAAAAGCTAGCGATCTGCAACTTTCATAGTCGTCCTAAAACATGTGTGCGCAGATCTAGTTTAACGAGGACGGACACTAATTATAATACCCTCTGCAAGGGTATAAAAAGATTAGCTATACGTATTCAATTTTAAATTGGAAAAGTTTAGGTAGACTGGGTTGCAATATGAAATCAAACTATCGGGTTGTATATACCTGCCCTTGATTCATAAATGTAAAAGTTAAGGGTTTCTACGATAGGTTGTTTAAATTAAGGTGACTTTCTGTAGGGGCGTTACTTAATATTCAGTAACCTTTGCATAAGCCTTATTATCTGTATTATTCATAACCTGCATAGTGTTCGTCAATATTTGTAAAACTTTTAGTATATAGGGTTACAAATAAATATAAAATAAAACTATCAGAGAAACCCTTAACCAGTCGTGGGGGTATCAAACTTTAATATAAAAAGACCTTTGTAAAATAGATGACAGATGTTTTGTATATTTAAAATAAAAAAATAACTGAATCTGCAATCTGGGAATCTGTTGAAAGGAAAAGATTATGTCAGTATGCCAATCTTATTTGCGAGATCTATATGATTTGTATACAATCTTAAAACATGTGATTTTTCCAAAAATGTCAGTAAATGTTTCAACTTTAAAAACACCAAAGTTATGGCAATTCCAAACAATCAGTTATATGGCGGCTATTGGATATAGTCGTCCGATCCTTATGAAATTTGGTAGGTCGAATTAATTGGCCAAAAATAAAATTCATAGAAAATCCCAACTTCCTAACTTTAAAAACACCAACGTTATGGCTTTTCCGATCGTTCAGTTATATGGCAGCTATATGATATAGTCGCCCGATCCGGCTCGTTCCGACTTATATACTACCTGCTATAGAAAGACAACTTTTGGGAAAGTTTCAAGCAGATAGCTTTAAAACTGAGGGACTAGTTTGCGTAGAAACGGACGGACAGACGGACATGGCTAGATCGACTCTCCTGGTGATGCTGATCAAGAATATATAACTTTATAGGGTCGGAAATGTCTCCTTCACTGCGTTGCAAACTTTTGACTGAAATTATAATACCCTCTGCAAGGGTATAAAAATAACTGAATCTGCAATCTGGGAATCTGTTGAAAGGAAAAGATTATGTCAGTATGCCAATCTTATTTGCGAGATCTATATGATTTGTATACAATCTTAAAACATATGATTTTTCCACAAATGTCAGTAAATGCTTCAAAACGCTAAAAGATTCTGAGATTGCTAAAATTTACTATACCTTGGAGTATATGGAAATATTTTAGGAAACGACAAAGTTATAGTTACGAACTGACGGAAGTGGCTAATTTGAATCGCCTGATATAACAATGAAGCTAGGGTGATTTTACTCTCAAGTTTTCGGTCATTTCTATGAAAGCTATATGATATTATTGTCCGATTTCAATAAAAACAAGAAAGGAAAGCTAACTTCGGAGGGAACCGAAGAATATTCTGTAAATTATATTCTTCAAAATTATTCATATGATGTATTCTTAATATTCATAAAAAGTCCCAACTTCCTAATTTAAAAACACCAAAGTTATGACATTTCCAATTGTTCAGTTATATGGCAGCTATAGGATATAGTCGGCCGATCCTCATGAAATTTTGTAGGTCTGATTGATTGGCCAAATATAAAACCCATAGAAAATCACAACTTCCTAACTTTAAAAACACCAAAGTTATGGCAATTCCAAACAATCAGTTATATGGCGGCTATTGGATATAGTCGTCCGATCCTTATGAAATTTGGTAGGTCGAATTAATTGGACAAAAATAAAATTCATGGAAAATCCCAACTTCCTAACTTTAAAAACACCAGTTATATGGCAGCTATATGATTTAGTCGCCCGATCCGGCTCGTTCCGACTTATATACTACCTGATATAGAAAGACAACTTTTGGGAAAGTTTCAAGCAGATAGCATGGGTAGATCGACTCTCCTGGTGATGCTGATCAAGAATATATATACTTTATAGGGTCGGAAATGTCTCCTTCACTGCGTTGCAAACTTTTGACTGAAATTACCCTCTGCAAGGGTATAAAAATATAAAGGGATTATACGTGTTTGTTATTAAAAAATTTTAAATTCGGGGAATTTTGAAATTGTGCCTAATACTATGATAAATTTATGTACTCTTCAATCTTAAGCCCCGTATTTGGTTTACGGTTGATACATTCATAATTTTATAATTTTCTGATAGATAGACAAAATACTGCAATTGTTATTATTAAATTGTGGAAAAATATAATGTGTATTAAAACAGCAAAGGGAGACAGAAAATTCGGGCAGTTTTAAAAAATTAACGGAAACTTACCAATTATCAATTGTAGGAGATAATAAAAAGTACACAATACAAGTAATATTGAAACAGGTTGTTATACGGCGATTGTTATTTATTTATTGTTATCCATGGATTAGGCATACGTGTCGATATAAAGGCCTACAAAGGTCGGCCCTTTTTCTCACGAGGAATCCCGTAGTGCAGAAAGGTGCAGGTAACTACTTTGATTATGCAATTAAAGGATTGTGTACGTGTACATTAGTGAATCAGATAGCTGACCTTTTGACCTGTATGATGTAAATCAAGAATTGGAAAAGTTTAGGTAGACTGGGTTGCAATATGAGATCAAACTTTCGGGTTGTATATACCTGCCCTTGATTCATAAATGTAAAAGTTAAGGGTTTCTACGATAGGTTGTTTAAATTAAGGTGACTTTCTGTAGGGGCGTTACTTATCATTCAGTAACCTTTGCATAAGCCTTATTATCTGTATTATTCATAACCTGCATAGTGTTCGTCAATATTTGTAAAAGTTTTAGTATGTAGGGTTACAAATAAATATAAAATAAAACTATCAGAGAAACCCTTAACCAGTCGTGGGGGTACCAAACTTTAATATAAAACAAGAGAGAACGCTATAGTCGAGTTCCTCGACTATTAGATACCCGTTACTCAGCTAAACAACTTAATATAAATATGCCTTCTTGTATGTTTTTCGCCGCTCGAATTAGCACCTTGGCCAGCTGTTCCAAATTCATCCGTTAGATGGCGCTACGGGCCATGAAAGGCGGAAATGTAGGCGCTAGCCAGGCTTAAGCGTTTAATGAGTTTTTGGGCGTTAGAGTGGGCGTGGCAAACTTTTATTAGGCCAATCGATAGGTATTGACGAAACAAATACATATCAATTAAAATTTTCATAATAGCATCAAAACTGTGGCCACAGCTTGTGGCTTGTGGGCGTCAGAGGGGGCGTGGCACCATTTTGAAATAAACTTGCGCTGCGTAGGAACTCCTAAAATATACATGCAAAATGCCAATCTTCTAGCTTTTATAGTTTCCGAGATCTCAGCGTTCATACGGACAGACGGACATGGCTAGATCGACTCGGCTAGTGATCCAGAACAAGAATATATATACTTTATAGGGTCGGAAACGCTTCCTTCTACCTGTTACATACTTTTGCACGAATACAATATACCCTTTTACTCTACGAGTAACGGGTATAAATATTAAAGAACGAGGACGGAAGCTAACTTCGCCAAGCCGAAGTTTTAATACCCTTGCAGACTTTGCCGAAATGGCTAAAAATGAAAAAGAAGCGAAAGGAATAAGGTATATTGTTTCTATGGGAGCTATAAGATATAGATGTCCGATCGTCACGCGCTTTTACCCTAATCAAGGTATGCATAAAAAAATACGATTTGGAAAGATTCATGTCAATTGCTTATATACTGTGCGAAATATCCTAAAAATCATTAAATTTTAACCGATTTCACCCTATTGTTCCTATGGGAGCTATAGGATATAGACGTCCGATCGCCAAGCGCTTTTACCCTGATCAAGGTACGCATAAAAAATAAGATTTGGAAAGATTTATGTCAATAGCTTTTACACTGCGCGAAATATCTTCCATTCTTGCAAGTTATATCCGATTGTTTCTAAGGGAGCTATAGGTCTCCTTCACTGCGTTACAAACTTCCGACCAAAATTAGAATACCCTCTGCAAGGGTTATAATCAATTCAATTTAAATTTCCTATACTTATTTTAAAATGGTTTTTATATACCAAATAACTACTGAACTCTACCGATTAAACGGTTTTGTTGTCTTTATTGGGCATAGACTATTAAATTTTGTGGCTATTACCATGAAACTTACTATTAAACTCCAATCGCAATGTTTTTATTTGACCCAAAACAACAGGCTCCAGTTGATGTAGACGTCGCTCCTCACCACGATGAACTCCTTTTAAATATGAGTTTTCAATCATGGCCCGAATAAGTATTCCAGGCTCAATATCCGGATAAATAACTTCATCAATAAGAGGCTTTTGATCTTCGACTTGTTTTATTTGGTCTTCTTCCATATCGATTTCTGTGTTTTATAAGTTTTTTGTCTTCCAATTTTTTTATATGTGATTTATTCTATTTAAATCTATAATGAATCTTAGATGTGTAACACTGTGTATACTACGCCTCAGTATAAATAACTTCATCAATAAGAGGCTTTTGATCTTCGACTTGTTTTATTTGGTCTTCTTCCATATCGATTTCTGTGTTTTTTAAGTTTTTTGTCTTCCAATTTTTTTATATGTGATTTATTCTATTTAAATCTATAATGAATCTTAGATGTGTAACACTGTGTATACTACGCCTCAGTATACAAGCTAGATCGTAATAAAGAGAAAGAAAGTTGTAAATTAAATCTTATTTTATTTGGTATTGTTGGATCAAAACTAACATCGCTTTTGGGAATAATATAATTTTGTTCACTATTTTTTTAATTTTCATAGAAAGTTTAAAAGACTATTCAATACCATCTGATATATAAAGTAATGTAAAACATTTTTATTTTTTATTGGTACTTTCGCTGTCATCTGTGGAAATAGATTCTCAAGCTCATTGTAGCAATATTCGAATATTTTTGTTGATGATGTTTTGGAGAATATTATTGTTTTAAATTTAACAATTATTTGTTATGTTTTTTGTGCTTTTCATTTTAATACCCCTGCACAGGGTATTATAATTTTGGTCAGAAGTTTGTAACGCAGTGAAGGAGCCGTCTTCGACCCCATAAAGTATATATTCTTGATCAGGATAAATAGGGAGTCGATATAGCCATGCCCATCTGTCCGTCTGTTTCAATACCGTTTGACAGCTCAGTTTAAAAGCTAGCGATCTGCAACTTTCATAGTCGTCCTAAAACATGTGTGCGCAGATCTAGTTTAACGAGGACGGACACTAATTATAATACCCTCTGCAAGGGTATAAAAAGATTAGCTATACGTATTCAATTTCATTTTTACATAGCGGCTGTAGTATGTACTTGTCTGATTGGAAGCAACTTTTACCCTGGGCAAGGTATACATAAATAAATTAGATAAATTGCATAGTTTCATGTCAATAGCTTTTATACTGCAAAATTGTCATATGTCCCAACTTACTAATTTTAAAAACACCAAAGTTATGGCATTTCCAAACAATCAGTTATATGGCGGCTATAGGATATCTCCTTATGATATCCTTATGAAATTTGGTGGGTCGGATTAATTGGCCAAAAATAAAACTCATAGAAAATCCCAACTTCCTAACTTTAAAAACACCAACGTTATGGCTTTTCCGATCGTTCAGTTATATGGCAGCTATATGATATAGTCGCCCGATCCGGCTCGTTCCGACTTATATACTACCTGCAATAGAAAGACAACTTTTGGGAACGTTTCAAGCAGATAGCTTTAAAACTGAGGGACTAGTTTGCGTAGAAACGGACGGACGGACGGACAGACGGACATGGCTAGATCGACTCTCCTGGTGATGCTGATCAAGAATATATATACTTTATAGGGTCGGAAATGTCTCCTTCACTGCGTTGCAAACTTTTGACTGAAATTACCCTCTGCAAGGGTATAAAAATATAAAGGGATTATACGTGTTTGTTATTAACAAATTTTAAATTCGGGGAATTTTGAAATTGTGTCTAATACTATGATAAATTTATGTACGCTTCAATCTTAAGCCCCGTATTTGGTTTACGGTTGATACATACATAATTTTATAATTTTCTGATAGATAGACAAAATACTGCAATTGTTATTATTAAATTGTGGAAAAATATAATGTGTATTAAAACAGCAAAGGGAGACAGAAAATTCGGGCAGTTTTAACAAATTAACGGAAACTTACCAATTATCAATTGTAGGAGATATCACTTTAAATCACTTTACGCACTTTTTAATTTAATTTTTCACTTTTGAATAACAAAAAGTACACAATACAAGTAATATTGAAACAGGTTGTTATACGGCGATTGTTATTTGCAGACTAATCCAGTGAGTGAATCAGTGAATCAGATACCTGACCTTTTGACCTGTATGATGTAAATCAAGAATTGGAAAAGTTTAGGTAGACTGGGTTGCAATATGAAATCAAACTATCGGGTTGTATATACCTGCCCTTGATTCATAAATGTAAAAGTTAAGGGTTTCTACGATAGGTTGTTTAAATTAAGGTGACTTTCTGTAGGGGCGTTACTTATCATTCAGTAACCTTTGCATAAGCCTTATTATCTGTATTATTCATAACCTGCATAGTGTTCGTCAATATTTGTAAAAGTTTTAGTATGTAGGGTTACAAATAAATATAAAATAAAACTATCAGAGAAACCCTTAACCAGTCGTGGGGGTATCAAACTTTAATATAAAACAAGAGAGAACGCTATAGTCGAGTGCCTCGACTATTAGATACCCGTTACTCAGCTAAACAACTTAATATAAATATGCCTTCTTGTATGTTTTTCGCCGCTCGAATTAGCACCTTGGTTAGCTGTTCCAAATTCATCCGTTAGATGGCGCTACGGGCCATGAAAGGCGGAAATGTAGGCGCTAGCCAGGCTTAAGCGTTTAATGAGTTTTTGGGCGTTAGAGTGGGCGTGGCAAACTTTTATTAGGCCAATCGATAGGTATTGACGAAACAAATACATATCAATTAAAATTTTCATAATAGCATCAAAACTGTGGCCACAGCTTGTGGCTTATGGGCGTCAGAGGGGGCGTGGCACCATTTTGAAATAAACTTGCGCTGCGTAGGAACTCCTAAAATATACATGCAAAATGCCAATCTTCTAGCTTTTATAGTTTCCGAGATCTCAGCGTTCATACGGACAGACGGACATGGCTAGATCGACTCGGCTAGTGATCCAGAACAAGAATATATATACTTTATAGGGTCGGAAACGCTTCCTTCTACCTGTTACATACTTTTGCACGAATACAATATACCCTTTTACTCTACGAGTAACGGGTATAAATATTAAAGAACGAGGACGGAAGCTAACTTCGCCAAGCCGAAGTTTTAATACCCTTGCAGACTTTGCCGAAATGGCTAAAAATGAAAAAGAAGCGAAAGGAATAAGGTATATTGTTTCTATGGGAGCTATAGGATATAGATGTCCGATCGTCACGCGCTTTTACCCTAATCAAGGTATGCATAAAAAAATACGATTTGGAAAGATTCATGTCAATTGCTTATATACTGTGCGAAATATCCTAAAAATCATTAAATTTTAACCGATTTCACCCTATTGTTCCTATGGGAGCTATAGGATATAGACGTCCGATCGCCAAGCGCTTTTACCCTGATCAAGGTACGCATAAAAAATAAGATTTGGAAAGATTTATGTCAATAGCTTTTACACTGCGCGAAATATCTTCCATTCTTGCAAGTTATATCCGATTGTTTCTAAGGGAGCTATAGGTCTCCTTCACTGCGTTACAAACTTCCGACCAAAATTAGAATACCCTCTGCAAGGGTTATAATCAATTCAATTTAAATTTCCTATACTTATTTGAAAATGGTTTTTATATACCAAATAACTACTGAACTCTACCGATTAAACGGTTTTGTTGTCTTTATTGGGCATAGACTATTAAATTTTGTGGCTATTACCATGAAACTTACTATTAAACTCCAATCGCAATGTTTTTATTTGACCCAAAACAACAGGCTCCAGTTGATGTAGACGTCGCTCCTCACCACGATGAACTCCTTTTAAATATGAGTTTTCAATCATGGCCCGATTAAGTATTCCAGGCTCAATATCCGGATAAATAACTTCATCAATAAGAGGCTTTTGATCTTCGACTTGTTTTATTTGGTCTTCTTCCATATCGATTTCTGTGTTTTATAAGTTTTTTGTCTTCCAATTTTTTTATATGTGATTTATTCTATTTAAATCTATAATGAATCTTAGATGTGTAACACTGTGTATACTACGCCTCAGTATACAAGCTAGATCGTAATAAAGAGAAAGAAAGTTGTAAATTAAATCTTATTTTATTTGGTATTGTTGGATCAAAACTAACATCGCTTTTGGGAATAATATAATTTTGTTCACTATTTTTTTAATTTTCATAGAAAGTTTAAAAGACTATTCAATACCATCTGATATATAAAGTAATGTAAAACATTTTTATTTTTTATTGGTACTTTCGCTGTCATCTGTGGAAATAGATTCTCAAGCTCATTGTAGCAATATTCGAATATTTTTGTTGATGATGTTTTGGAGAATATTATTGTTTTAAATTTAACAATTATTTGTTATGTTTTTTGTGCTTTTCATTTTAATACCCCTGCACAGGGTATTATAATTTTGGTCAGAAGTTTGTAACGCAGTGAAGGAGCCGTATATATTCTTGATCAGGATAAATAGGGAGTCGATATAGCCATGCCCATCTGTCCGTCTGTTTCAATACCGTTTGACAGCTCAGTTTAAAAGCTAGCGATCTGCAACTTTCATAGTCGTCCTAAAACATGTGTGCGCAGATCTAGTTTAACGAGGACGGACACTAATTATAATACCCTCTGCAAGGGTATAAAAAGATTAGCTATACGTATTCAATTTCATTTTTACATAGCGGCTGTAGTATGTACTTGTCTGATTGGAAGCAACTTTTACCCTGGGCAAGGTATACATAAATAAATTAGATAAATTGCATAGTTTCATGTCAATAGCTTTTATACTGCAAAATTGTCATATGTCCCAACTTACTAATTTTAAAAACACCAAAGTTATGGCATTTCCAAACAATCAGTTATATGGCGGCTATAGGATATCTCCTTATGATATCCTTATGAAATTTGGTGGGTCGGATTAATTGGCCAAAAATAAAACTCATAGAAAATCCCAACTTCCTAACTTTAAAAACACCAACGTTATGGCTTTTCCGATCGTTCAGTTATATGGCAGCTATATGATATAGTCGCCCGATCCGGCTCGTTCCGACTTATATACTACCTGCAATAGAAAGACAACTTTTGGGAACGTTTCAAGCAGATAGCTTTAAAACTGAGGGACTAGTTTGCGTAGAAACGGACGGACGGACGGACAGACGGACATGGCTAGATCGACTCTCCTGGTGATGCTGATCAAGAATATATATACTTTATAGGGTCGGAAATGTCTCCTTCACTGCGTTGCAAACTTTTGACTGAAATTACCCTCTGCAAGGGTATAAAAATATAAAGGGATTATACGTGTTTGTTATTAACAAATTTTAAATTCGGGGAATTTTGAAATTGTGTCTAATACTATGATAAATTTATGTACGCTTCAATCTTAAGCCCCGTATTTGGTTTACGGTTGATACATACATAATTTTATAATTTTCTGATAGATAGACAAAATACTGCAATTGTTATTATTAAATTGTGGAAAAATATAATGTGTATTAAAACAGCAAAGGGAGACAGAAAATTCGGGCAGTTTTAACAAATTAACGGAAACTTACCAATTATCAATTGTAGGAGATATCACTTTAAATCACTTTACGCACTTTTTAATTTAATTTTTCACTTTTGAATAACAAAAAGTACACAATACAAGTAATATTGAAACAGGTTGTTATACGGCGATTGTTATTTGCAGACTAATCCAGTGAGTGAATCAGTGAATCAGATACCTGACCTTTTGACCTGTATGATGTAAATCAAGAATTGGAAAAGTTTAGGTAGACTGGGTTGCAATATGAAATCAAACTATCGGGTTGTATATACCTGCCCTTGATTCATAAATGTAAAAGTTAAGGGTTTCTACGATAGGTTGTTTAAATTAAGGTGACTTTCTGTAGGGGCGTTACTTATCATTCAGTAACCTTTGCATAAGCCTTATTATCTGTATTATTCATAACCTGCATAGTGTTCGTCAATATTTGTAAAAGTTTTAGTATGTAGGGTTACAAATAAATATAAAATAAAACTATCAGAGAAACCCTTAACCAGTCGTGGGGGTATCAAACTTTAATATAAAACAAGAGAGAACGCTATAGTCGAGTGCCTCGACTATTAGATACCCGTTACTCAGCTAAACAACTTAATATAAATATGCCTTCTTGTATGTTTTTCGCCGCTCGAATTAGCACCTTGGTTAGCTGTTCCAAATTCATCCGTTAGATGGCGCTACGGGCCATGAAAGGCGGAAATGTAGGCGCTAGCCAGGCTTAAGCGTTTAATGAGTTTTTGGGCGTTAGAGTGGGCGTGGCAAACTTTTATTAGGCCAATCGATAGGTATTGACGAAACAAATACATATCAATTAAAATTTTCATAATAGCATCAAAACTGTGGCCACAGCTTGTGGCTTATGGGCGTCAGAGGGGGCGTGGCACCATTTTGAAATAAACTTGCGCTGCGTAGGAACTCCTAAAATATACATGCAAAATGCCAATCTTCTAGCTTTTATAGTTTCCGAGATCTCAGCGTTCATACGGACAGACGGACATGGCTAGATCGACTCGGCTAGTGATCCAGAACAAGAATATATATACTTTATAGGGTCGGAAACGCTTCCTTCTACCTGTTACATACTTTTGCACGAATACAATATACCCTTTTACTCTACGAGTAACGGGTATAAATATTAAAGAACGAGGACGGAAGCTAACTTCGCCAAGCCGAAGTTTTAATACCCTTGCAGACTTTGCCGAAATGGCTAAAAATGAAAAAGAAGCGAAAGGAATAAGGTATATTGTTTCTATGGGAGCTATAGGATATAGATGTCCGATCGTCACGCGCTTTTACCCTAATCAAGGTATGCATAAAAAAATACGATTTGGAAAGATTCATGTCAATTGCTTATATACTGTGCGAAATATCCTAAAAATCATTAAATTTTAACCGATTTCACCCTATTGTTCCTATGGGAGCTATAGGATATAGACGTCCGATCGCCAAGCGCTTTTACCCTGATCAAGGTACGCATAAAAAATAAGATTTGGAAAGATTTATGTCAATAGCTTTTACACTGCGCGAAATATCTTCCATTCTTGCAAGTTATATCCGATTGTTTCTAAGGGAGCTATAGGTCTCCTTCACTGCGTTACAAACTTCCGACCAAAATTAGAATACCCTCTGCAAGGGTTATAATCAATTCAATTTAAATTTCCTATACTTATTTGAAAATGGTTTTTATATACCAAATAACTACTGAACTCTACCGATTAAACGGTTTTGTTGTCTTTATTGGGCATAGACTATTAAATTTTGTGGCTATTACCATGAAACTTACTATTAAACTCCAATCGCAATGTTTTTATTTGACCCAAAACAACAGGCTCCAGTTGATGTAGACGTCGCTCCTCACCACGATGAACTCCTTTTAAATATGAGTTTTCAATCATGGCCCGATTAAGTATTCCAGGCTCAATATCCGGATAAATAACTTCATCAATAAGAGGCTTTTGATCTTCGACTTGTTTTATTTGGTCTTCTTCCATATCGATTTCTGTGTTTTATAAGTTTTTTGTCTTCCAATTTTTTTATATGTGATTTATTCTATTTAAATCTATAATGAATCTTAGATGTGTAACACTGTGTATACTACGCCTCAGTATACAAGCTAGATCGTAATAAAGAGAAAGAAAGTTGTAAATTAAATCTTATTTTATTTGGTATTGTTGGATCAAAACTAACATCGCTTTTGGGAATAATATAATTTTGTTCACTATTTTTTTAATTTTCATAGAAAGTTTAAAAGACTATTCAATACCATCTGATATATAAAGTAATGTAAAACATTTTTATTTTTTATTGGTACTTTCGCTGTCATCTGTGGAAATAGATTCTCAAGCTCATTGTAGCAATATTCGAATATTTTTGTTGATGATGTTTTGGAGAATATTATTGTTTTAAATTTAACAATTATTTGTTATGTTTTTTGTGCTTTTCATTTTAATACCCCTGCACAGGGTATTATAATTTTGGTCAGAAGTTTGTAACGCAGTGAAGGAGCCGTATATATTCTTGATCAGGATAAATAGGGAGTCGATATAGCCATGCCCATCTGTCCGTCTGTTTCAATACCGTTTGACAGCTCAGTTTAAAAGCTAGCGATCTGCAACTTTCATAGTCGTCCTAAAACATGTGTGCGCAGATCTAGTTTAACGAGGACGGACACTAATTATAATACCCTCTGCAAGGGTATAAAAAGATTAGCTATACGTATTCAATTTCATTTTTACATAGCGGCTGTAGTATGTACTTGTCTGATTGGAAGCAACTTTTACCCTGGGCAAGGTATACATAAATAAATTAGATAAATTGCATAGTTTCATGTCAATAGCTTTTATACTGCAAAATTGTCATATGTCCCAACTTACTAATTTTAAAAACACCAAAGTTATGGCATTTCCAAACAATCAGTTATATGGCGGCTATAGGATATCTCCTTATGATATCCTTATGAAATTTGGTGGGTCGGATTAATTGGCCAAAAATAAAACTCATAGAAAATCCCAACTTCCTAACTTTAAAAACACCAACGTTATGGCTTTTCCGATCGTTCAGTTATATGGCAGCTATATGATATAGTCGCCCGATCCGGCTCGTTCCGACTTATATACTACCTGCAATAGAAAGACAACTTTTGGGAACGTTTCAAGCAGATAGCTTTAAAACTGAGGGACTAGTTTGCGTAGAAACGGACGGACGGACGGACAGACGGACATGGCTAGATCGACTCTCCTGGTGATGCTGATCAAGAATATATATACTTTATAGGGTCGGAAATGTCTCCTTCACTGCGTTGCAAACTTTTGACTGAAATTACCCTCTGCAAGGGTATAAAAATATAAAGGGATTATACGTGTTTGTTATTAACAAATTTTAAATTCGGGGAATTTTGAAATTGTGTCTAATACTATGATAAATTTATGTACGCTTCAATCTTAAGCCCCGTATTTGGTTTACGGTTGATACATACATAATTTTATAATTTTCTGATAGATAGACAAAATACTGCAATTGTTATTATTAAATTGTGGAAAAATATAATGTGTATTAAAACAGCAAAGGGAGACAGAAAATTCGGGCAGTTTTAACAAATTAACGGAAACTTACCAATTATCAATTGTAGGAGATATCACTTTAAATCACTTTACGCACTTTTTAATTTAATTTTTCACTTTTGAATAACAAAAAGTACACAATACAAGTAATATTGAAACAGGTTGTTATACGGCGATTGTTATTTGCAGACTAATCCAGTGAGTGAATCAGTGAATCAGATACCTGACCTTTTGACCTGTATGATGTAAATCAAGAATTGGAAAAGTTTAGGTAGACTGGGTTGCAATATGAAATCAAACTATCGGGTTGTATATACCTGCCCTTGATTCATAAATGTAAAAGTTAAGGGTTTCTACGATAGGTTGTTTAAATTAAGGTGACTTTCTGTAGGGGCGTTACTTATCATTCAGTAACCTTTGCATAAGCCTTATTATCTGTATTATTCATAACCTGCATAGTGTTCGTCAATATTTGTAAAAGTTTTAGTATGTAGGGTTACAAATAAATATAAAATAAAACTATCAGAGAAACCCTTAACCAGTCGTGGGGGTATCAAACTTTAATATAAAACAAGAGAGAACGCTATAGTCGAGTGCCTCGACTATTAGATACCCGTTACTCAGCTAAACAACTTAATATAAATATGCCTTCTTGTATGTTTTTCGCCGCTCGAATTAGCACCCTGGTTAGCTGTTCCAAATTCATCCGTTAGATGGCGCTACGGGCCATGAAAGGCGGAAATGTAGGCGCTAGCCAGGCTTAAGCGTTTAATGAGTTTTTGGGCGTTAGAGTGGGCGTGGCAAACTTTTATTAGGCCAATCGATAGGTATTGACGAAACAAATACATATCAATTAAAATTTTCATAATAGCATCAAAACTGTGGCCACAGCTTGTGGCTTGTGGGCGTCAGAGGGGGCGTGGCACCATTTTGAAATAAACTTGCGCTGCGTAGGAACTCCTAAAATATACATGCAAAATGCCAATCTTCTAGCTTTTATAGTTTCCGAGATCTCAGCGTTCATACGGACAGACGGACATGGCTAGATCGACTCGGCTAGTGATCCAGAACAAGAATATATATACTTTATAGGGTCGGAAACGCTTCCTTCTACCTGTTACATACTTTTGCACGAATACAATATACCCTTTTACTCTACGAGTAACGGGTATAAATATTAAAGAACGAGGACGGAAGCTAACTTCGCCAAGCCGAAGTTTTAATACCCTTGCAGACTTTGCCGAAATGGCTAAAAATGAAAAAGAAGCGAAAGGAATAAGGTATATTGTTTCTATGGGAGCTATAGGATATAGATGTCCGATCGTCACGCGCTTTTACCCTAATCAAGGTATGCATAAAAAAATACGATTTGGAAAGATTCATGTCAATTGCTTATATACTGTGCGAAATATCCTAAAAATCATTAAATTTTAACCGATTTCACCCTATTGTTCCTATGGGAGCTATAGGATATAGACGTCCGATCGCCAAGCGCTTTTACCCTGATCAAGGTACGCATAAAAAATAAGATTTGGAAAGATTTATGTCAATAGCTTTTACACTGCGCGAAATATCTTCCATTCTTGCAAGTTATATCCGATTGTTTCTAAGGGAGCTATAGGTCTCCTTCACTGCGTTACAAACTTCCGACCAAAATTAGAATACCCTCTGCAAGGGTTATAATCAATTCAATTTAAATTTCCTATACTTATTTGAAAATGGTTTTTATATACCAAATAACTACTGAACTCTACCGATTAAACGGTTTTGTTGTCTTTATTGGGCATAGACTATTAAATTTTGTGGCTATTACCATGAAACTTACTATTAAACTCCAATCGCAATGTTTTTATTTGACCCAAAACAACAGGCTCCAGTTGATGTAGACGTCGCTCCTCACCACGATGAACTCCTTTTAAATATGAGTTTTCAATCATGGCCCGATTAAGTATTCCAGGCTCAATATCCGGATAAATAACTTCATCAATAAGAGGCTTTTGATCTTCGACTTGTTTTATTTGGTCTTCTTCCATATCGATTTCTGTGTTTTTTAAGTTTTTTGTCTTCCAATTTTTTTATATGTGATTTATTCTATTTAAATCTAAAATGAATCTTAGATGTGTAACACTGTGTATACTACGCCTCAGTATACAAGCTAGATCGTAATAAAGAGAAAGAAAGTTGTAAATTAAATTTTATTTTTTGGGAATAATATAATTTTGTTCACTATTTTTTTAATTTTCATAGAAAGTTTAAAAGACTATTCAATACCATCTGATATATAAAGTAATGTAAAACATTTTTATTTTTTATTGGTACTTTCGCTGTCATCTGTGGAAATAGATTCTCAAGCTCATTGTAGCAATATTCGAATATTTTTGTTGATGATGTTTTGGAGAATATTATTGTTTTAAATTTAACAATTATTTGTTATGTTTTTTGTGCTTTTCATTTTAATACCCCTGCACAGGGTATTATAATTTTGGTCAGAAGTTTGTAACGCAGTGAAGGAGCCGTCTCCGACCCCATAAAGTATATATTCTTGATCAGGATAAATAGGGAGTCGATATAGCCATGCCCATCTGTCCGTCTGTTTCAATACCGTTTGACAGCTCAGTTTAAAAGCTAGCGATCTCCAACTTTCATAGTCGTCCTAAAACATGTGTGCGCAGATCTAGTTTAACGAGGACGGACACTAATTATAATACCCTCTGCAAGGGTATAAAAAGATTAGCTATACGTATTCAATTTCATTTTTACATAGCGGCTGTAGTATGTACTTGTCTGATTGGAAGCAACTTTTACCCTGAGCAAGGTATACATAAATAAATTAGATAAATTGCATAGTTTCATGTCAATAGCTTTTATACTGCAAAATTGTCATATGTCCCAACTTACTAATTTTAAAAACACCAAAGTTATGGCATTTCCAAACAATCAGTTATATGGCGGCTATAGGATATCTCCTTATGATATCCTTATGAAATTTGGTGGGTCGGATTAATTGGCCAAAAATAAAACTCATAGAAAATCCCAACTTCCTAACTTTAAAAACACCAACGTTATGGCTTCGATCGTTCAGTTATATGGCAGCTATATGATATAGTCGCCCGATCCGGCTCGTTCCGACTTATATACTACCTGCAATAGAAAGACAACTTTTGGGAACGTTTCAAGCAGATAGCTTTAAAACTGAGGGACTAGTTTGCGTAGAAACGGACGGACGGACGGACAGACGGACATGGCTAGATCGACTCTCCTGGTGATGCTGATCAAGAATATATATACTTTATAGGGTCGGAAATGTCTCCTTCACTGCGTTGCAAACTTTTGACTGAAATTACCCTCTGCAAGGGTATAAAAATATAAAGGGATTATACGTGTTTGTTATTAACAAATTTTAAATTCGGGGAATTTTGAAATTGTGTCTAATACTATGATAAATTTATGTACGCTTCAATCTTAAGCCCCGTATTTGGTTTACGGTTGATACATACATAATTTTATAATTTTCTGATAGATAGACAAAATACTGCAATTGTTATTATTAAATTGTGGAAAAATATAATGTGTATTAAAACAGCAAAGGGAGACAGAAAATTCGGGCAGTTTTAACAAATTAACGGAAACTTACCAATTATCAATTGTAGGAGATATCACTTTAAATCACTTTACGCACTTTTTAATTTAATTTTTCACTTTTGAATAACAAAAAGTACACAATACAAGTAATATTGAAACAGGTTGTTATACGGCGATTGTTATTTGCAGACTAATCCAGTGAGTGAATCAGTGAATCAGATACCTGACCTTTTGACCTGTATGATGTAAATCAAGAATTGGAAAAGTTTAGGTAGACTGGGTTGCAATATGAAATCAAACTATCGGGTTGTATATACCTGCCCTTGATTCATAAATGTAAAAGTTAAGGGTTTCTACGATAGGTTGTTTAAATTAAGGTGACTTTCTGTAGGGGCGTTACTTATCATTCAGTAACCTTTGCATAAGCCTTATTATCTGTATTATTCATAACCTGCATAGTGTTCGTCAATATTTGTAAAAGTTTTAGTATGTAGGGTTACAAATAAATATAAAATAAAACTATCAGAGAAACCCTTAACCAGTCGTGGGGGTATCAAACTTTAATATAAAACAAGAGAGAACGCTATAGTCGAGTGCCTCGACTATTAGATACCCGTTACTCAGCTAAACAACTTAATATAAATATGCCTTCTTGTATGTTTTTCGCCGCTCGAATTAGCACCTTGGTTAGCTGTTCCAAATTCATCCGTTAGATGGCGCTACGGGCCATGAAAGGTAATTTTAACAGTTTCAGCTATGTATTCTACATTTTTCCATAATCATTTATCCACTTTTCTTATCGTCGACTTTATTACCATTAATATCTCAAATACATTGTAGCATTTGATTAAAACTAAATGTTCCCAGCATTTGAGTGCAGAGTAATATAACCACACAAGAATGCAATTGGCAGCCTAAGTGCTGGGTCGGCATGTCTGCCATGCGCGACCGCTTCGTTACTATGTGAGCATAATACTCTCTCTCTCTTATATAAGGCTATATTGGAATTTTAATTAACAGAAACAAAAATGGAGGAAAACTTCGTCAAGTCGAAGTTTATATCGATCCTGCTGTGCTGAGATAGTTCAACGGTGTCCAGGTGTTCGTTCCAACATTTTTTATTTATGTCAGGAGTGGTTGCTGTAAGAGTTGGACGCGGTTCCCAGAGTATGACACGTGCATATTAAGTGAAATGGAAAGGTAATACGTTTATTCAACTTAAATTTAAAGAGTTTAAGACAAAGATAGTGCGACGAGACGGGTCCGTCCGTCGGCGTTGTCCTCTAGCGTGGTCGTGAGCCGCTACTGGTCATCCTTCGGTAGTTGCGCAGTGGTTGGCGCCCTATGGGTGAGGAAGAAGATTTGGGGGCCACTTAGGTCTTTCAGGTTATGATAGAAAGCTTTTGGAGGACACTTATGTCTTCCAGGTTATGCGACGGGGTCCCTCTGGACTAGGCCAGGATATGTTTCCCCTTACGTCTAGGTAGGTACGTACCGACAGGGTCCCTCTGGACTAGGCCAGGATATGTTTCCCTTTACGTCTAGATACGTCCTGAGACCACTGAGGTCTGCCAGGGTGAGAGAAGGTTTGGATGCCACTTAGGTCTTCCAGGTGATGAGAGAAGGTTTTTGGAGGCCACTTGATCTTCCATATTATAAGAGAAAGTTTGGAGGCCACTTAGGTTTTCCAGGTTATGAGAAGAGTCGCACCCCACTGTGGATCTGCGAAGATTAGCTCGGCGAGCCGAGTGGGACCCGAGCGGGTGATCGACTCGGTGAACCGAGTGATGGCTTGAGATTGGAGTCGGCTGCCACTGATGGCGGCTTCGTCCCTCAAAGTGGGGAGTGGGTTGTGGAATCCCCAAGACCGTCTGTCACTGATGACGTTCGGTCTTTCTGGGAGTGGGTAAAGGGAGGCTAACTACAATGTATTTGGATGGGGTACTAGACCCTATCCTTAGAAAGCGACTTCGCAATCAACTCCCAGAGAGGTTGCTCACTCCCAAGCGCAAGGCTCACCTTCTCTCTATCGCTGTCGGTTGCAGAGTGACTTTGAGGGGGAACAGATGCCCTTTTTATACCCGTTGGCCCGATTAGTGTGGCCGTACAACAGCAAAATCCCGTGTCATGCGACTTAGCGCGTGTGGCCAGGTGGTCGGTGGTCAGTGTGCCCAGCTCTTCCCTTTGGCGCGCCCGCCTGACTATTTGACTTTCGCTTTATGCTTTTATTATTTAAACTTCATGCTATTCTCTTAACCTATTCTTATTATTATATTAATGTTATTATTATACTATTACTAGCAGGGTGCCCACAGCTTCGCTTGAGATGTCTTATGTTTGCATTATACCTGTCTCCATACAGGAAGCTCTTAAATATTAAGACAATATTTTTTAAATAGTGCAATTTATGTAATGTTTATATCGAATAAGATTAAAAACTACAAAAACGCATTTATATATGTACAAAATGCAATTATGATAATTCGTATATTACAACTGCACATAATATTCATTTAAATGTAAATCATTTATGACTTTACTAATTAACAATAGTAAAAAACGAAACTAACTGGCATAACTAACCAAATTTTTAAGTAAACATCAGAGATATCAACAAATTGCACATTCTATTGAAAAAATTAAAATTCCGAGAAAGGCGAACTAAAATAATAATATTATTGCTCACATACTGTTATACACCAAAATACACGGTTATGCAAATAACTTTTCTTGATACGACTCTGATCAAATTGAAAGTTTCCCCGTTAACTTCTTCTTTTGCGCACTTGCTACACTCTTTCCTCTCTCTCTATCTACTGCGATCTCCCGTTCTTATGTTTCGTAACAGCGCGTGGCAAAACACTGTAAAAATAAACACCGTAAAAAACAATTTGAATGGTATATTTTTACTACACTATCAAAACCGGGCCAAATAGATTTTCGCCAAAAAAACGTCTTTTGAGTATTCTGGAAGCAATAACTGTAAAGAGCACTTAAATTCGATAATAGATTGACTTTTTGCTTAGTTTCTTTGTTTAGAAGATAGCTAGAGCTTTGGTGAAACCATCAAATGAATCGTTAAAGCTTAAGGAAAAACTTTACAGAAGGAATTTTAGATACTCACTTGAGAAGTGCAATTATTCGACGTTTGAAGATATTTTTGGCTAATTTGTAATTTTAGAACGGGTGTTCAAAATAGTAAAAAGCATTAAATCTAAGCGGTCAAATTTTTTAAATATTTATAAGGTTTTAAACTATTTTTGGCGATCACACGGACTCGATTGGTTAAACGGTTTACCATCCAGAATTTTTGAAAGGAAAATTTACCTTTTTTCAAATTGAAAGCGATTGGGGCCACTTGGGGAGCCCCAATAAATCTTAGCAAATCAGTTTAAAGTTATTAGAATGTAATAAAAATGCATATTAATATTGTTAACCAGTGGAATGGCTGTGCGTTGATTCCTAGTTTTCTTAGTGATAGATTTATATATAGAGATGAACTGGGTGGCAGAATATAATGAACACACATACATACATAACAAATAAATAATTTAAATATTAAGTTTTAAATGAATGAATAAATGAATGAATAAATGAATGAATAAATGAATTGTAGTATGCACATATATTCAATACCCACTGTACCGAAAGTACTGTAACACTTTGTTGCAGTGTTTACATATTTCAAAGTCCCGATCATAAACCCTAAGTGGCCGAAATATGAACCGATCGCTATGGCTTAGCCCGCACACAGAAAGTGCTAGCGTCGGCATAATTGTAACGAACGGACTGCATATGCATACCCTCGCGCCTCCTCTTGAGAGCGCATAGCAATGTATATAAGTACATTCCTTTATACATAAGTATATAGGTACATAGCCGTCTCTCTGTCCCCGCCTGCGAGCAGCGCAGCTACGAGACTACGAGACCTTAATTAGACTTAAAGAATATTGTAAAAGAGCAGAAACACTTCGATCGTTGGAGCGGCACCATTCCTGCTCCAACTAAACCAAATAAACCCAAATAAAACTCAAGACAAATGTAATCTTAATACAAACAAGACTATTCATTGAACATGGAAATCATGGAGCAAATTGGAACTACAGAATAATTATATTTCATGGCGACCGTGACTAGAGTCACAAGGAGCAGCGGATCGGGAAGATTGTGGCAATAATAAAAGGAGGATATACAAAAAAAAAAACACGTCTGAGTGAGTAGAGTGTGCGTGATGGTACGGTCAGAAAAATAAAATTAACAAAAGAATAGCCCGCATAAAGTGGCTGCTATTTGCAGAATCAACACCGCCTGCATGGACGACTTTATAATGAGCTTGAATTTTTAAGGGAAACCCTCCAAAATAGAGTACTATAAGGCACAACTCCCTCAAATACAAGTTATAAATAAAAAACTAATATCGAAACCAAATATTCCCAAGCCACTGCCGAAGCGACCACAAGTCTGCCCGACCGACTGCCCCGGAACTCTCAACTCTGCGGCATGCAATTCCGCATGCATGAAGCCGAAGACCAGTGCGAAGACCAGCACCGGTTCCGCCTGAGCCCATAGGCCCAGGACAGCAGCAGCAGATATCAAGCGTGGGAGGCACGACCGCCACCTGCGCCTTCGAAGGAGCGTCAGCGTAGTCAAACCGGCGTAGAAGGAAGAAAGAGAAACCAACCAAGCTGGAAACGAATTTTTTTTTACCCCTGCGTTGCATAATTTTTTTGATTGCACTACGATGCATATTTTTTTTTAAATAATATAATATTTTGTAAAATTGAGCGGAACTTTTTCTGCCTGATTAGACGTGTAGCCCGTAAAGCTATGCAAAAAACTATGTAGGAAGTTTGTTAATCTAAATGCGCAGTAATGCGATAAGTAAATTTTCAATAGAAGATCATAATAATTTTAATAAAACACTTTAAAACATAAAATAAAAGTATATGCAAAATCCACCAAAATGACTTTGGACATAAAAACAGTGGATTCCACTGCCAATGACATCAACAAGGTAGAATCTAGCAACATCGATCTATATTGGGTACATATACTCTTGATAATCATTGTTGTTATCATGTGCGCCACTTTCTTTTACAAAATTTACAAGCTGCATAATAATTGTCTGAAAAAAAGGTATATGAGCCGGGGAAATGACCTTGATAAAATATAAGCAGCAAAATAATTAAATAAAAATAAAAAAAAAAACAGCACAAACAACAGTGATTACACATAAATATATTTCATAAATGTTAGCACCTAAAATCTAAGAAAATGAAATAAAAAAAAAAAAATAAATATAAAAATATTTCAATATATTCTTCTTACAAAGTATGGCTAAAATAAAGGCATGGAATGGAACAAATTGTACGGGGAATTATCAAACATTAAAACTAATTTTGACAGATCATACAAGTCACTAACCCAGAATAGACCTATCCAAACGAACACGGTTAGGAAGCATGTTGAAATATTAGTAGAGTGCTATAATGAAGCGCGAATGCTAATACATGATCACAGGAAAGATTAAATCAAGATCATTGGTCACAGGTATCGAAACTTTTGATACGACTACGATCTAATTTAATATTTTTTAAACAAAAGTTAAGTTTAGAAATATCGGTACCAACCGTTCTAAACACCCGGAATCAACAGAAACGAACGAATCGGAGTCAGAAGAGCTTCCCGAAGTAAACCTCAAAATAGAAGATGAAGATTTGAATAATCTTACTATTCCGGCGGTATACACTGATCTGGACAATTCAACAGATTCAGATACTTCGAGTGTAATAGAAAAAAAAATAAGTAACTCTATCACAATGGCACAATCAAATATTGATTATATTAATACAGCATCCAAGCTTATACCAGTTTTTGATGGTAAGGCTGAAAATTTAACAAGCTTCATTGGTGCTTTACAAATAATAGAATCAATAAAAGGCGAGCACGAAGAATTAGCTGTTTCCATAATTAAAACAAAGTTAAAAGGTGTCGCCAGAAATCTAATCGGTAATGAAACAACAATTACTAAAGTGATTTCCAGACTAAGAGGCAACGTCAAAGGCGAAACTGTAGATGTATTATCAGCGAAGCTGATGAACCTACAGCAGCGCAATAAAACTGCTAACCAATACACACAAGAAATTGAGCAGATGACAAAAGCCTTAGAAGGTGCATATATAACAGATGGTTTACCTTTAGAGCTAGAAGTTATTCCACGCAGCATGCAGTCAAAGCAATGACTAAAAATTGCACAATCGATAAGGTAAAACTTATGCCCTTTACAAATTTGTCAATAGTTGCACTGAAGCAACTGGACAGTCAAACACCGTCATATATTTTAAGAACTATCCACAGCGCGGCTGAAATCGCGGACGTGGAAATTATAGAGGTAATTTTCGTGGTAATCAAACCAAATATAGAGGCAAATATAGAGGAACCTATAGAGGTGGTGGTAGCTCGAACCGAGGCCACAATGGCAATAACCAAAGCAATGTTAGAATTACCCAAAATACTAACCAAAACACATCGGAAAACTCCCAAAGCCCTTTAAATACTCAACAATAAAATAAGTCAGAGTTCACACCATTAATCTCAGCCAAAATATATTCGTTTCGTTTTTCAATGTAGCTACTGAAAAAGAACTTATCTTTTTAATAGACACAGGTGCAGACATTTCCATTATAAAAGAAACTTCGGATAACTTCCAAAACATCCAAATAACCAAATCCCAAGATTTAGTTTCTATGGAGATGCAGACAACTAAATACATAATTCCACACGACTTTCATATCGTAAATTCACATTTCCCTATTCCATGCGATGGAATATTAGGCATCGACTTTATTAAAAAATACAACTGTCAATTAGACTTCAAGCCATCTGAAGATTGGCTTATAATTAGACCCAATAATTTAAAATTTCCAATTAATGTACCAATAGCTCATAGTTCTGGCAATAATTCAATACTTCTGCCAGCAAGATCCCAAGTTATTCGGAAAATTGAACTTAATTCAAAAGAAGACAGTGTATTAATTCCAAATCAGGAAATTCAGCATAGTATTTACGTTGCAAATACAATAACAACATCCAATAATGCCTTCATAAGACTAATAAACACAACAGATACCGACCAAGTAGTCAGTACAGATAACCTAACATATGAATCACTTTCGAACTACGATGTAGTCAACACAAATCCAGACAATAGAAAAAAATCCGTACTATTACAACTTTCAAAAAACTTTCCTCCACAGTTCAAGTCACAGCTTTCTAGCTTATGCACCCAGTATAGCGATATATTCGGATTGGAAATCGAATCAATAACCACAAATAATTATTATTAACAGAAACTGAGATTAAAAGATGATGAACCAGTCTATATAAAGAACTATCGACGCCCACATAGTCAGGTGAACGAAATACAAAAGCAAGTAGGAAAATTAATCTCTAAAGGGAATGTCGAACCGTCAGTATCCGAATATAATAGCCCATTGTTACTTGTTCCTAAGAAATCATCCCCCGGGTCAAATGTAAAGAAATGGCGATTTGTAATTGACTACTGCCACATTAATAAAAAATTACTATCTGATAAATTCCCATTACCTAGAATTGATGATATTTTAGATCAACTAGGTCGAGCAAAATACTTTTCATGTCTTGACTCAATGTCAGGAGATATAACGTCTTTTTCAATGAGCAACGGCTCATATCGCTTCACGCGATTACCCTTCGGATTAAAAATAGCTCCTAATTCGTTTCAGAGAATGATGACTGTTGCGTTCTCGGGTCTAGAATCTTCTCAAGCATTCCTTTATATGGATGACTTAATAGTAATTGGTTGTTCCGAAAAACATATTCTTAAGAACTTAACAGATGTTTTTGAGAAATGTAGGAAATACAACCTAAAGTTACATCCAGAAAAATGTTCAATTTTTTTTCATGAAGTGACTTTTCTAGGTCATAAATGCACTGATAAAGGAATATTTCCAGAAGACAAGAAATACGATGTCATTATGAACTACCCAGTTCCGCACGACGCGGACAGTGCTAGACGTTTCGTAGCATTCTGTAACTATTATAGACGTTTTATAAAAAATTTCGCCGACTATTCACGGCACATAACAAGATTATGTAAAAAGAATGTTCCTTTTAAATGGACGGATGAGTGTGAAAATGCATCAATACTTAAAAACAAAACTTATGGAACCTACCTTGCTACTATATCCAGATTTCACTAAAGAATTCTGTAAAATAACAGATGCAAGTAAGCAAGCATGTGGAGCGGTTTTAACTCAAAACCATAATGGTCTCCAACTTCCCACTGCATACGCGTCAAGAGCATTTACAAAAGGTGAAAGTAACAAATGTACTACTGAGCATGAATTAGCTGCAATTCATTGGGCGATATTACATTTCAGACCATAAATATATGGAAAACATTTCTTAATAAAAACAGACCATAGACCTTTAACATACCTTTTCTCAATGATCAATCCCAGTTCTAAACTGACACGTATGAGGCTCGAACTAGAAGAATACGACTTTTCAGTCGAATATTTAAACGGAAAAGATAATTATGTAGCTGATGCGTTATCAAGGATAACCGTCAAAGATCTACAAAATATAACTGGAAATATATTGAAAATCACTACTAGATATCAAAGTAGACAAAAATTCCGCGCGGAAAATCAAGAACAAGAATTGGCTATGCAATCTCTAGATAAAGCTTCTAGGCCCAACTTATACGACGTCATAAACAATGATGAAGTACGTAAAGTAGTGACCTGGCAGATAAAAAATACGTTATGTTTATTTAAACAAGGCAGAAAAATTACTGCAAGATATGATGTTAGCGATTTATATACTAATGGAGTTATTGACTTAGATCAATTTTTTCAAAGGCTTGAAATGCAAGCCGGTATACATAAAATCATCCAACTCAAAGTGGCACCGTGGGAAATATCTTTGAACATACTTCAATAGATAATTTCAAATTAATGGGCATAAAATCTTGAAAACATTAAGAGTAGCGCTACTCAACCCGGTGACCCAAATAACAAATTTAAAAGAAAAAGAAGCAATTTTGTCTACATTTCATGATGATCCAATTCAAGGAGGTCATACTGGCATATCTAAAACTTTGGCCAAAGTAAAAAGACACTATTACTGGAAAAGTATGTCTAAAGATATAACTGATTACGTAAGAAAATGTCAAAAACGCCAGAAAGCCAAAATAACTAAACACACAAAGACCCCTTTAACAATTACAGACACACCAATAAATGCTTTCGACAGAGTGATAGTCGACACTATTGAACCAGAAATGGCAATGAGTATGCAGTCACTTTAATATGTGATTTAACTAAGTATTTAAGTCGCTAAAGCAATATTTGAATCTTTTATCCTGAAGTACGGTCCAATGAAGACGTTCATTACGGACATGGGAACAGAATATAAGAATTCAATTATAGACGATTTGAGCAAATATTTAAATATTGAAAAAATTACATCCACAGCACACCACCACCAGACAGTTGGAACAATAGAAAGAAGTCATAGAATGACTTCATTGACCCTTTCAATGAGTACATACGATCTTACATATCGGTTGATAAAACTGATTGGGACGTATGGCTTCAATATTTTGTCTTTTGTTTCAGCACGACCCCCTCTATGGCACATACTTATTGTCCATATGAGCTAGTATTCGGTAAAACAAGTAATTTACCGAAACATTTTAATAGCATAGATAGTGTAGAAGCACTATATAATATAGATGACTATGCTAAGGAGAGTAAGTATAGATTAGAAGTAGCCTATAAAAGAGCTAGAGTTATGTTAAAAGCAAATAAGAATAGAAATAAACTACTATACGATCATAAAGTAAAGGATATAGATATATCAGTAGGTGACCAAGTTTTATTAAAGAACGAGACAGGTCATAAGTTAGATCCTAAATATCCTAAATATGCAGGTCCGTATATAGTAACGGAAATGGGAGATAGAGATAACATAGTAATAACAAATAATAAACATAAGAAACAAACAGTTCATAAGGATAGATTAAAAATCTTTATTTCATAAATTGCACTTAGTATGGCCATACAAACCCACACATACATACATAGATAAATAAATACACATATTCTTTTAATAATTTCATTTTCTTTGATTCTAATAACATAATACAAAAACAAAATTTGTATTATAAAAATAACTTTATTATATTACGTTATTTTTCAAAAGGAGGGAGATGTAGTATGCACATATATTGAATACCCACTGTACCGAAAGTACTTAAAGAGTGAGCACTGTAACACTTTGTTGCACTGTAACACTTTGTTGCAGTGTTTACATATTTCAAAGTCCCGATCATAAACCCTAAGTGGCCGAAATATGAACCGATCGCTATGGCTTAGCCCGCACACAGAAAGTGCTAGCGTCGGCATAATTGTAACGAACGGACAGCATATGCATACCCCTCGCGACTCCACTTGAGAGCGCATAGCAATGTATATAAGTACATTCCTTTATACATAAGTATATAGGTACATAGGCGACTCTCTGCCGCCGCCTGCGAGCAGCGCAGCTACGAGACTTAGACTTATTTAGACTTAAAGAATATTGTAAAAGACCAGAGACACTTCGATCGTTGGAGCGGCACCATTGCTGCTCCAATTAAACCAAATAAACCCAAATAAAACTCAAGACAAATATAATCTAAATACAAACAAGACTATTCATTGAACTTGGAAATCATGGAGCAAATTGGAACTACAGAATAATTATATTTCAGAATGAACAAATGAAAGAATAAATGAATGAATAAATAAATGAATGAATGCTTTTCATTTTAATACCCCTGCAGAGGGTATTATAATTTTGGTCAGAAGTTTGTAACGCAGTGAAGGAGCCGTTTCCGACCCCATAAAGTATATATTTCATTTTTAAATAGCGGCTGTAGTATGTACTTGTCTGATTGGCAGCAACTTTTACCCTGAGCAAGGTATACATAAATAAATTAGATAAATTGCATAGTTTCATGTCAATAGCTTTTTTACTGCAAAATTGTCAAATACTCATATTTTCGCAGTCCGATCGGCAAGCGCTTTTACCCTGATCAAGCTATGCGTAAATAAATAAGACTTGGAAAAATTTATGTCAATAGCTTATACACTGCGCGAAATATTCTAAAAAACATAAAAATTGGATCGATTTTACCCTATTTTTCCTATGGGAGCTATAGGATATAGACGACCGATCGCCACTCGCTTTTACTTTTATCAAGCTATGCATAAAAAAATACGATTTGGAAAGATTCATGTCAATAGCTTTTACTCTGCGCGAAATATCATCAATTCGTGCAATATATATCCGATTGTTCCTATGGGAACTATAGGATATAGACGTCCGATCGGGTCGATTTTCAAACCTGATCTGCGTTCACATGTTTTAGGACGAGTGTGAAAGTTTCAGATCGCTAGCTTTTAAACTGAGCTCGCAAACGGTATTGAAACAGACGGACAGACTGACATGGCTATATCGACTCCCCTATTGATTCTGATCAAAGATATATATACTTTATAGGGTCGGAAACATCTCCTTCATTGCGTTACAAACTTCTGACCAAGGGTATAAAAAGCGCCCTGATCGCACGTCTATATCATTTAACTCTCTTAGGAACAATCGGATATACCTTGCCTGAATAGATGATGTTTCGCGATTGGAAATGCCATAACTTTGGTGTTTTTAAAGTTAGAAAGTTGGGACTTTTTATGAGTATTAAGAATGCATCATATGAATAAGTTTGGAAATAATATATATATATAATAATATAATTTGCAGAATATTCTGGTGGGGTATATCAACTCCGGCTCCGCCTGAAGCTAGCTTTCCTTCCCTGTTTTATGCTTACCTTGATCAGGGTAAAAGCACGTGCAAATCGGCCGTCTATATCCTATAGCTCCCATAGGAACAAAAGGGTAACATCGGTTAAAATTTAATGATTTTTATATCCTTGCGAGGGTATTATAATTTTGGTCAAAAGTGTGCAACGCTGTGAAGGAGACATTTCCGACCCTATAGAGTATATATATTCTTGATCAGGATCGCTGTCATATAACTGAACGAGGGTGAAATCGGTTAAAATTTAATGATTTTCAGAATATTTCGCGCAGTACATATGCTTTTGACATAAATCTTTTCAAATCTTATTTTTTTATGCATACCTTGATCAGGATAAATGGGCGTACCGATCAGACGTCTATATAGCTTCCATGAAATCGGTCCAAATTTGAAGTTTTTCAGTATATTTCGCGCATTGTATAAGCTGTAAGGATTTAGTATTTAATTTGACGAAAATATGTATTGTTACTAAAAAGAAAAGAGATTTGTTTGGTTATGAGCTGGTCATACTGGCAATGTGAAGAAAAGGTTTGTGAAAAGTAGACGCGCTTAGGAAGCACAAAATTGAAACGCAAAACGCTGAATAAAGATTGAAACCGAGAATTTTTGTGTATTTGACTGAACATCTTTCAATTTTGTCTTATAAATTGTGTAGCGCTCTCAATTTTTAGCGAGATCTGCAATCTGTGTAAATTGGCGGAAGTTCGAAGTATAGCTGTCACGGACCCAACGCTGTTATTGTCTGTAAGCATACTTTGAACCAAGTTTAAAAGAGACACCGATCAACGTATTTGAATGTGTTGGTAGAACAATTGCTGTCACAGACCCGACGCCGTTATTGTCTGTAGGCAATTTGTTCATTGTGAAATTCAATAGAAATCTGCGAAAGTGTGCGAAAAAGGACGCCAAGTTTGTGTATGTATTAGTACGTGTAGTCACAGAACCCGTTGCGCATTCAATTTTGGTTTGCAAGACTGTTCGAAAATTGTCTCAGGAAGCGGAGAGCGTATGAACAGGGGCATAGCTAGCCGTCAGGGCAAATAAAACACCCCCAACGTGTCGCTAAAAAGTCGTAATCCACTAAATGAGCCAATACAATTTAAGAAGCAAGAAGACGAGTTCCTCCGATAAGCAAGATTCTGTTGAATCTGATCAGGAAAATTTGGACGACACCATACGCTAAAATATAGATCAAGATGCAGGAGAGGATGTACATAACAAAATTGTACATCAGGGTATGTATGATTTCGCACAAAAGAAGATAGGTAAGAGCGACAACTCCGAAATTGTGGACATGCTAGCAGCGCTCCGAGCAGACATGAAAAGTATTTAACATGATATTCGATACGCAATACGATGAGAGTAAACACAGAACAGGTAAAGAAAATAATACTGACTCCAACGGATGCTATGAACAACCTTAGTACGCGAATATTCAAAATCCTCAGCGCTCCACCGTAGTCCTTCATGATCTTCCTAAGTTTTCTGGAAATACTGAAGAATGGCCGCTGTTTAAAAGAAGTTTCGATGACTCAACAACTTATTATCAGTACAATAATTTACAGAATCTGATGCGTTTAAGAAAATGGTTAGTTGGAGAGCCAAAGAATCAGTGGCATCCCTACTTATATATTCCGACAACGTACGAGATGCCATGGAAGAACTGGAATTTAGATTTGGTCGGCCGGAATTGCTAATTCGCGCTCAACTAACAAGAATTCGAGAATTCCCAAAGGTGCCATATAATAAGTCTGAACAGATTGTAACTTTCTCAACGAATGTTCGTGGAGTGGTTAATTTTTTATCAGCGTCCAACCACAACGAGCACTTACATAACCCTATCTTATTAGAAGAACTTCTAACAAAACTTCCCACTCATTTACAGATGGAATGGCTCAAGAGCGCAGAGAGTAAAGCCGTGTCTACTTCTATCACCGAATTTTCCTCTTGGTTGAGCTCTACTGCAAGAATAGTGGGTCGATTACCAGCAGTGGTGGATACTTTAGGAAGACAATTACCTACACGCAACTCGAAGCCAGTATTTATCGCGAATACACACACAGTCTCAGGCAGCATTTTGTGCAAAGAAGAGCATAATTTGGACTCATGCAAAATTTGGAATGAACAAACTGATGTCAAATCGCGATGGGACATTGTAAAAGAGAACCGTTTATGCTTCGCATGCCTTAAAAATGGACATAGCATGCAGGCTTGCAGAAACAAGCGAATTTGCGCAATTCAAGGTTGCCATCATTCACATCATGTCAGTCTGCACAATTCTACACACTCGGAACTTCCTCAACCCACGGATTCGAAGCCTTTACTTATTGATTGTCCAAATATAAAACCCATAGGAAATCCTAACTTCCTAACTTTACAAACACCAAAGTTATGGCACTTCCGATCAATCAGTTATATGGCAGCTATAAGATATAGTCGGCCGATCCTTATGAAATTTGGTAGGTCGGATTGATTGGCCAAATATAAAACCCATAGGAAATTCCAACTTCCTAACTTTACAAACACCAAAGTTATGGCATTTCCGATCAATCAGTTATATGGCAGCTATAGGATATAGTCGGCCGATCCCGGCCGTTCCGACATATATACTGCGTGCAAAGGAGAGAAGGGTGTGTGCAAAGTTTCAATTCGATAGCTTTAAAACTGAGAGACTAGTTTGCGTAGAAACAGAAAATTATAATACCCTCTGCAAGGGTATAAAAAGCTGTTGATCGAAAAAACAATTCGATTTGGAAAACATTTTGAAACATGGAAGGAAAACGTAATTATGACTAATAGTTACAAGATGGCTGAAAAGAGGTTACATGGAATCGAGAGGAAAATGAACGCTAACTCAGAGTTTGCTAAAAAATACAAATCGGAAATGGCCAAATATCTCTCAAAGGACTACGCTCGAGAACTTAGTACCTCTGAAATTAGTGACTCTTCCAATCTTGTATGGTACATACCCCATTTCGCGGTACAAACAGTACACAAGCCTGATAAAATGCGAATTGTCTTCGACGCTGCTGCTGAGGTCGAAGGTATGTCACTTAACAAAGCGTTACTTAAAGGTCCTGACAACCTAAAGTCTTTGATAGCCATTCTTATGCAGTTCAGACAAAACAAAATCGGTGTAACCGCAGATATTCGGGAAATGTTTTCCCAAATAAAGGTGCACGAAACTGATCAACACACACAGCGCTTTTTATGGAGAAATGGAGACTCGACTCAGCCAATTGGACATTATGCTATGACTTCCTTAATATTTGGCGCCATGTGCTCACCGTTTTGTGCCGATTATGTCAAGAATCGCAATGCTGAAGAGAACCGAGAGCAATTTCCAAGGGCAGCAGATGCTATTATAGAACATCATTACGTGGATGATCTCGTCTTAAGTTTTACTTCAGAGGAAGATGGCATCGAAATCTGTAAACAAATTGTCAAGGTCCATGGTTATGGAGGTTTCGAATTACGTAATTTTTGTTTGAATTCCGATACATTACAGACCGTCATGAATGGTAAAAACTTCCAAAGGCAGTCAAGTTATCTACAGAACCAATTGAGCAGTGAAAAGGTCTTGGGCATGTATTGGAATACGCAGCAAGATGTCTTTCAATTCGAAACTAAGTTTCATCGAATACCGAAAGAAGTAATAGATGGAGATCGAGTTCCAACTAAGAGAGAGCTACGGCATAGTGATGGCTATATTCGACCCATTTGGCTTGATTGCGGACTATCATATATCTGCCAAAATTCTTGTACAGAATACATGGAGCTATGGTGCATATTGGGATGAGGCTATACCAACAGAGTTACATCAAAATTTGAACTACTGGCTATCAGAACTGTGTCATATGCACCACTTTAAAATTCCGCGAGTATACTCTCCCAACTTAAGTGGTTATGAAAAATTGGAAATGCATTTGTTGACGCAAGCCAGGCCGCTTTTGCAGCTGTAGTCTATTTATGTGTTCTTAGTCCAACTAAAGTTGATGTTGCCTTTGTCATGGGAAAAACGCGTTTAGCTCCGAAGAAACTCCTTTCTATTCCTAGGTTGGAACTGAAAGCTGCCGTTCTTGGGGTTCGATTAAATCGCTTGATACAAGAACATCTGAAGCTACCTATAGAAGACATCTTGTTTTGGAGTGATTCCAAAACCGTACTACAGTGGATTTTTTCGAGAGCAAGAAAGTTTAAACCATTTGTCGGCCACCGAATTGCCGAGATCTTAGCCAGTACTACATCAGCGCAATGGAACTGGGTACCATCCAACTTGAACACCGCGGACTCTGCCACTCGTTTGAGTAAACCAAAAATATGTAACGACAGTCCTTGGTTACTTGGTCCAAGCTTCTTGAAATCGCCACGTCCAGACTGGCCACAGATGATTCACATACCTTTAACGGAACCATTGGAAGAGGAACTTTGCGAGCGCAAAATGCTGAGGTGTCAGGTAGGACTCTCAGTAATAGATTTTTTACAGTAATCTGAAGCGTGTTGTAGCCTGGGTAATACGTGTAAAAATAATTTGGCTTAAACTTGCACCCAAGAGAGGATCTTTGACTGCCGACGAACTATCTGATGCTGAAATAGAGATATGTAGACTGGTCCAGCAAGAGGCATACGCAAATGAGATCACGTCATTAATCAACAACAAGATGCTGTCGAAGGATAGTACAATTTATGGACTTTCGCCTTACACAGACACAGATGGCCTGTTACACCTCGCGGGTCGAATAAATGAAACATCATATCTACTAAGCTCGAGACGGCGACCTATTCTGCTTCCGAAAGATCACAAAGTGTCCACCCTTATCATGAGACATTTTCATGTAAAATATCATCATCAAAATCAGGCGGTTATAATCAATGAAAGTCGACAAAAGTTTTGGATTCCGCATGCCAGGAAATTGCTAAACAAAGTAATGCTCGAATGCTCTAGATGTATTATAGACCGAGGACTACCGAAAACGCCACAGATGGGTCAATTGCCACCTGATCGGCTAACACCCTACGTTAGGCCATTTACACATACAAGGGTGGATTTGTTTGGTCCACTAACCGTATCAGTCGGTCGCCGCCACGAAAAACGGTGGGCAGTTATCTTTACTTGCATGACATGCAGAGCAACTCATCTTGAACTAGCTGCAGACCTTTCAACAGATGTATTTATAATCTGTCTACGAAATTTCGTCAACCGTAGGGGTACAACTGTAATTATTCGAAGCGATAACGGCACAAACTTCATCGGTGCTAATAAGAAGCTCAAGGATCATGATTTCGATACAATAGCAAACGAAGCGGCTCAAAAGGGTATTAAGTGGATCTTCAACTGCCCACTTCAACCTAACGCCGGTGGGTGTTGGGAAAGGTTAATTCGAATCATAAAGGGATTGTTGAAGAAGACTTTACGCGATATTTACCCACGCGTTGAGACTCTTCAGTCAGTATTGATAGAGGCGGAAAACATTCTGAATGCGTGACCTTTGACTGAAATTCCCTTAACACATGAAGCAGAAGAGCCTTTGACACCAAACCACTTTCTAATGGGATGCACAAATTCAACGCAAACCCCACACCCACCGGATGAAGCTATTTGCCTAAGGAAGCAATGGAGGATCGCTCAAGCCCTTAAGGATCGCTTATGGAAGAGGTGGATAGTTGAGTATCTCCCTCAACTCATCTGTAGAACTAAATGGCATCATAAAACAACTCCATTTCAAGTTGACGACTTAGTACTTGTCATGGACACCACTGCACCGAGCAGTACTTGGAAAAAAGGAAGAGTCATAACGATGTTTGTCGGGAAGGATCAACAAGTCAACAAGTCAAAACTGAAGATAACGTTCTACGCCGGCCAACATCCAAGTTAATTAAGCTTCAGTTAAGTGGTGAATCCTAGGACGATTCACGGGGAGGGAGGATGTATGGATTTAGTATTTAATTTGACAAAAATATGTATTGTTATTGAAAAGAAAAGGGATTTGTTTTGTTATAAGCTGGTCATACTGGCAATGTGAAGAAAGGTATGTGAAAAGTAGACGCAAAACGCAGAATAAAGATTGAAACCGAGAATTTTTGTGTATTTGACTGAACATAAGCTATTGACATCAATTTGTCCAAGTCTTACTTGTTTACGCATAACTTGATCAGGTCGATCGGACGTCTATATTTTATAGCTTCCATAGAAATGATTGTTAAAGGCTGTGAAAATATCACTTTTTTCTATTTTATATGTATGCAAGGGTATTAAAATTTCGTCTTGCCGAAGCTAGCTTCGTTTTTATTTATTTTCTTGCAATAATGTATTGTGCATTGTGTATTGTATAATGTGTATTTTCATTCTAATAGTAATATAACCATTAAAAATTTTATGGTTCACCTGGTAAATTTAGTTGTTAACGATTAAAATTACTATCTCCCAGGTCCGTCTATACGCAAACTCTAAGTTTGAAAGATATTGTGTTACAAATTTAAAAAACGTCTTCCTTTTCTTGAACACACGTGATCTCATATCCTACGTAACTATATAATATTGCCTTCTTCAAAACGATCGGAAGATAAAAGGAAAATCGACAAAGCTTAGTAGTTTTTCAAAATATTTGAATTTATTTGTCACTACATAAATGTTAATTTTAACAGTTTCAGCTATGTATTCTACATTTTTCTATAATCATTTATCCACTTTTCTTATCGTCGACTTTATTACCATTAATATCTCAAATACATTGTAGCATTTGATTAAAACTAAATGTTCCCAGCATTTGAGTGCAGAGTAATATAACCACACAAGAATGCAATTGGCAGCCTAAGTGCTGGGTCGGCATGTCTGCCATGCGCGACCGCTTCGTTAATATGTGAGCATAATACTCTCTCTCTCTTATTTAAGGCTATATTGGAATTTTAATTAACAGAAACAAGAATGGAGGAAAACTTCGTCAAGTCGAAGTTTGTAACGATCCTGCTGTGCTGAGATAGTTCAACCAAAGACCAATATAAACTCCAAGATGCGTAACGCCATACGATTTTTTTGCACACGAATTTTTTCTGCTGGCTTTTCAACTGGCTTTTCGCTCTCTGCCCAAAAGCCAGCGAGAGAGCGCTCTAAAGCCAGCCGCTCTTTTGCGCGCATACTGCGACAGCCGACGAATGTATGTGAGCACATGTATTGACATGCGAAGAAATTCGCTGCAGCGCGCTGTCGAAATATACTCTTTATTTTAAAATTATAACACTATTAAAAATACTTATTTTGTATTGCCTTTATATTTGCTTTATTTACTAATTATTCGAATGTCTAATATTTTTTAGTAATGATATCTAAGTATAAAAATCTAAGAATAAAAAAAAAAACATAATTTATTTCATACATGACTTCACATTGGAATAATTGTCATTAGGGTATTCAGCATGCGACGTGTGAACGATTTTTATTTTTTAGTAATGACCAAATATATCTAAGTATAAAAAAAAAACATAATTTATTTCATAGATGACTTCACATTGGAATAATTATTAGGGTATTCAGCATGCGACGTATTTTTATATTTATTGTATTTTAAATATATGGATTAAAAAATATGTGGTATTTTATATTATACGTATTATAATAACATTATATAAAATTATTATCATAATATAAATTAAATTTATATAATTATTTGTATATTAAATATTTTAATTATTTAGAAAAAAGAGAAATCCAAAGGGGAAACAGAATACTTATTTAAAATGAATTGTAAGCGACACCAAAAAATAAATAATGTTTTGATGAAAAATTAAAAAAAAATGGCATCGAAAAAACATTCTAAAATATATAACAAAACGCTTTCGACAACTTGGAAAAAAGTTATAAATATGTATGTACGTAATATTAAAAATAAATGGGATATCCTGTAGCTTAGTTTTATAATTAAGCATTCAATTCGTGTTGTTATAAATAGTTTAACTTTTTGTAAAATAATAATATTAGCTTTAAATATTTATTAGGCATACAAAAAAAACGATGGATAAATAAAAATTAATATCTGCATATCAAATTAAATGTTTCGTTTTATATACTTAAATTAATTATAAAAACATACATTTTAACACAAAACAAATAAAACTGCTGGACTAAATAAGAATAGATTTAAATGCAGATTGATAATATTAGATATGATGTTAATTATAAATACTTAAAATATTTTAAGTCATTAGATCAAAGTTTAATATATTTGAATAAAAATTAATTTAATATTTCCATTTTAATGTTAGCCATGGATTAAAAAATTAAGCGAAATATATTTAATTAAATATCCTATAAATATATTCAATTTATTGTAGTGTTATTGAATTACTCGAGGTCATACGTTGGTTATATTTTAATTTCTTCTATAACACAACGATTTATTCCACTTAACTTTCATCACACTTACACTCCCTGGGGAGTGAACCCGACTATGATAGGACTAGCTAGTTTCGTCTGCACGTCACCTCAGACTCATCAGCTATCTACGGGGATGGAAGCAGAGCGTCAGAAACTCCCCAATGTTACGATCAGAGAAGCTTTTTGGCAATTGTGAGTTGCCAAAGTTCATTGATTTTAACATAGGTGAAGTTCAGTCGTTAAAGCTTCTATCAGTGTGTGAAAGTTTTTCAGTGTTTTGTCTGTTGAAAAACCCTCGGTTTTTTCTGGGTAATACGTGCAAAAATAATTTGGCTTAAACTTGCACCCAAGAGAGGATCTTTGACTGCCGACGAACTATCTGATGCTGAAATCGAGATATGTAGACTGGTCCAGCAAGAGGCATACGCAAATGAGATCACGTCATTACTCAACAACAAGATGCTGTCGAAGGATAGTACAATTTATGGACTTTCGCCTTACACAGACACAGATGGCCTGTTACACCTCGCGGGTCGAATAAATGAAACATCATATCTACTAAGCTCGAGACGGCGACCTATTCTGCTTCCGAAAGATCACAAAGTGTCCACCCTTATCATGAGACATTTTCATGTAAAATATCATCATCAAAATCAGGCGGTTATAATCAATGAAAGTCGACAAAAGTTTTGGATTCCGCATGCCAGGAAATTGCTAAACAAAGTAATGCTCGAATGCTCTAGATGTATTATAGACCGAGGACTACCGAAAACGCCACAGATGGGTCAATTGCCACCTGATCGGCTAACACCCTACGTTAGGCCATTTACACATACAGGGGTGGATTTGTTTGGTCCACTAACCGTATCAGTCGGTCGCCGCCACGAAAAACGGTGGGCAGTTATCTTTACTTGCATGACATGCAGAGCAACTCATCTTGAACTAGCTGCAGACCTTTCAACAGATGTATTTATAATCTGTCTACGAAATTTCGTCAACCGTAGGGGTACAACTGTAATTATTCGAAGCGATAACGGCACAAACTTCATCGGTGCTAATAAGAAGCTCAAGGATCATGATTTCGATACAATAGCAAACGAAGCGGCTCAAAAGGGTATTAAGTGGATCTTCAACTGCCCACTTCAACCTAACGCCGGTGGGTGTTGGGAAAGGTTAATTCGAATCATAAAGGGATTGTTGAAGAAGACTTTACGCGATATTTACCCACGCGTTGAGACTCTTCAGTCAGTATTGATAGAGGCGGAAAACATTCTGAATGCGTGACCTTTGACTGAAATTCCCTTAACACATGAAGCAGAAGAGCCTTTGACACCAAACCACTTTCTAATGGGATGCACAAATTCAACGCAAACCCCACACCCACCGGATGAAGCTATTTGCCTAAGGAAGCAATGGAGGATCGCTCAAGCCCTTAAGGATCGCTTATGGAAGAGGTGGATAGTTGAGTATCTCCCTCAACTCATCTGTAGAACTAAATGGCATCATAAAACAACTCCATTTCAAGTTGACGACTTAGTTCTTGTCATGGACACCACTGCACCGAGAAGTACTTGGAAAAAAGGAAGAGTCATAACGATGTTTGTCGGGAAGGATCAACAAGTCAACAAGTCAAAACTGAAGATAACGTTCTACGCCGGCCAACATCCAAGTTAATTAAGCTTCAGTTAAGTGGTGAATCCTAGGACGATTCACGGGGAGGGAGGATGTATGGATTTAGTATTTAATTTGACAAAAATATGTATTGTTATTGAAAAGAAAAGGGATTTGTTTTGTTATAAGCTGGTCATACTGGCAATGTGAAGAAAAGGTATGTGAAAAGTAGACGCAAAACGCAGAATAAAGATTGAAACCGAGAATTTTTGTGTATTTGACTGAACATAAGCTATTGACATCAATTTGTCCAAGTCTTACTTGTTTACGCATAACTTGATCAGGTCGATCGGACGTCTATATTTTATAGCTTCCATAGAAATGATTGTTAAAGGCTGTGAAAATATCACTTTTTTCTTGCCGAAGCTAGCTTCGTTTTTATTTATTTTCTTGCAATAATGTATTGTGCATTGTGTATTGTATAATGTGTATTTTCATTCTAATAGTAATATAACCATTAAAAATTTTATGGTTCACCTGGTAAATTTAGTTGTTAACGATTAAAATTACTATCTCCCAGGTCCGTCTATACGCAAACTCTAAGTTTGAAAGATATTGTGTTACAAATTTAAAAAACGTCTTCCTTTTCTTGAACACACGTGATCTCATATTCTACGTAACTATATAATATTGCCTTCTTCAAAACGATCGGAATATAAAAGGAAAATCGACAAAGCTTAGTAGTTTTTCAAAATATTTGAATTTATTTGTCACTACATAAATGTTAATTTTAACAGTTTCAGCTATGTATTCTACATTTTTCTTTAATCCTTTATCCACTTTTCTTATCGTCGACTTTATTACCATTAATATCTCAAATACATTGTAGCATTTGATTAAAACTAAATGTTCCCAGCATTTGAGTGCAGAGTAATATAACCACACAAGAATGCAATTGGCAGCCTAAGTGCTGGGTCGGCATGTCTGCCATGCGCGACCGCTTCGTTAATATGTGAGCATAATACTCTCTCTCTCTTATTTAAGGCTATATTGGAATTTTAATTAACAGAAACAAGAATGGAGGAAAACTTCGTCAAGTCGAAGTTTGTAACGATCCTGCTGTGCTGAGATAGTTCAACCAAAGACCAATATAAACTCCAAGATGCGTAACGCCATACGACTTTTTTGCACACGAATTTTTTCTGCTGTCTTTTCAACTGGCTTTTCGCTCTCTGCCCAAAAGCCAGCGAGAGAGCGCTCTAAAGCCAGCCGCTCTTTTGCGCGCATACTGCGACAGCCGACGAATGTATGTGAGCACATGTATTGACATGCGAAGAAATTCGCTGCAGCGCGCTGTCGAAATATACTCTTTATTTTAAAATTATAACACTATTAAAAATACTTATTTTGTATTGCCTTTATATTTGCTTTATTTACTAATTATTCGAATGTATAATATTTTTTAGTAATGATATCTAAGTATAAAAATCTAAGAATAAAAAAAAAAACATAATTTATTTCATACATGACTTCACATTGGAATAATTGTCATTAGGGTATTCAGCATGCGACGTGTGAACGATTTTTATTTTTTAGTAATGACCAAATATATCTAAGTATAAAAAAAAAAACATAATTTATTTCATAGATGACTTCACATTGGAATAATTATTAGGGTATTCAGCATGCGACGTATTTTTATATTTATTGTATTTTAAATATATGGATTAAAAAATATGTGGTATTTTTATATTATACGTATTATAATAACATTATATAAAATTATTATCATAATATAAATTAAATTTATATAATTATTTGTATATTAAATATTTTAATTATTTAGAAAAAAGAGAAATCCAAAGGGGAAACAGAATACTTATTTAAAATGAATTGTAAGCGACACCAAAAAATAAATAATGTTTTGATGAAAAATTAAAAAAAAATGGCATCGAAAAAACATTCTAAAATATATAACAAAACGCTTTCGACAACTTGGAAAAAAGTTATAAATATGTATGTACGTAATATTAAAAATAAATGGGATATCCTGTAGCTTAGTTTTATAATTAAGCATTCAATTCGTGTTGTTATAAATAGTTTAACTTTTTGTAAAATAATAATATTAGCTTTAAATATTTATTAGGCATACAAAAAAAACGATGGATAAATAAAAATTAATATCTGCATATCAAATTAAATGTTTCGTTTTATATACTTAAATTAATTATAAAAACATACATTTTAACACAAAACAAATAAAACTGCTGAACTAAATAAGAATAGATTTAAATGCAGATTGATAATATTAGATATGATGTTAATTATAAATACTTAAAATATTTTAAGTCATTAGATCAAAGTTTAATATATTTGAATAAAAATTAATTTAATATTTCCATTTTAATGTTAGCCATGGATTAAAAAATTAAGCGAAATATATTTAATTAAATATCCTATAAATATATTCAATTTATTGTAGTGTTATTGAATTACTCGAGGTCATACGTTGGTTATATTTTAATTTCTTCTATAACACAACGATTTATTCCACTTAACTTTCATCACACTTACACTCCCTGGGGAGTGAACCCGACTATGATAGGACTAGCTAGTTTCGTCTGCACGTCACCTCAGACTCATCAGCTATCTACGGGGATGGAAGCAGAGCGTCAGAAACTCCCCAATGTTACGATCAGAGAAGCTTTTTGGCAATTGTGAGTTGCCAAAGTTCATTGATTTTAACATAGGTGAAGTTCTGTCGTTAAAGCTTCTATCAGTGTGTGAAAGTTTTTCAGTGTTTTGTCTGTTGAAAAACCCTCGGTTTTTTCGATATGCACCCTAGTAAATACAACAAATAGTTGACGATTGTTTTAATTGCTGAATTTAGGGCGAGTGGATCCCTTTTGTTTATGTTGGTTTTGTATCGACCTTGTAAACAATAATTGTAGTGTTATTGAATTACTCGAGGTCATACGTTGGTTATATTTTAATTTCTTCTATAACACAACGATTTATTCCACTTAACTTTCATCACACTTACACTCCCTGGGGAGTGAACCCGACTATGATAGGACTAGCTAGTTTCGTCTGCACGTCACCTCAGACTCATCAGCTATCTACGGGGGTGGAAGCAGAGCGTCAGAAACTCCCCAATGTTACGATCAGAGAAGCTTTTTGGCAATTGTGAGTTGCCAAAGTTCATTGATTTTAACATAGGTGGAGTTCTGTCGTTAAGGCTTCTATCAGTGTGTGAAAGTTTTCAGTGTTTTGTCTGTTGAAAAACCCTCGGTTTTTTCGATATGCAGACTGGTAAATACAACAAATAGTTGAAGATTGTTTTAATTGCTGAATTTAGGGCGAGTGGATCCCTTTTGTTTATGTTGGTTTTGTATCGACCTTGTAAACAATAATTGTAGTGTTATTGAATTACTCGAGGTCATACGTTGGTTATATTTTAATTTCTTCTATAACACAACGATTTATTCCACTTAACTTTCATCACACTTACACTCCCTGGGGAGTGAACCCGGCTATGATAGGACTAGCTAGTTTCGTCTGCACGTCACCTCAGACTCATCAGCTATCTACGGGAATGGAAGCAGAGCGTCAGAAACTCTCCAATGTTACGATCAGAGAAGCTTTTTGGCAATTGTGAGTTGCCAAAGTTCATTGATTTTAACATAGGTGGAGTTCTGTCGTTAAGGCTTCTATCAGTGTGTGAAAGTTTTCAGTGTTTTGTCTGTTGAAAAACCCTCGGTTTTTTCGATATGCAGACTGGTAAATACAACAAATAGTTGAAGATTGTTTTAATTGCTGAATTTAGGGCGAGTGGATCCCTTTTGTTTATGTTGGTTTTGTATCGACCTTGTAAACAATAATTGTAGTGTTATTGAATTACTCGAGGTCATACGTTGGTTATATTTTAATTTCTTCTATAACACAACGATTTATTCCACTTAACTTTCATCACACTTACACTCCCTGGGGAGTGAACCCGGCTATGATAGGACTAGCTAGTTTCGTCTGCACGTCACCTCAGACTCATCAGCTATCTACGGGGATGGAAGCAGAGCGTCAGAAACTCTCCAATGTTACGATCAGAGAAGCTTTTTGGCAATTGTGAGTTGCCAAAGTTCATTGATTTTAACATAGGTGGAGTTCTGTCGTTAAGGCTTCTATCAGTGTGTGAAAGTTTTCAGTGTTTTGTCTGTTGAAAAACCCTCGGTTTTTTCGATATGCAGACTGGTAAATACAACAAATAGTTGAAGATTGTTTTAATTGCTGAATTTAGGGCGAGTGGATCCCTTTTGTTTATGTTGGTTTTGTATCGAACTTGTAAACAATAATTGTAGTGTTATTGAATTACTCGAGGTCATACGTTGGTTATATTTTAATTTCTTCTATAACACAACGATTTATTCCACATAACTTTCATCACACTTACACTCCCTGGGGAGTGAACCCGACTATGATAGGACTAGCTAGTTTCGTCTGCACGTCTCCTCAGACTCATCAGCTATCTACGGGGATGGAAGCAGAGCGTCAGAAACTCCCCAATGTTACGATCAGAGAAGCTTTTTGGCAATTGTGAGTTGCCAAAGTTCATTGATTTTAACATAGATGGAGTTCTGTCGTTAAAGCTTCTATCAGTGTGTGAAAGTTTTCAGTGTTTTGTCTGTTGAAAAACCCTCGGTGTTTTCGATATGCAGACTGGTTAATACAACAAATAGTTGAAGATTGTTTTAATTGCAGAATTTAGGGCGAGTGGATCCCTTTTGTTTATGTTGGTTTTGTATCGACCTTGTAAACAATAATTGTAGTGTTATTGAATTACACGAGGTCATACGTTGGTTATATTTTAATTTCTTCTATAACACAACGATTTATTCCACTTAACTTTCATCACACTTACACTCCCTGGGGAGTGAACCCGACTATGATAGGACTAGCTAGTTTCGTCTGCACGTCACCTCAGACTCATCAGCTATCTACGGGGATGGAAGCAGAGCGTCAGAAACTCCCCAATGTTACGATCAGAGAAGCTTTTTGGCAATTTTGAGTTGCCAAAGTTCATTGATTTTAACATAGGTGGAGTTCTGTCGTTAAAGCATCTATCAGTGTGTGAAAGTTTTCAGTGTTTTGTCTGTTGAAAAACCCTCGGTTTTTTCGATATGCAGACTGGTAAATACAACAAATAGTTGAAGATTGTTTTAATTGCTGAATTTAGGGCGAGTGGATCCCTTTTGTTTATGTTGGTTTTGTATCGACCTTGTGAACAATAATTGTAGTGTTATTGAATTACTCGAGGTCATACGTTGGTTATATTTTAATTTCTTCTATAACACAACGATTTATTCCACTTAACTTTCATCACACTTACACTCCCTGGGGAGTGAACCCGACTATGATAGGACTAGCTAGTTTCGTCTGCACGTCTCCTCAGACTCATCAGCTATCTACGGGGATGGAAGCAGAGCGTCAAAAACTCCCCAATGTTACGATCAGAGAAGCTTTTTGGCAATTGTGAGTTGCCAAAGTTCATTGATTTTAACATAGGTGGAGTTCTGTCGTTAAAGCTTCTATCAGTGTGTGAAAGTTTTCAGTGTTTTGTCTGTTGAAAAACCCTCGGTTTTTTCGATATGCAGACTGGTAAATACAACAAATAGTTGAAGATTGTTTTAATTGCTGAATTTAGGGCGAGTTGATCCCTTTTGTTTATGTTGGTTTTGTATCGACAATAATTGTAGTGTTATTGAATTACTCGAGGTCATACGTTGGTTATATTTTAATTTCTTCTATAACACAACGATTTATTCCACTTAACTTTCATCACACTTACACTCCCTGGGGAGTGAACCCGACTATGATAGGACTAGCTAGTTTCGTCTGCACGTCACCTCAGACTCATCAGCTATCTACGGGGATGGAAGCAGAGCGTCAGAAACTCCCCAATGTTTGGCAACTTTGGCAACTCACAATTGCTTCTCTGATCGTAACATTGGGGAGTTTCTGACGCTCTGCTTCCATCCCCGTAGATAGCTGATGAGTCTGAGGTGACGTGCAGACGAAACTAGCCAGTCCTATCATAGTCGGGTTCACTCCCCAGGGAGTGTAAGTGTGATGAAAGTTAAGTGGAATAAATCGTTGTGTTATAGAAGAAATTAAAATATAACCAACGTATGACCTCGAGAAATTCACTAACACTACAATTATTGTTTACAAGGTCGATACAAAACCAACATAAACAAAAGGGATCCACTCGCCCTAAATTCAGCAATTAAAACAATCTTCAACTATTTGTTGTATTTACCAGTCTGCATATCGAAAAAACCGAGGGTTTTTCAACAGACAAAACACTGAAAACTTTCACACACTGATAGAAGCTTTAACGACAGAACTCCACCTATGTTAAAATCAATGAACTTTGGCAACTCACAATTGCCAAAAAGCTTCTCTGATCGTAACATTGGGGAGTTTTTGACGCTCTGCTTCCATCCCCGTAGATAGCTGATGAGTCTGAGGTGACGTGCAGACGAAACTAGCTAGTCCTATCATAGTCGGGTTCACTCCCCAGGGAGTGTAAGTGTGATGAAAGTTAAGTGGAATAAATCGTTGTGTTATAGAAGAAATTAAAATATAACCAACGTATGACCTCGAGTAATTCAATAACACTACAATTATTGTTTACAAGGTCGATACAAAACCAACATATATTCAATTTAAATATATGTAGTTCGCTTTGTTTTTGTTTAACAATCATAGTGTATTCAAATCTATAAAACTTTATAGAAATATTTTTAAAATTAATCAAGCAGTTTTATATGTTTTGTATTAAAAGTTATGTTTTTAGCTTTAATTAAAATATGTAAAACGAAACTATGAATTAAATACGCAGATATTCATTTTTAAGGTATATAAAAAAGTTTTACATCAAGCGTCATTGCCATATATGTATACATAAATGCAATTTAAATAATCATCCTGTTCAATCATAGAAGTTCTTTTGACACACAATTAGTTTTTTAGTCTAGAAATGATTTCTGGACGAAAATCGTCTTCTCAAACGCACACATATGCACTTCCTTATTCGTGCAATTCTATTTTTAGATTTGTACGGTCTCAACTTTGTGCGAGCGGAGAGAGCGGAATTTTCGTCGCCACCAAAAAACGGGCTGCATATTGCAAAACCAATGTATGGGCGTTACGCATCTTAGAGTTTATATTGGTCTTTGGTTCAACGGTGTCCAGGTGTACGTTCCAACATTTTTTATTTATGTCAGGAGTGGTTGCTGTAAGAGTTGGATCCGGTGTTCCCAGAGTATGACACGTGCAGATTAAGTGAAACTGAAAGGTATTGCGTTTATTCAACTTAAATTTACAGAGTTTAAGACAAAGATAGTGCCACGAGACGGGTCCGTCCGTCGGCGTTGTCCTCTAGCGTCATCCTTCGGTTGTTGCGCAGCGGTTGGCGCCCTATGGGTGAGGAAGGTTATGAGAGAAAGCTTTTGGAGGCCACTTAGGTCTTCCAGGTTATGCGACGGGGTCCCTCTGGACTAGGCCAGGATATGTTTCCCCTTACGTGTAGGTGGGTACGTCCCGACAGCGTCCCTATGGACTAGGCCAGGATATGTTTCCCTTTACGTCTAGATACGTCCTGAGACCACTGAGGTCTGCCAGGGTGAGAGAAGGTTTGGATGCCACTTAGGTCTTCCAGGTGATGAGAGAAGGTTTTTGGAGGCCACTTGATCTTCCATATTATAAGAGAAAGTTTGGAGGCCACTTAGGTTTTCCAGGTTATGAGAAGAGTCGCACCCCACTGTGGATCTGCGAAGATTAGCTCGGCGAGCCGAGTGGGACCCGAGCGGGTGATCGACTCGGTGAACCGAGTGATGGCTTGAGATTGGAGTCGGCTGCCACTGATGGCGGCTTCGTCCCTCAAAGTGGGGAGTGGGTTGTGGAATCCCCAAGACCGTCTGTCACTGATGACGTTCGGTCTTTCTGGGAGTGGGTAAAGGGAGGCTAACTACAATGTATTTGGATGGGGTACTAGACCCTATCCTAAGAAAGCGACTTCACAATCAACTCCCAGAGAGGTTGCTCACTCCCAAGCGCAAGGCTCACCTTCTCTCTATCGCAGTGACTTTGAGGGGGAACAGGTGCCCTTTTTATACCCGTTGGCCCGATTAGTGTGGCCGTACAACGGCAAAATCCCTTGTCATGCGACTTAGCGCGTGTGGCCAGCTGGCCGGTGGTCAGTGTGCCCAGCTCTTCCCTTTGGCGCGCCCGCCTGACTATTTGACTTTCGCTTCATGCTTTTATTATTTAAACTTCATGTTATTCTCTTAACCTCGGCTTATTATTATATTAATGTTATTATTATATTATTACTAGCAGGGTGACCGCAGCTTCGCTTGCGATGTCTTATGTTTGCATTATACCTGTCTCCATACAGGAAGCTCTTAAATATAAAGACAATATTTTTTTAATAGTGCAATTTATGCAATGTTTATATCGAATAATAAGATTAAAAACTATGTTCGGTCATGCCGCAGCCTAAATAAATTCTTAAAGTTTCTAATCTTAACGTAAATTGAAATCTCGATGTTTGTTTTTGCCTTTTCTATTTGCCCTGCCTGGCATCTCTTTCAATTACTGTAATTGCTACTCCTTTTGAATTCCTTCGCCGATCGCTGCCTGGCCCTTTGTCCACGGCAAGCATCGACTTAACTTCAGTTTCGATTTTGTACTCGCTCGCTGAAGGCACGGTCGCAGATCTCCTGCCCATTCTCTTCGTTTATACTTTCGCTGTTAAAAGGCACAGACAAATCGCTCTGCCTGCCCAACCAAATAATCTTAAACATAAACTTTGTAATTAAGGCCTTGGTGTTTTTTAGAATAAAATTAGTGCATATTTAATTGAAATCTTGTGCGGTTTTATTTTAATTGGGAACCATCAAAGGTTAGCGTTAGTGAAAAAGCTCACTGACCCAACATTTTGGTGACCCCGACGTGATTTAAAAACAATAAAAACTAAACTGCAACCAAACAAATATTTTAATTTTCGTTCGTTTGATTGATCGCGCATATACATAACCTGCAAGTTCTATGTACATATACAAGCGCAAGCGGTAATACATAAACACCGCTAGAAACTCACATCGCACCCGCCCCGCGCATCATAGAGAACATTTTGGTTTCCTCTTTGTGCCTTCGTTCCCGCTTTGAAACGTTTTACAGCGGCGACCAAACGTTTTTGTTCGCGAGTTCGTTGTACCCCCTTCCACCGCTATATTGCCGTTTATGTGCAAATAGACGCACATACATTCCGTTAGTTTTCGGTGGTCAAGAGTTTTGGTACAGCACGCACTGCACAGTAGAATTTAATTATTTTGCGAGTGACAAAAGCTGAAAATAATAAAATAAATTTATTAAAATGTCAACCGAAACAACTTTAGCTGCTTCAGTTCAGGGAGTGAAGCATCTCAAATTGAAGGCTGAATCAATGCTTTCTAAGGCGAAATCCTCTGAGAAGGCCTTGACTGTTGAGAAGGCGATGAGTGATGAAGAATTAGAGCTTCGTGTTAAGCTCTCAGAGGAGAATAAGGCTGCATTGGCCCAGTTCCATGGCCAGAGCCATCTCTGGATTTCCATTCTGTGCCGGCTAAAAGATCTCATTTGCCTGAATTGAGATTGCCTGAATTGAGCAAATCTCTCTTGCTCGGTTGAGCAAATCTCAAATTGCATTCTGGTTCATGATTTACTCCAAAAATTAGATAGCAAAACTCAGGCCAATTGGGAAGAATCTGCAGCTATTGATGAAATTCCTTCGATTGATCAATTTACTACATTTTTGTCCAAGCGTTGTCAAAAATTGGAAAATGTAGAGCATACTGCAGCATCGTACTCATATAGTTCACAATCAGGAAGAAGCCGCAACAAAAGCATTTTAATTGCCACTAACACTTTTGGAAATGGATGTGTTGTGTGCGACAACAGTGGCCATTCAATTTATAGCTGTGGTCAATTGGCCAATTTGTCAGTGCAAGAGCGTATTCGAAAGGTGAAGGAATTAGCACTCTGTCTTAATTGCGTAAAGAAGGGCCATCAAATGCGCAATTGTAAGTCAGGCTGCTGTCGAACTTGCAGGTCCAAGCATCACACCCTTTTGCACCTTGGCACTCAGTCTTCGACCCAGGTTATGCGAGCTCCAGCTGCAGAACAAAGTACGCCAATTGCAATTACTTCAAGTACCACTTTGCTGGCTCAGAATGTGGATTCTAAAATTGTCTTTCTTGCCACTGCAGTCATAAGCGTTCAAGGTCGATCAGGTGCTTGGATCCCATGCCGTGCGCTGCTAGACGCGGGATCTCAAGTCCACATTGCATAAAACGAAGTCTACCGTATCAGTTGCAGGTCTTGAAGATGCTCGATTTGACTCTGAAGGAGTTTCCGTTTGCGTTAAGTTAAAGTCGCATACTTCTGTTTACTTCGCATGCCTATCTGCTCTTGTTGCTCCAGCGATTACCGGCAATCAACCCAGTTTGACCGTTAAGCCCGATGGTTGGAAAATTCCCTCGAATATTCAGCTGGCCGATCCGGATTTCTATAGATCTCGAAGAATAGATCTCCTTATTGGAGCAAGCATGTTCTTTGAGCTATTATCTGTAGGGCAGATTAAGTTGGCTGCTGGGTTACCCCTATTGCAGAAAACAAGGCTTGGTTGGATCGTTACAGGAGGTGGATCTTCTACTCTCAAGGCAACTGCATTACACGGCCAAGCTGTGCACCGTGAATTGGTTGCTGCTGAAGTTCATATGGAGGAATTAGTCCGTTGAGAGCTGTGGTGAAGGCGTGGTCACAGCCACCAAAGAAGAACTGGAGTACGAAGCTCATTTCAAGACCAACTTTCGTCGTTTAGACTTTGGTGAATATTCCGTACGATTACCTGCGAAGAACACTATTGAATTACTGGGTGAATCGTACAATCAAGCTTACGTCGATTTCTCAATTTGGAGAGCAAGCTAGAGCGCAAGCCAGAAGTCAAGGTCCAATATTCGGCATTCATTCGTGAATATTTGCATTTGAAGCACATGTCGGTCGTGCCCAGAAACTCCTTGAGTCTTTGCAAATATTTTCTGCCCCACCACTGCGTTTTCAAAGAAGACAGCACCACGACTAAATTGCTAGTCGCTTTTGATGGGTCTGCCAAAACGTCAAGTGGACATTCGCTGAACGAGGTTCTCATGGCAGGGCCTACCATTCAACAGAAGCTGTTCAACACGCTGTTACAGTTTCGGACTTTCCCTGTTGCATTGACTGGTGACATCTGCAAGATGTATCGGTGTGTTCGCGTGGCTGAACCCGATAGCTATCTTCAATGTATTCTTTGGCGTGACTCACCGGACCAGGAGGTGCAGGTATTCAAACTTGATACCGTGACTTATGGAACTAAGCCTGCAGCCTTTTTATCCGTTCGCGTGATGCATCAACTGGCGAATGATAAGAAGAGCACATTTCCAATCGGTTCTAAAATCATTTTGCGGGACTTTTACGTTGATGATCTGATCACAGGAGGCCAATCAACACAGGAAGTCCTCGAAATCATGTCTCAAACAACAAACTTGCTTGCACGAGGTGGCTTTAAGCTCAGAAAATGGTGTTCCAACGAGCGCGATGTCCTTGATAAAGTTCCTGACTCGGAAAAAGAAACATTCCTGAAGTTTGACGATGGAAGCGACTTTACCAAGACACTGGGTCTTGCTTGGGATCCTGCAGCGGATGTCTTTCGTTTTTCTTTTTCTCCCATACAGGTCTCTCCAAAGCCATGTAAACGGCTGGTGCTTTCCACAATTGCTCGCGTGTATGATCCGCTTGGTCTCATTGGTCCTGTGGTTGCCAAGGCCAAGATCTTCCTGCAACAAGTCTGGAGAGAGAAGTTGGAGTGGGACGAGAGCTTTCCTGAGGCACTCAACACATCATGGCTGAAGCTGTCATCTGACATTGGTCATACTCAGCAAATGAAGTTTCCTCGACGTGCGCTGCAACCAAATGGTGCTATTGAGATCCACGGATTCTGTGACGCTAGCATCGACGCATATGGAGGATGTATCTAACTCGTTTCAATAGCTGATGGCAAACGAGAAGTGCATCTGTTTTGCTCAAAATCTCGTGTGGCACCTTTGAAGACTCTCACTGTTCCCAAATTAGAGTTGTGCGCTGCTTTCTTACTGACTCAACTGATGCGGGGCGTACGCAACATGAAGCTCTTCGATTGCCCGTTTTTTTGCTGGTCAGATTCTGCTGTAGCTTTATCATGGACTAGCAAGGTGCCCGCAGCTTTGCTTGCGGTGGATAATTTTGAATGTAGATATGTCTGTATATTTTGCGGATAGCTCTCCACATCTGTATATTCCTTATTCGCATTTATCTTAAAGCTGGAGTTCTTATTTAAAAGTAATAGAGTATTAACTATATAATTTAGTGTAATTGAGGTTTTCTTTCTGTACACTTTCAGTTTTTAACTGAAACTAAAATGAATCCTCATTTCCACACCACCCGGAGGTAGGGGATACGGCGCGTTTTTATTTAAGATGGTTTCCCCAAATAGGCCTAGTCCACAATTAAAACATTTTTAATATATTCTTATTTTAAAACCTCTCTGTAAACAACATTCTTTGTTTGACCATCATGAGACAGGATCATAAGGCTCTTTGCCGAGCTGACTCTTGAACAGGCCACATAAAATTGGCCGTGGGAGAAACACTCGTCCCTAAGGTCTAATCCAGCTACTTTCAAAGTCTGTCCTTGTGATTTATTTATTGTTATCGCAAAACAAACCTTTACAGGAAACTGTAGGCGATTAAATTCAAAAGGTAAGTTTGATGACGTTAAGGGAATTCTTGGTATGAATACTGTATCTCCCTTGGCGCAGCCAGTATAAATAACGGCTTCAATAACAAATTTGTGAAGAGTTTTCACTTGCAATCTTGTTCCATTGCATAATTTTGGGGGTTTTAAGTTTCTTAATAACATAATTGGTGTTCCGACCTTAAGCGAAAGAATATGCAATGAGAGTCCAGCTGGATTCTGCTTGTTAAGAAATTCTACAGGATAATGTACAGCATTTTCTGGCTCAGTAACAGAGTCTATTGATTTTTATGTAACTTCCTCTCCGTTAAATGATTTTATTAGCTGATCATTAATTGAAGCAGCTCTGTCATTTCTTGGAGTTAAAATGGCTCGTTCTGATAACCAGACCAATGACTTATGTATGATTTCTGAAATATCAGGAAAAATTTTAGAAGTAAGCTTTTCCAATGTGCTTACTACAGTACCCCACCTTGATGACAATTTTATTTTGCCCTCAAGCGTCGGATAATCTCCATTTCCTATTTTAAGTAGAGTTTGGGCAAAAACACCGGCAGTTTCATCACCTAGTAAATGTACGCGCATATTTTTTGTAAGAGCCATTTTGTGTATTTTACACCACAAAAAGGAAGATTTTATGCAAAATTTTATCTCATCAGCCCTTGTTCCTCGGGGTACAACTGGGAGCGTTTGTCTAAAATCTCCAGCTAATAGAACGGTAATACCTCCCATTAATAAGTCATTGCCTTTTATGTCTTTTATCGATCGATAAAGAGCTTCAAATCCACCTTTATGAGCCATAGTACATTCATCCCAAACAATGAGTTTACAATGTTTAAGGACGAAGGCCATATTAGACTATTTGGAAATGTTACAATAAGGTGTTTCTATATTTATAAAATCAAAAGGAAGCTTAAATGCTGAATGGGCTGTCCGTCCTCCGGTTAAGAGCGTGGCCGCAATTCCTGAAGATGCAACAGCTAATGCAATTTTTTTATCTTGTCTAATTTTTGCCAATAGCAAATTTAAAAGAAACGTTTTTCCAGTGCCACCAGGAGCATCCAAAAAATACATTCCTCCGTTTCCAGCGTCAATGCTGTCTAAGATTGTTTTATAAGAGTTTTTTTGTTCAAGAGTAAGGGAATTTTCCTCGTTTCTTAAGCTTCATTGCATTCAAAATTTATTTCTCGCAAGTAATCAATGTTTTCCAAAAACTCTTTATCTCTAATTGCCTTGGGTAAACCATAACTTTATAAGACATCTCCGCCCATTGACAATATGAGATCTTCAATACAAATTAAACATTTATTAAAAACTTTTTCTATAAGTTCTGGATCTATATCGTCATCTATTTTAGATTTTAGTCTATACAATATATCTTCTGAAAGACTTTCCTTGTACTTATTCCAAAGAAGCATAGCATCAGATAACTGACAATGAGTTAACATAATTGCCAAGAGGTCACGCAATTTATTTGGAGACTGGCATAATGCTGCTTCTTCCAATGTGCAGTCCCAGTGCTTATCATCTTCTAGTGAGCCTAAAGCTTTGCAAGCCAATTGGATTGTTTTATACAAAACACCATTTACAGATTTTAAAAAGAGAATGATGTTGGACCCCGAACTTCGTGAAGTAAAAGTCTTAAATAATAACATTCACTATTTTTTGGATGTATTGTATACACACGCCCCAAAGTATTATCCTTTTTAACACCAGAAAACTCTGGTACATCTAACCCCTTCATTCTTCTTTGGAATTTTTTATTAGCCCAAATGTAATAGGATGGCACCTCATCAAAAAGAAGTGTTTTTGCAAACTTAAATGAAAACAAGAGAGAACGCTATAGTCGGGTGCCCCGACTATCAGATACCCGTTACTCAGGTAAAGGGAGTGCGAGGGAGATGGAGATAGAAACTTTGATCACGCATAACTTTTTAACGAATGGTCCGATTTGAAAAATTTCTTCTACATTTCGATAGGTATTGATAAACATAATAAAACTGCATTTTTACTTTTCCGAAATATTTAAATTTTTAAAATCGTATATAAGCGATTGTGGGCGTTAAAGGGGGCGTGGCACCTTTTTGAAACAAACTTGCGCTGCGTAGGAACTCCTAGAATCTGCATGCAAAATGCCAATCTTCTAGCTTTTATAGTTTCCGAGATCTCAGCGTTCATACGGACGGACAGACGGACAGACGGACAGACGGACATGGCTATATCGACTCGGATAGTGACCCTGATCAAGAATATATATACTTTATGGGGTCGGAAACGCTTCCTTCTAGCTGTTACATACTTTTGCACGAATACAATATACCCTTTTACTCTACGAGTAACGGGTATAAATAGAGGGATATCTTTCATGTATTGGAAACGATAAAATCCTCCATACTGCCTCTGAGCTACTTATAGATCGACCATTTTGGTACACATGGACCTCATCTTTAAGACTCTCGACTGCAACTGCCCTTGTTAACATATTTACAAATGTATTTAATAGACTTTACTGAGTTGCAATGTTCCACATTTATATGAGCTCCGAAGGTCCGCAAAAGCACGGAATTGTATGGCACAACCCAACGATTATCTACAGTTATACCATTAATTTTAACAGTAAGCCCGCCATCCATTGGGGATCTTCGCCGATTTTGCGGATAACCATCATTTTCTGTAATAGTTTCCTTAAGAAACTTTTTATGTCATTTTTTTGTGCATTTACCTTCTTTCATACATGGCGAATTAATATTTAATACACCACATGGCCCATGTATCATGTTAGTCTTAACAATCTCATGCAGCAAAGGATCCTTTTGTAAATCAGGAATTTCTGCACAAATGTAAGAATCGATTTGATTAGGCATAATTTTATTCTTTAACCATATAAGTATGTGTACGTGGGGGAGACCACGTTTTTGCCATTCAATAGAATACATGAAGCACTGCACTTCCGGCCTTTAACCAACAACGCCATTAAAGCCTTAACCTTCAAATGAAAAACTCGTGATATGATGTCATGTCGATCTTGAGGCTTTTGGCCTGGAAATAACTCATTTGTTATATCCTCCCATTTTGTGTTACATGTAAATGTAATAAAAAGATCAGGACGACCATAATGCCGAACATAACTCATGGCATCTTGTGTCTTTTCATGCAAATTAACTATAACTTTAATTAAAGATTCTAATTAATATCGTAAACAATTTATTTTGGCAGAGCTTGCTACTGAGTTCTCACGGGTTCTTATCTTATAAACATTTCCACCCTCGCAAACGGCGAGCCAAGCTTGAGACAGACGTAAACAAATTCCCCCTAGCTAGCCGCCAAAGGCCAGCCAAACTTTAGACTAAACATCCGTTAGAATCCCAACACCGCGAACCCTCTTTTTTTAGGCATCGCGTTCGCTTCCAAATTTTCCATGCTGATCACAGCAATCTTAATCGGGAATTAGCTTCGGAAACCAAGACTTCGGAAAATTACGAAGATAAACTTTAAAAGCTTCGATCCCGAGGCAACAAGGGAGGAGAACCAACTCAAGCTTGGGCAGTCGTGAAATAAATCTAAGAATGATTGTATTCTAAGTCTAAGTGAAGTTTATTTAATAAAAATTATATTTTTTTAAATACATTCGGTATCGTATTTGTAATTGGCGCCCAACGTGGGGGCCCGCGCTGTAAAAAATATCGAAATGAAATAAAAGATATTCGCGAGTGTTCCCATAAAAATAAATCATAGACCTGAAAATAAAAAAGGTTTCTATGTAAAAAAACAAAACGTACCGGATAAAAAAACCGGAGCATAAAGTGAAGATATTATTGTGCAGAGAAACAACTAAAGTGAAAATAAAAAAAACACAATTAAAAGTGCAAAAAAAAAAAGTTATTAAAAGTTATGTTTTTAGCTTTAATTAAAATATGTAAAACGAAACTATGAATTAAATACGCAGATATTCATTTTTAAGGTATATAAAAAAGTTTTACATCAAGCGTCATTGCCATATATGTATACATAAATGCAATTTAAATAATCATCCTGTTCAATCATAGAAGTTCTTTTGACACACAATTAGTTTTTTAGTCTAGAAATGATTTCTGGACGAAAATCGTCTTCTCAAACGCACACATACGCACTTCCTTATTCGTGCAATTCTATTTTTAGATTTGTACGGTCTCAACTTTGTGCGAGCGGAGAGAGCGGAATTTTCGTCGCCACCAAAAAACGGGCTGCATATTGCAAAACCAATGTATGGGCGTTACGCATCTTAGAGTTTATATTGGTCTTTGGTTCAACGGTGTCCAGGTGTACGTTCCAACATTTTTTATTTATGTCAGGAGTGGTTGCTGTAAGAGTTGGATCCGGTGTTCCCAGAGTATGACACGTGCAGATTAAGTGAAACTGAAAGGTATTGCGTTTATTCAACTTAAATTTACAGAGTTTAAGACAAAGATAGTGCCACGAGACGGGTCCGTCCGTCGGCGTTGTCCTCTAGCGTCATCCTTCGGTTGTTGCGCAGCGGTTGGCGCCCTATGGGTGAGGAAGGTTATGAGAGAAAGCTTTTGGAGGCCACTTAGGTCTTCCAGGTTATGCGACGGGGTCCCTCTGGACTAGGCCAGGATATGTTTCCCCTTACGTGTAGGTGGGTACGTCCCGACAGCGTCCCTATGGACTAGGCCAGGATATGTTTCCCTTTACGTCTAGATACGTCCTGAGACCACTGAGGTCTGCCAGGGTGAGAGAAGGTTTGGATGCCACTTAGGTCTTCCAGGTGATGAGAGAAGGTTTTTGGAGGCCACTTGATCTTCCATATTATAAGAGAAAGTTTGGAGGCCACTTAGGTTTTCCAGGTTATGAGAAGAGTCGCACCCCACTGTGGATCTGCGAAGATTAGCTCGGCGAGCCGAGTGGGACCCGAGCGGGTGATCGACTCGGTGAACCGAGTGATGGCTTGAGATTGGAGTCGGCTGCCACTGATGGCGGCTTCGTCCCTCAAAGTGGGGAGTGGGTTGTGGAATCCCCAAGACCGTCTGTCACTGATGACGTTCGGTCTTTCTGGGAGTGGGTAAAGGGAGGCTAACTACAATGTATTTGGATGGGGTACTAGACCCTATCCTAAGAAAGCGACTTCACAATCAACTCCCAGAGAGGTTGCTCACTCCCAAGCGCAAGGCTCACCTTCTCTCTATCGCAGTGACTTTGAGGGGGAACAGGTGCCCTTTTTATACCCGTTGGCCCGATTAGTGTGGCCGTACAACGGCAAAATCCCTTGTCATGCGACTTAGCGCGTGTGGCCAGCTGGCCGGTGGTCAGTGTGCCCAGCTCTTCCCTTTGGCGCGCCCGCCTGACTATTTGACTTTCGCTTCATGCTTTTATTATTTAAACTTCATGTTATTCTCTTAACCTCGGCTTATTATTATATTAATGTTATTATTATATTATTACTAGCAGGGTGACCGCAGCTTCGCTTGCGATGTCTTATGTTTGCATTATACCTGTCTCCATACAGGAAGCTCTTAAATATAAAGACAATATTTTTTTAATAGTGCAATTTATGCAATGTTTATATCGAATAATAAGATTAAAAACTATGTTCGGTCATGCCGCAGCCTAAATAAATTCTTAAAGTTTCTAATCTTAACGTAAATTGAAATCTCGATGTTTGTTTTTGCCTTTTCTATTTGCCCTGCCTGGCATCTCTTTCAATTACTGTAATTGCTACTCCTTTTGAATTCCTTCGCCGATCGCTGCCTGGCCCTTTGTCCACGGCAAGCATCGACTTAACTTCAGTTTCGATTTTGTACTCGCTCGCTGAAGGCACGGTCGCAGATCTCCTGCCCATTCTCTTCGTTTATACTTTCGCTGTTAAAAGGCACAGACAAATCGCTCTGCCTGCCCAACCAAATAATCTTAAACATAAACTTTGTAATTAAGGCCTTGGTGTTTTTTAGAATAAAATTAGTGCATATTTAATTGAAATCTTGTGCGGTTTTATTTTAATTGGGAACCATCAAAGGTTAGCGTTAGTGAAAAAGCTCACTGACCCAACATTTTGGTGACCCCGACGTGATTTAAAAACAATAAAAACTAAACTGCAACCAAACAAATATTTTAATTTTCGTTCGTTTGATTGATCGCGCATATACATAACCTGCAAGTTCTATGTACATATACAAGCGCAAGCGGTAATACATAAACACCGCTAGAAACTCACATCGCACCCGCCCCGCGCATCATAGAGAACATTTTGGTTTCCTCTTTGTGCCTTCGTTCCCGCTTTGAAACGTTTTACAGCGGCGACCAAACGTTTTTGTTCGCGAGTTCGTTGTACCCCCTTCCACCGCTATATTGCCGTTTATGTGCAAATAGACGCACATACATTCCGTTAGTTTTCGGTGGTCAAGAGTTTTGGTACAGCACGCACTGCACAGTAGAATTTAATTATTTTGCGAGTGACAAAAGCTGAAAATAATAAAATAAATTTATTAAAATGTCAACCGAAACAACTTTAGCTGCTTCAGTTCAGGGAGTGAAGCATCTCAAATTGAAGGCTGAATCAATGCTTTCTAAGGCGAAATCCTCTGAGAAGGCCTTGACTGTTGAGAAGGCGATGAGTGATGAAGAATTAGAGCTTCGTGTTAAGCTCTCAGAGGAGAATAAGGCTGCATTGGCCCAGTTCCATGGCCAGAGCCATCTCTGGATTTCCATTCTGTGCCGGCTAAAAGATCTCATTTGCCTGAATTGAGATTGCCTGAATTGAGCAAATCTCTCTTGCTCGGTTGAGCAAATCTCAAATTGCATTCTGGTTCATGATTTACTCCAAAAATTAGATAGCAAAACTCAGGCCAATTGGGAAGAATCTGCAGCTATTGATGAAATTCCTTCGATTGATCAATTTACTACATTTTTGTCCAAGCGTTGTCAAAAATTGGAAAATGTAGAGCATACTGCAGCATCGTACTCATATAGTTCACAATCAGGAAGAAGCCGCAACAAAAGCATTTTAATTGCCACTAACACTTTTGGAAATGGATGTGTTGTGTGCGACAACAGTGGCCATTCAATTTATAGCTGTGGTCAATTGGCCAATTTGTCAGTGCAAGAGCGTATTCGAAAGGTGAAGGAATTAGCACTCTGTCTTAATTGCGTAAAGAAGGGCCATCAAATGCGCAATTGTAAGTCAGGCTGCTGTCGAACTTGCAGGTCCAAGCATCACACCCTTTTGCACCTTGGCACTCAGTCTTCGACCCAGGTTATGCGAGCTCCAGCTGCAGAACAAAGTACGCCAATTGCAATTACTTCAAGTCCTTCTACCACTTTGCTGGCTCAGAATGTGGATTCTAAAATTGTCTTTCTTGCCACTGCAGTCATAAGCGTTCAAGGTCGATCACGTGCTTGGATCCCATGCCGTGCGCTGCTAGACGCGGGATCTCAAGTCCACATTGTGACTTCCCCGACTCGCTCACCAGTTGCAGTTGCATAAAACGAAGTCTACCGTATCAGTTGCAGGTCTTGAAGATGCTCGATTTGACTCTGAAGGAGTTTCCGTTTGCGTTAAGTTAAAGTCGCATACTTCTGTTTACTTCGCATGCCTATCTGCTCTTGTTGCTCCAGCGATTACCGGCAATCAACCCAGTTTGACCGTTAAGCCCGATGGTTGGAAAATTCCCTCGAATATTCAGCTGGCCGATCCGGATTTCTATAGATCTCGAAGAATAGATCTCCTTATTGGAGCAAGCATGTTCTTTGAGCTATTATCTGTAGGGCAGATTAAGTTGGCTGCTGGGTTACCCCTATTGCAGAAAACAAGGCTTGGTTGGATCGTTACAGGAGGTGGATCTTCTACTCTCAAGGCAACTGCATTACACGGCCAAGCTGTGCACCGTGAATTGGTTGCTGCTGAAGTTCATATGGAGGAATTAGTCCGTTGAGAGCTGTGGTGAAGGCGTGGTCACAGCCACCAAAGAAGAACTGGAGTACGAAGCTCATTTCAAGACCAACTTTCGTCGTTTAGACTTTGGTGAATATTCCGTACGATTACCTGCGAAGAACACTATTGAATTACTGGGTGAATCGTACAATCAAGCTTACGTCGATTTCTCAATTTGGAGAGCAAGCTAGAGCGCAAGCCAGAAGTCAAGGTCCAATATTCGGCATTCATTCGTGAATATTTGCATTTGAAGCACATGTCGGTCGTGCCCAGAAACTCCTTGAGTCTTTGCAAATATTTTCTGCCCCACCACTGCGTTTTCAAAGAAGACAGCACCACGACTAAATTGCTAGTCGCTTTTGATGGGTCTGCCAAAACGTCAAGTGGACATTCGCTGAACGAGGTTCTCATGGCAGGGCCTACCATTCAACAGAAGCTGTTCAACACGCTGTTACAGTTTCGGACTTTCCCTGTTGCATTGACTGGTGACATCTGCAAGATGTATCGGTGTGTTCGCGTGGCTGAACCCGATAGCTATCTTCAATGTATTCTTTGGCGTGACTCACCGGACCAGGAGGTGCAGGTATTCAAACTTGATACCGTGACTTATGGAACTAAGCCTGCAGCCTTTTTATCCGTTCGCGTGATGCATCAACTGGCGAATGATAAGAAGAGCACATTTCCAATCGGTTCTAAAATCATTTTGCGGGACTTTTACGTTGATGATCTGATCACAGGAGGCCAATCAACACAGGAAGTCCTCGAAATCATGTCTCAAACAACAAACTTGCTTGCACGAGGTGGCTTTAAGCTCAGAAAATGGTGTTCCAACGAGCGCGATGTCCTTGATAAAGTTCCTGACTCGGAAAAAGAAACATTCCTGAAGTTTGACGATGGAAGCGACTTTACCAAGACACTGGGTCTTGCTTGGGATCCTGCAGCGGATGTCTTTCGTTTTTCTTTTTCTCCCATACAGGTCTCTCCAAAGCCATGTAAACGGCTGGTGCTTTCCACAATTGCTCGCGTGTATGATCCGCTTGGTCTCATTGGTCCTGTGGTTGCCAAGGCCAAGATCTTCCTGCAACAAGTCTGGAGAGAGAAGTTGGAGTGGGACGAGAGCTTTCCTGAGGCACTCAACACATCATGGCTGAAGCTGTCATCTGACATTGGTCATACTCAGCAAATGAAGTTTCCTCGACGTGCGCTGCAACCAAATGGTGCTATTGAGATCCACGGATTCTGTGATCGACGCATATGGAGGATGTATCTAACTCGTTTCAATAGCTGATGGCAAACGAGAAGTGCATCTGTTTTGCTCAAAATCTCGTGTGGCACCTTTGAAGACTCTCACTGTTCCCAAATTAGAGTTGTGCGCTGCTTTCTTACTGACTCAACTGATGCGGGGCGTACGCAACATGAAGCTCTTCGATTGCCCGTTTTTTTGCTGGTCAGATTCTGCTGTAGCTTTATCATGGACTAGCAAGGTGCCCGCAGCTTTGCTTGCGGTGGATAATTTTGAATGTAGATATGTCTGTATATTTTGCGGATAGCTCTCCACATCTGTATATTCCTTATTCGCATTTATCTTAAAGCTGGAGTTCTTATTTAAAAGTAATAGAGTATTAACTATATAATTTAGTGTAATTGAGGTTTTCTTTCTGTACACTTTCAGTTTTTAACTGAAACTAAAATGAATCCTCATTTCCACACCACCCGGAGGTAGGGGATACGGCGCGTTTTTATTTAAGATGGTTTCCCCAAATAGGCCTAGTCCACAATTAAAACATTTTTAATATATTCTTATTTTAAAACCTCTCTGTAAACAACATTCTTTGTTTGACCATCATGAGACAGGATCATAAGGCTCTTTGCCGAGCTGACTCTTGAACAGGCCACATAAAATTGGCCGTGGGAGAAACACTCGTCCCTAAGGTCTAATCCAGCTACTTTCAAAGTCTGTCCTTGTGATTTATTTATTGTTATCGCAAAACAAACCTTTACAGGAAACTGTAGGCGATTAAATTCAAAAGGTAAGTTTGATGACGTTAAGGGAATTCTTGGTATGAATACTGTATCTCCCTTGGCGCAGCCAGTATAAATAACGGCTTCAATAACAAATTTGTGAAGAGTTTTCACTTGCAATCTTGTTCCATTGCATAATTTTGGGGGTTTTAAGTTTCTTAATAACATAATTGGTGTTCCGACCTTAAGCGAAAGAATATGCAATGAGAGTCCAGCTGGATTCTGCTTGTTAAGAAATTCTACAGGATAATGTACAGCATTTTCTGGCTCAGTAACAGAGTCTATTGATTTTTATGTAACTTCCTCTCCGTTAAATGATTTTATTAGCTGATCATTAATTGAAGCAGCTCTGTCATTTCTTGGAGTTAAAATGGCTCGTTCTGATAACCAGACCAATGACTTATGTATGATTTCTGAAATATCAGGAAAAATTTTAGAAGTAAGCTTTTCCAATGTGCTTACTACAGTACCCCACCTTGATGACAATTTTATTTTGCCCTCAAGCGTCGGATAATCTCCATTTCCTATTTTAAGTAGAGTTTTGGGCAAAAACACCGGCAGTTTCATCACCTAGTAAATGTACGCGCATATTTTTTGTAAGAGCCATTTTGTGTATTTTACACCACAAAAAGGAAGATTTTATGCAAAATTTTATCTCATCAGCCCTTGTTCCTCGGGGTACAACTGGGAGCGTTTGTCTAAAATCTCCAGCTAATAGAACGGTAATACCTCCCATTAATAAGTCATTGCCTTTTATGTCTTTTATCGATCGATAAAGATCTTCAAATCCACCTTTATGAGCCATAGTACATTCATCCCAAACAATGAGTTTACAATGTTTAAGGACGAAGGCCATATTAGACTATTTGGAAATGTTACAATAAGGTGTTTCTATATTTATAAAATCAAAAGGAAGCTTAAATGCTGAATAAGCTGTCCGTCCTCCGGTTAAGAGCGTGGCCGCAATTCCTGAAGATGCAACAGCTAATGCAATTTTTTTATCTTGTCTAATTTTTGCCAATAGCAAATTTAAAAGAAACGTTTTTCCAGTGCCACCAGGAGCATCCAAAAAATACATTCCTCCGTTTCCAGCGTCAATGCTGTCTAAGATTGTTTTATAAGAGTTTTTTTGTTCAAGAGTAAGGGAATTTTCCTCGTTTCTTAAGCTTCATTGCATTCAAAATTTATTTCTCGCAAGTAATCAATGTTTTCCAAAAACTCTTTATCTCTAATTGCCTTGGGTAAACCATAACTTTATAAGACATCTCCGCCCATTGACAATATGAGATCTTCAATACAAATTAAACATTTATTAAAAACTTTTTCTATAAGTTCTGGATCTATATCGTCATCTATTTTAGATTTTAGTCTATACAATATATCTTCTGAAAGACTTTCCTTGTACTTATTCCAAAGAAGCATAGCATCAGATAACTGACAATGAGTTAACATAATTGCCAAGAGGTCACGCAATTTATTTGGAGACTGGCATAATGCTGCTTCTTCCAATGTGCAGTCCCAGTGCTTATCATCTTCTAGTGAGCCTAAAGCTTTGCAAGCCAATTGGATTGTTTTATACAAAACACCATTTACAGATTTTAAAAAGAGAATGATGTTGGACCCCGAACTTCGTGAAGTAAAAGTCTTAAATAATAACATTCACTATTTTTTGGATGTATTGTATACACACGCCCCAAAGTATTATCCTTTTTAACACCAGAAAACTCTGGTACATCTAACCCCTTCATTCTTCTTTGAAATTTTTTATTAGCCAAAATGTAATAGGATGGCACCTCAACAAAAAGAAGTGTTTTTGCAAACTTAAATGAAAACAAGAGAGAACGCTATAGTCGGGTGCCCCGACTATCAGATACGCGTTACTCAGGTAAAGGGAGTGCGAGGGAGATGGAGATAGAAACTTTGATCACGCATAACTTTTTAACGAATGGTCCGATTTGAAAAATTTCTTCTACATTTCGATAGGTATTGATAAACATAATAAAAGTGCATTTTTACTTTTCCGAAATATTTAAATTTTTAAAATCGTATATAAGCGATTGTGGGCGTTAAAGGGGGCGTGGCACCTTTTTGAAACAAACTTGCGCTGCGTAGGAACTCCTAGAATCTGCATGCAAAATGCCAATCTTCTAGCTTTTATAGTTTCCGAGATCTCAGCGTTCATACGGACGGACAGACGGACAGACGGACATGGCTATATCGACTCGGATAGTGACCCTGATCAAGAATATATATACTTTATGGGGTCGGAAACGCTTCCTTCTAGCTGTTACATACTTTTGCACGAATACAATATACCCTTTTACTCTACGAGTAACGGGTATAAATAGAGGGATATCTTTCATGTATTGGAAACGATAAAATCCTCCATACTGCCTCTGAGCTACTTATAGATCGACCATTTTGGTACACATGGACCTCATCTTTAAGACTCTCGACTGCAACTGCCCTTGTTAACATATTTACAAATGTATTTAATAGACTTTACTGAGTTGCAATGTTCCACATTTATATGAGCTCCGAAGGTCCGCAAAAGCACGGAATTGTATGGCACAACCCAACGATTATCTACAGTTATACCATTAATTTTAACAGTAAGCCCGCCATCCATTGGGGATCTTCGCCGATTTTGCGGATAACCATCATTTTCTGTAATAGTTTCCTTAAGAAACTTTTTATGACATTTTTTTGTGCATTTACCTTCTTTCATACATGGCGAATTAATATTTAATACTGTAACGACCTGATTCTTTATTTCTGCTCGCTACGTAAACGTGCGGCTAGCTCAGAGAGGTTGTGAGTTCGTTCCACCAAATTTATATTGAGTGACCGCCCGTGACCAAAGGATAACGCCAGAAATGATTAGGTTGGTGCTGGTTTATTGACTCTCTAAAATATAGCCTTATCGCTATTATTCTGCTGCCCGTTGTCGCTGTCTCCGGCTGCGTTGCTCCTGGCTCGCTGCTGCTCTGCTCCTGGCGTGCTGCTGCGTCGCTCCTGGCTTACCGCTGCGTCGCTCCTGGCCTGCTACTGCGTCGCTTCGGCTTGCTGCTCCGGGTGACTTAGATCGGTACGATTCCGCCAAAACCCTGGATGTTATGCGAGCTTCCCTACCGGGGCCGGCAAGGTGTATCGCCTAGCAGGTGAACCGAAGTTACGCCTTATCGCCTAGCCACCTTTATCGCCTGGCTTCCGGAGTTCAGCCTGGACTTTGTCGGCAAGGTGTATCGCCTAGCAGGTAGAACAAAGTTCTCCCTTATCGCCTAGCCACCTTTATCGCCTGACACCGCGCAAGGACTCCCTAAGCTTGACTTTACCACGACCTTGCACCGTTGGATCTCAGCGTTGTAGCCTCAGCCTTGTAGACTTGTCGTCGTTCGGCGTCTCGACTTTGCGATCTTGATCCTTGGGCACTTCGGTTTCGATGTTTACTTATTTCGCGTTCACGCACTCGCTCTGATTCTCGCACTCGTACTGTCCCGGGCTGCGCTTGCGCCGTCCTTTTTATAGGCGCTGTAGGTGCCGTTATTTCCCTCGGTGTGTCCTCTTTAGGCGGGTCCGAAGTCCGCCAATTTACCGTATGACCCCGTTGCCCTTGCCGGGTGCGGGTCCAAGGTCCATCGAGGTTCCGTTAGTTCACGGTGTGTCCTCTTTAGGCGGGTCCGAAGTCCGCCAATTCACCGTTTGACCTCGTTGCCCTTGCCATATGAGGGTCCAAGGTCCGAATGTTTCCCGTTTGACCTGGATGCCCTTCATTTCTCCGGCTTTCTCGCCTCCTCCGCTGTTGCTAGGCCGATCTCCTGCATCGGGATTTGTGGGGAGTTTAAGACTCCTCACATTTCCCCCTTCCTTCGGAAATGTAATGAAAGTGGTGACTTTCCCCGCCCTTTATGTTTATACTACTCGAATTCCCCGCCTGACTTGCGTGTTAGATGTTCCCCAGACAGTTCCCCGAAAGACTTAACCTTTCCCTAGACTGTTCTCCTAAAAGACTTTACTCGTACAGCTCCTTGAAAGACTTGAACTTTCCCGTGACTGTTTCCCTTAAAGACTTTTCCATGCAGCTCCTTGAAAGATTATTTCCCCAGTTCCCAATTTCCCAGACAGTTCCCAGTTCCCCAGATAGTTCACAGTTCCCCAGATAGTTCACAGTTCCCCAGATAGTTCACATTTCCCCAGACAGTTCCCAGTTCCCCAGACAGTTCCCTGCGTGAAATTCGAATTTTCCCACCCAGACATTTCCCCAAACTAAAAGTCACCATTTCGTTTTCCCTCGGTCCGGCAACTCCCTGGAATCTCACCACGATCGCGTTTATCGATTGTGGGTTCCAGTGTTGCCATCGTCTTTGCCGTTTTGTTGTCTTAAGTTGCCTTTTGAACATAGCAATTACCAATCGTGCTACCCATCGATCGCAACTATCGATCGACCGCCTGACTCGGCGCCCCCGTCCCTATTCCCTATGTCCGGCAACCCGTTACCCAAAAGGTAAATAAACAAACCGATTGTGATTTTGTAAAACCATTAATGGTTTTTTATTAGCCCCTCAGGACTCTTACCACCCCGTTGGACACCCGGATGCGGTAGCGGACGCCGTCTACCACGATGAGTTTGGCCCAGCGGCTGCTACGGGCTCTCCTCTGCTGCCTGTTGGCCTCTGCTGCCACCCTGGGCGGCCACTCTTCCTCGGCCATCTCCTGCCAGCGGCTGCTGTCCGCCGAATGTTGGCGGGACACTGTCGGCCTGGCTGATGGCGACCGCGGCTCCGGGCACGATGTCATCCTGCTGATTTTGGGCGGCCGTGCGGCTGGCTCCCCTGGCGGCGGCCACACCCAGGGTCCCTTCTCCAGACCCTCCGGGTCCCCACCGAGCCGTTTTGCTGGCAACGGCGATGGCGTTGGCACCCACGGCGGCGGTGGAGGCGGTGGTGTCTCCGCTCCGTGCCGTGGTGCCTGGGATGGCCGTGGTGCCTGCGGCGGTGACGGTGGTGGCGGTGGCGGAGTTGATGCCCGGGGCGGCGACGGTGGTGGCGGTGGCGGTGCTGCTGCCCGGGGCGGCGACGGTGGTGGCGGTGGCGGTGCTGCTGCCCGTGGCGGCGACGGTGGTGGCGGTGGCGGTGCTGCTGCCCGGGGCGGCGACGGTGGTGGCGGTGGCGGTGCTGCTGCCCGGGGCGGCGACGGTGGTGGCGGTTGCGACAGCGGTGGCGACGGCGGTGGAGGCGTTTGCAGCGGCGGCTGCTCCGGAGGGCCTGGCCGTGCCCATATGGCTGCTTCTTCAGCCTCAGCTTCGTCCAGCCGCTTCTGCCACTCCCTGGCTGCTGCGGCTGCCCGGGCCACCGCCCGCTGCGCGAACACTCGCCGCACCACTTCTGCCCGGGTTGCGAATATACGCCTTGCCTCCTCCGGGCGGCCCGATGGCGCCGCGTCGCCCAACCGGATCCGCCCGAATCCGGCTGCGGCCCGCTTGATTCGGCGGAATGCCATCCGGGCCTTCGCCGCCCGACGTGGCTCGTCCTCCTCGTCCGAGGAGACCTCCGGACTCACCGTCTCCGTCCCGGTGTCCTCCTGGGCTTCCTCCTCCTCCTCCTCGGACGAGGACAGGCTGATGGTCGGCACCTCAGCCTCCTGCCCTGCCGACCGGACGCCGGTCTCCTCCTCCTCCTCTAGCTCCACGTCGGTGATCCGACCTTCGTCCTCCGTTTCTGGGTTCGGCGACGGGGACCGCGACACCAGGGGGGACGCCAGCAGCTGGAGTGCGGAACCTGAGTCCCGCCTCCATCTCGCCGCTGGCTGTTGCCCGGTGCTGCCTCCCCGCCCCTCTCCCTCATGTTGGCGACCTGATTTTAATAGGCCCGTCTTGTGGCGCTCGCGCGCTGACGAAACCTCGGTTTCCGATGGTTCCCGGTTCCGTTGTCCGCGGCGGCCTTTGGACTCTCCTTTGCTACGGGGCTCCGACGGGTCCGCTCTCTGGTGTGCGTTACCCGGTAACGGTATCCGCATCCTATGACCCTCCCTCTCCCGCTCTCGCGCTCCTATTGCATCTGTGTGAGTTCGATACTGTGTATCGTCCTCTCCCTCTCTTCGGAGTCACAGTGCGCCCCTGCTAAGTCCGACTTCGATGCTTTGTTTTGGCCATCAATTACTTGTTTTTTTAATTGGCTAACGTGGGCGGTTTTTTCTTTGCCAGAATTTTCGTGCCGCAACTTGCATATCACCGGCGAATTAAAATTTATTATCTTAAACGGCCCATCGTACTTTGGTGCCAATTTTGCGGCGAATCCTTCTGCAGCCTTGGACAGATGGTGTTCCTTAGCCCAGACTGTGTCCCCGATGTTTGGCTTCCATGGGCGTCTACGGAGATTGTAATGGCGTGCCTGATCCTGCGCTGCCTTTTCCATATTTCTCCTCACCAGCTCGAAGATTTCTTTTAGCTTCTTGGCGTTCTCGGCCGGAGTTTGCGTTTCCCTTCCTGTGCCGATTGTTCCTTCATCGTACAGTGCGCTGGGTAACCTAGGCTCTCTCCCTTGCGTAATAAAAGCAGGCGAATATCCTGTGGATTCGGCCACGCTCGTATTCACGGCCAACTGCAGTTCCGGCCACTTTTCGTCCCAAGTCCTCTGGTCTGCCCCTGTGAACTGGGCGATCATAGTTTTCACCGTCCTGTTGGCTCTCTCCGTCGGGTTTTCCTGGGGCGTGTATGGGGCCGTGAACTGGTGTCGGACGCCTAATTCACCCAGGAACTTTTTAAACGCCCTGCTGGTGAACTGAACGCCATTGTCTGTAATCAGTACCTTGGGCACGCCGTATCTTGCGAGGATCCGCTCGCGGATCGCCTTTTCCAGAGTTTCCGTCGTTGCCCTGCGCATTGGCACCATTTCGGTCCACTTGGAGAACCTATCTACCAGCACTAGCAGCATAGAATTCCCGTGTTTGGAGCGGGGCAGTGGTCCGACGAAATCTGCGCACACAGTGGCCCACGGCTCTTCCGGAACTTGGGTCAGCATTTTTCCGGCCGCCTGTAGTTGGCTTGGCTTATATCGTAGGCAGCTCTCGCAGTTTTCACATATTTCCTTATGTCGCGGTGCATTCCCGGCCAATGGTATCTTGCGGCGACTCTGGCAATTGTTTTCCGACTGCCCATGTGGCCGGCTGTCGGTGAGTTGTGGTTCTCCGACATTACCCGCCGCCTGGACCCAGTTGGCACGCATAGCTTCCAAGATGTGACATCCTCGTTGCCTGCTCTGTGCGGTATGTGGCGATATAGCTGGTCGGCTTCTGTCATGTAGTCTGGATATTTTTGGGGATTTTGGGAAATCTTGCTCCGCATATCCCTTATCCAGTTACACTCGCCGGTTTCCTTGTGCTGTTCCTGTGTTTTTACCCGTCGACACGTTTCTGGCAGTGGCTGTCGTGATAGTGCGTCTGCGACTATATTCAGCTGGCCCTTTCTGTACGCGATCTCGAAGTCATATTGCTGCAGTTCCAGCGCCCATCGTGCGATTCTTCCGGTTGGGCTCTCGATGCTATTCAACCATTTCAGTGCCATATGATCCGTGATCACTTTGAAGTGGTAGCCCTCCAAGTATGGCCTTAACTTGCGTATGGCCCACACAATTGCCAGGCATTCCTTCTCAGTCGCTGAGAAATTTCTCTCAGAACCATTTAGGGACCTACTGGAATACGAGATCACCCTCTCGCCCTGGTCGGAATTCTGTGTGAGAATAGCACCGAGCCCGTAATCACTGGCGTCGGTCTGCAGCACAAATGTCTTTGTAAAATCTGGGCATGCTAAGATGGGGTCTGCTATTAGCCTGGCCTTGACAGCTTCAAACGCCAGTTGATGGTCATCTGTCCATTCCCATTTTGTGCTTTTCCGGAGCAGGCTATTCAACGGATGCACCAACGTTGCAAAATCTGGCACAAAACGCCTGTACCACGACGCCACTCCCAAATATTGTCGTAACTCCTTAACGTTGGCCGGTGGTTTTATTAAGGCAATTGCCGACACCTTTTCTGGGTCTGTTCCGATGCCTTGGTCAGTTATGCGATGCCCCAAGTATTGCAGTTCCTTTCTAAAAAATTTGCATTTTTCCGCATTTACTTTCAAGTTGGCGGCCCTTAGTCTCCTAAACACTTCCTTCAGGTTTTCCATATGCTCTTCGAGCGTTCGTCCGATGACGATAATATCGTCCTGATACGCGAAGGCATGCGGCATCATTTCTGGTCCAATGACTTGATCCAATGCCCGCTGGAATGTTGCCGACGCGGAGTGTAGGCCAAATGGCATCACCTTCCATTGGAACAGGCCCTTCCCTGGTACAGTAAACGCCGTATACTGCCTGCTGTCTGCCTCCAAGGGGATCTGCCAATAACCGTCCTTTAGATCGAGACTGCTGATGTACTTCGCCTCTCGCAGCTGGTCCAGGATGTAATTTATCATCGGCATCGGGTATGCGTCCTTTATGGACCTCGCATTTATCTGCCGGAAATCCACACAAAGCCTCCACTTTCCAGTCTTCTTTCTCACCATGACTATTGGTGAGCTGTAGGGACTCCTGGACGGCTCGATGCACCCTTTTTCCAGCAGCTCGTCTACCTTGGCATTTATCTCACCCTGCATTTTTGGATTTTTAGGGTAGTACCGTTGTTTGACTGGTTGGTCGTCCTTCATGGTGATCCTATGTACGGCCACGTTGGATGTACCATTTATTCCTTCCAGTTCGTCCAACTCGGCTTTTAAAAATCCCTCCACATCCTTTTCCGCAAATCTTTTGGGTGTTTCAACTATTGCCACTGACAGTTTTTCCTCCAGCCATCCTCCTCGTCTATTCTTTGCCGGTATCGACGCGCTGTGTCCTGCGCACTCGACTTCGGCCCCGATTCTGGTGAGGAAATTCCATCCCAACACCAGTGCGTCTATCAGTCCTGGTAAAATCAGCAGCTCCATTGAAATTGTTTTCGTTCCCAGTCCAATTCTGGTCTCCAGCTGTGATCTTATTTCTCCACAGCGACCGTCTGCCATCCGTACTTGCCTTCTCGTGGGTCCGACCCTTCCTGCTGCCTGCAGCCTGTCCGCCAGCTCTTCGCTGATGAAACTCGCCGTGGCGCCGGTATCCACCGTGGCCTTTATCTTACTTTCACCTATGAGCACCGTGGCGGACAGTTGCATTTCTTTCTGGTCTGGTCTTGGCCTTGGCACTGGGTTGCTCTGCCCTTGCTGCTTGCGGGGATTGTTTTCCAGCTCGAATTTCTCCCGCTGCTGGTCGAGCTCCTCAAATTCGTCAGCCAGCGCCATCAATGTCTCCAAATTTCGGCATTCGTATGGGCGAACGAACATTCTGAGTGCCGGCGTGCTGTTCTCTTTTATCCTCTCCAGCGTTTCCTTGGTCGACATATTCAGTGGGCGCATCAGGGTCTGCATATCCACCATAAAGTCTTTGAAGCTCTCCCCGTAGGCTTGCTTCCTCTGTCTGACCTGATCCGCCAGCTTCGCCATGTATCCTCGGGGCAGAAAGAAATTTTGGAAGCTGTAGATGAAGTCTCCCCAGGTTTCCCAGTGCTGATTGTTGGCGATGAACCATTTCAAGGCTCTGCCTTGGAGCAGCTCCGGCATTGCTCGTGGGATCTGATTTATGTCGAGACCGTAAGTCACGACTGACCATTCTACTTGCTCCAAGAATTCCAGCGGTTTGTCGTTTCCGTCGTAGCGGAAATTCCACTCCCGGACCTGTTTGGCCACCTTCGCGTAGTCCTGGGTGTGCGTCCTGGAATTCTCCTTTCTTTCCCGGCTATTTTCCCGCTGCCGACTTGCGTGGCTTGCGATGCTCGACACATCCAAGCTCGCTATGAGGCCCTCGGCACTTGCGGTTGTGATTTTAAATTTTGGCGTGGGCATTTTCCGGAATTTCTTTTCCAGGACCGTTACCAAATCGGCGATGTCTGGCTCCTCTGCCGTCTGGTCGACGAAGTCTCCCAGCGTCTTCCTCATCGAATCGACTGAGCCCTCCAGTTCTATTCCTAGAACTTGGCTCACCTCGTCGAAGTCTTCCTTCCTGAGATTATAAATCCAGGACTTCCCCATCTCGGAACTTTTGTTTCCTTGGTCAGGACAATCACTCTTGGGCGCCAGATGTAACGACCTGATTCTTTATTTCTGCTCGCTACGTAAACGTGCGGCTAGCTCAGAGAGGTTGTGAGTTCGTTCCACCAAATTTATATTGAGTGACCGCCCGTAACCAAAGGATAACGCCAGAAATGATTAGGTTGGTGCTGGTTTATTGACTCTCTAAAATATAGCCTTATCGCTATTATTCTGCTGCCCGTTGTCGCTGTCTCCGGCTGCGTTGCTCCTGGCTCGCTGCTGCTCTGCTCCTGGCGTGCTGCTGCGTCGCTCCTGGCTTACCGCTGCGTCGCTCCTGGCCTGCTACTGCGTCGCTTCGGCTTGCTGCTCCGGGTGACTTAGATCGGTACGATTCCGCCAAAACCCTGGATGTTATGCGAGCTTCCCTACCGGGGCCGGCAAGGTGTATCGCCTAGCAGGTGAACCGAAGTTACGCCTTATCGCCTAGCCACCTTTATCGCCTGGCTTCCGGAGTTCAGCCTGGACTTTGTCGGCAAGGTGTATCGCCTAGCAGGTAGAACAAAGTTCTCCCTTATCGCCTAGCCACCTTTATCGCCTGACACCGCGCAAGGACTCCCTAAGCTTGACTTTACCACGACCTTGCACCGTTGGATCTCAGCGTTGTAGCCTCAGCCTTGTAGACTTGTCGTCGTTCGGCGTCTCGACTTTGCGATCTTGATCCTTGGGCACTTCGGTTTCGATGTTTACTTATTTCGCGTTCACGCACTCGCTCTGATTCTCGCACTCGTACTGTCCCGGGCTGCGCTTGCGCCGTCCTTTTTATAGGCGCTGTAGGTGCCGTTATTTCCCTCGGTGTGTCCTCTTTAGGCGGGTCCGAAGTCCGCCAATTTACCGTATGACCCCGTTGCCCTTGCCGGGTGCGGGTCCAAGGTCCATCGAGGTTCCGTTAGTTCACGGTGTGTCCTCTTTAGGCGGGTCCGAAGTCCGCCAATTCACCGTTTGACCTCGTTGCCCTTGCCATATGAGGGTCCAAGGTCCGAATGTTTCCCGTTTGACCTGGATGCCCTTCATTTCTCCGGCTTTCTCGCCTCCTCCGCTGTTGCTAGGCCGATCTCCTGCATCGGGATTTGTGGGGAGTTTAAGACTCCTCACAATACACCACATGGCCCATGTATCATGTTAGTCTTAACAATCTCATGCAGCAAAGGATCCTTTTGTAAATCAGGAATTTCTGCACAAATGTAAGAATCGATTTGATTAGGCATAATTTTATTCTTTAACCATATAAGTATGTGTACGTGGGGGAGACCACGTTTTTGCCATTCAATAGAATACATGAAGCACTGCACTTCCGGCCTTTAACCAACAACGCCATTAAAGCCTTAACCTTCAAATGAAAAACTCGTGATATGATGTCATGTCGATCTTGAGGCTTTTGGCCTGGAAATAACTCATTTGTTATATCCTCCCATTTTGTGTTACATGTAAATGTAATAAAAAGATCAGGACGACCATAATGCCGAACATAACTCATGGCATCTTGTGTCTTTTCATGCAAATTAACTATAACTTTAATTAAAGATTCTAATTAATATCGTAAACAATTTATTTTGGCAGAGCTTGCTACTGAGTTCTCACGGGTTCTTATCTTATAAACATTTCCACCCTCGCAAACGGCGAGCCAAGCTTGAGACAGACGTAAACAAATTCCCCCTAGCTAGCCGCCAAAGGCCAGCCAAACTTTAGACTAAACATCCGTTAGAATCCCAACACCGCGAACCCTCTTTTTTTAGGCATCGCGTTCGCTTCCAAATTTTCCATGCTGATCACAGCAATCTTAATCGGGAATTAGCTTCGGAAACCAAGACTTCGGAAAATTACGAAGATAAACTTTAAAAGCTTCGATCCCGAGGCAACAAGGGAGGAGAACCAACTCAAGCTTGGGCAGTCGTGAAATAAATCTAAGAATGATTGTATTCTAAGTCTAAGTGAAGTTTATTTAATAAAAATTATATTTTTTTAAATACATTCGGTATCGTATTTGTAATTGGCGCCCAACGTGGGGGCCCGCGCTGTAAAAAATATCGAAATGAAATAAAAGATATTCGCGAGTGTTCCCATAAAAATAAATCATAGACCTGAAAATAAAAAAGGTTTCTATGTAAAAAAACAAAACGTACCGGATAAAAAAACAGGAGCATAAAGTGAAGATATTATTGTGCGGAGAAACAACTAAAGTGAAAATAAAAAAAACACAATTAAAAGTGCAAAAAAAAAAAGCCAGAATACGCCAAATAATAAAAGTGAAAAATTACAATAATATATTAAATATAAATTATCCAGGAAAATAAACAATCGCAAAAAGTGCAAAACTACAAAAAATTATAGATATTTCCAATAAAAAAAATTAAAATTAAATTAATAAAATACTTACAAAACGCAAAATATAATAAAAAAAAGGAGGTGCAAAAATTAAATTTACAAAACGCAAATATAAAAAAGTGCAAAAATACAGCATCATTTTTAAAACAAAAAAAGAAATAAAATATATTGAAAGTGACACACACAAACAATTTGATAAAACCAAGAAGTATCAAGAAAAGGAACGAAACAAAATTACTGAGAGAAGACTAAGAAGACCCAGGACCCACCAGGACACAGAAGACAACAAATCGTGAGAGTAGAATTAGCATTATAAAAATATTTAAATAAGAAAGAAATTATTATCTACAATTCTAAACAATATTCAATATATATAAAACTAATCTTCATAAATAAACAAAGATTTTGCTAAAAGTGATAGATTAATCCTGGAAGAGTTAATAAACGCATTACAAAATTTTAAAATGATACAAATGGTCCGTCGACTAGCCGAAGCGCTAACAAACAAACACCCGAACAAACATTAACCACAGATTTAATTATCCGATTGATTGCTAGTAATGTAACCCCTTTACAAGACGAAATAAAAAATGTACGTACCCTTTTAGACTCAAGAGCTAATTTAGTAACCGAATATCAAGTCGAACAGATTGACGATAACATAACTTGCGACGAAACTTTGGAGGTAGTAAAATCCGTTCCCCAGTTTTCCGGAAGTTTAGAAAATTATGTGGGCTGGCGGGAAGCCGCTGAAACCGCAATGGGATTATACCTTCGTAAAAGCCGCAGGTATTTTGTAGCTTTAACCATTTTAAGAAATAAGATAATAGGAAAGGCAAATTATGCCTTAACAAATCACTGAACGGTGTTAAACCTCGACGCAATTTTAGCCAGGCTCGACTTCGTCTTTAGCGACAAAAGACCTATGCACATAATTGAACAGGAACTAAGCGTCCTTACACAAAATAAATTCTCAGTTATGGACTTTTATAATTTGGTTAATAAAAAATTAACCTTACTAATAAATAAAACCATAATGACTTACGGGAAAGAAAATCCCATAACCACAGAAACAAACCTCAGACATAGGCAAAATGCCTTGAGAGTGTTTATAACTGGCCTAAACGGCTCAATTTCCGGCATGTTATTTTCCCTTAACCCTCCAGACTTGCCAAACGCATTAGCCAGAGTGCAAGAAATGAAAAGCAACCAGATGAGGGCACAATTTGCTTATCGTTTTAGCGCTCCTCAACGCCGCTTTAACGAAAACCCACGAACTTCATATGATTCATATTATAAATTTGACAACAATAATCAGGGCAATCAATTGCGCCTGAATAGAACCAATGATAATATTCAAAATTATCAAGGGCAAAATGCCAACTACCAATACACTAACAAACATGGCTATCAAAATAATAGTTATCAAAATAATAATAACCCTCAAATTACTAATAGCTATAAAAATAGCTATAAAACTATAAAAATACTAATAGTTATCAAAATCATAATAACTATCAGTATAACAACGCTCGGTTCAATTCAAACCCAACTAATAATGTTTGGACACAAGCGAATAATACTTATCAAAACAGGAGTGAGCCAATGGAAGTGGACGCCAGCATCCAATTCCAAAATAAAAATTATAATCCTAATAACCAATCATTTCCCAAAGGCTGGCAGTACCAAAACAAAAATAATAATTTCCAAACAAACTCCTATAACCAAGAAAGAAAACCATTTCAACAAGCAGAACAGCCAGTTAAGCGCACACAAGTTGAGTCATCAGCTCAAGCAAAAAACAAACAAATGCGCATAAATAATATTCAAGAGGACCATTTTTTAGAAAAACAATAGGCCTGACACACATTTTTCGGCAGGACAAGAAAATAAATAAAAAATTGAATATTTTAATAGACACAGGAGCTACAGCCTGTTATATAAAAAAAGGCATTTACCAAAACGGGATAGAATTACCTATTTATAAGAGAGACTATCCACAGTCAATGGATACTCAATAATTAAAATATACCACTACATAACAATTTTTCAAACAAAACACATATTTTATGAAATAGAAGGTTTAAAAGCAGATTTAATAATAGGATATAATTTACTAAGAAAGATAGGAGCAGTTATTGACATAAGCAATAATACAATAAAATATAATGGGAAAACGGAACAATTGCATTATGAAGAAAAATTAAACTTATTATAATCAAATAATGAAACAACCATACTTCCCCTAAAAAAATATATACTAGATAGATATTTTAACCATGAAAGTTTTTCGAATAAAAATACAGCTAGCATAGAGAGTTTGGGGTATATAAACCCGAACAAGCCATTAATGTCAATTCCGACACAATCAGTTTGGGACAATCAAGTTCCGAACGCGCCGTCGACGATATTTCCGTCACAGATGAGTCAAACAGTTTGGGATCTTCAGATTCCGACCACGCAGTAGATGTCAAGCTCGACATAAACAAAATAAACATTTCAGAAGACGAAAATATAGGTAGCAACTTCGACAATACCCTCGATATTAATAATTTAGAAAACACTACAGACGAAACAATAATAACCAATTATACAGAAAATATAGTAAATACTATAAAAAAAGTACACTCAGAAATAAATACGAATCTTCCATTCCGAACAGATGTTCGATGCGAGATAGACACAATTAATGACAAACCAATTTATTCAAGACAGTACCCATATTCACAAGCAGTAAATGGGTTTGTGAATCAGGAAATAAGTCGTATGCTTGAAGACGAAATCATTAGACCCAGCAAAAGCCCTTATAATTCGCCTATGATTGTAGTATCAAAGAATGGTACTAATGAAGACGGCACCCCCAAACAGGATCCGTCGGTTATTTTATCTAACCTAGGAAAGGCTAAATATTTTAGTACGATAGACTTAGAATAAGGTTTCCATCAAATCTTGATGAAAGAATCAGACGTAGAAAAAACTTCATTTTCCATTAACAACGGAAAATACGAATTCATAAGAATGCCATTCGGGCTTACAAATGCGCCCAGAATATTCCAGAGAGCAATGGACGATATACTTAGAGAACATATTGGAAAATTCTGCCATGTTTACATGGACGATATAATTATTTTTTCTCTCTCCCTCAAAACACATTTAAATGACCTCAATTCGATAATTAACATTCTACACGAAGCCAATATGAAAATATCACTAGAAAAATCCCAATTTTTTAAAATGGAAACATCATTTCTAGGATATGTAGTATCACAGAACGTTATTAAAACCGACCCTCAAAAAATAGAAACCATATCGAAATATCATTTTCCCAAAAATATCAGAGAGCTCCGTAGCTTCCTGGGACTCACAGGATACTATAAAAAATTCGTAAAAAATTACGCGTCCATTGCCAATCCCCTAACCAGATTTTTAGAAGGCTCCAATGGAAAAACTTCAAAGAGAATGTCAAAGAATGTCTCAATTACTCTCGATGATCCGGCAATCCAGGCCATTAACGAACTAAAAGAACAACTAATTAGCTACATAGAACTAGTTCAACCAGATTACACAAAAAAATTTACATTAACAACAGACGCCTCTGATTTAGCTATAGGAGCAGTGCTCTCCCAAAGCGGAAGCCCAATTACCTTTATATCTAAGACACTCAATAAAACCGAAAGAAATTACGCTACCAATAAAAAGAACTTCTAGCGATAGTTTGGGCACTAAAAAACTTAAGAAATTATTTATACGGAGTATCAGGACTAGAAATAGATACGGACCATCAACCGCTCTCTTACGCTATTTCGGATAAAAACCCAAATGTTGAATTAAAAAGATGGTTTAATTACATAGAAAGTTTTAACCCAAAAATTATATATAAGCCTGGTACTACTAATGTAGTAGCGGATGCCCTTTCTAGAATCGAAATAAATAATATAACAGAAGAAGAGAATGAAGAATCCACGGATTCTGGCACTCAACATTCAGCCGAAAGCAGCTTTGATAACATAATTAACGAAACAAAAAAACCCCTTAATCAGTTTAAACAACAACTTCTATTAGCAAAAGGAAACTTTACAATACATGAACAAATCAATGTCTTCGATAACAGAAGGCATATCATAGAATATGACCAACCAGAAAATTTAATTACAATTCTAAAAGAATTTCTACAACCGAATATTAGCACCGGAATCCACTGCACCCCTGAAGTATTGTACAAAATTCAAATTCCACTAAAAGATAATTTTACAAATAAATTTCTATACACAAAAATTTTCGTTCAAGATATAACAAATAACGAAGATAAAGCAATAATAATAGAGGAAACCCATTGTCGAGCTCACAGAGGATTAGATGAGAATTATAAACAAATCAGCAGGCCTACTATTGGCCAAACTTATACAAAAAATTAAAGGAATATATCACGAATTGCGAAATTTGTAATACAAATAAATACAACAGAAATCCAACACAAATCCCTATCGGAGAAGCTCCAATTCCAAAAATAGAAGGTCAAAATTTACATATTGATATTTATTACGCACAAAATCTAACGTTTTTAACTTGCATCGATTCATACTCTAAATACCTCGTTGTTACAGAAATTAGTAACAAAAAAAACATTGACTCAAAAGTATACGAATTACTTCAAACATTTCCACTAGTAAAAACAATTATGACAGATAACGAGCCGAGTTTCGTATCGGCACAGTTTAAATCCTTTTTACAACGTTCTGGAAAATCAATTTATTATACAGACCCTAGACATAGCCTATCAAACGGACAAGTTGAAAGAGTTCATTCAACCTTAACAGAAATAGCTCGTTGTATTAAAGACGAGTACCGCCTCCTAGATTATTCTGAAATTATTATAAGAGCAGCAAAAAATTACAATTTGACAATTCACTCAGTAACAAATCAAAAACCTTATGACATCTTGTTTAATAAAATAAATCATAGCGTCTTACCAGTCAAATTACAGATAGCACAAACTAAAATGTTAGATCATCAAAATAAAAATAGATTACAAAAAAATTATCACGTAGGAGAAGTAGTATACGAAAAAAGATTCGGAGAGAGAAACAAACTAGGTCCAAGATTCAAAAAACAAGTTGTTCAGGAAAACTTACCAAACAAAGTAATAATTAATAATAAAAAAAGAGTTATTCACAAAGATATTATTAAATAATTCATCTCTTACAGACGATGGAAATCCCATTTGTCATCGCTATTTTGATTACTTTTTGCCTCTCGGAAATTATTGACTACACTAACAACGAGTATTTACTACTTAAAAACGAAAACGATGTAATGACTTACGACTCCTTTGAGGACCTATTCCATATTACTAATTTAAGTTTTTACAAAGAAATAATTCAAATTGAAAATAATATTAGTAATAAAAGTCCGAATTCTGAATTAGAATGGACATTGCACAAAATTTAAACATTATTAAAATCCTCATGTCCCAACTATTACCATCTAGAAATAAAAGGGGTATTAACGAATTGGTAACCGTATGGAAGTGGCTATCAGGTACACCCGACCATGACGACTTAATAAGAATTGAAAATAAAATTAACGAACTTACAGAAAACAATAACAAACAACTTACAATAAACTCACGAATATTTCAGCAAGTACAATTAATCACCAAAACCCTTGATTCAATCATTTTTAAAAAAGAAACAAAAGTAAGACAACATCGTCTGAAATTAATTACACTCGATATTCAAAATTTAATCGATACTATCACTTTAGCAAAAGTCGACGTTTTCAATACAAAAATTTTAAATGAAAAAGACATAAAAGAAATCTTTAGACATGAAAATAAACCAATTGTACTATCAGATTTACTAGACATTTCAACATTCAAAATAGTAAAAAACCAAGATTTACTTATAATATATATAAAATACCCAATAATTAATAATATTTGTAGTTTGTATACATCAAGGGCAATTGCCCAAAAGAATGGAAAATTAATAATAGACGATACGACAGCGTATTGCAACGGAATATTTTATAAGATAACAAATTTTAAAAAAGAAATATTTAATAATTATTGTAAACTTTCTAATGAGAGTTCCTGTTTCATAAATTTATTAAATGGAAAATAAGCAAACTGTTCAAAAATTAGGGAAAAAAATAAAAACTTTGAAAATTTAGATGATGGCGCCATTCTCCTCACCGGAGAAAACATTGTTAACGAGACAAAATTAAACGGCGCATTTCTGATTTTATTTAATGAAAGCATCGTCATTAATAACGTAAAATACATTAATGAAAAGCAAAAAATGTTAGAATACATAACACAATATAAATATAATACTTATATGATCACAGACTACATCTTCTCAAACGATTCCGAATTAAGTTAAGATAACATAAACATCATAAATCCATTTTTAAAAATCGGAAATACAAAAATACCCCTAGAGCTAATATTGTTAATATTAATAATTACCTCCTTAATCATATACAAATCACCCAAAATCTTAAACAAAATAATACAACATATTCAAAAAAAAACGCACTAAAACAAAAATAGAAATAGAAATCCCAGAACCCGAAAATACAATTGAAACCATTACAGAGAATCAACCCGAAAATAATATAGAAATAACATTTGCTGAACTTAACAATAGAATCTCCTCCCTCGCATCACACTTGTAATAAAACGGGACGATTCATCTTAGGAGGGGGAGAATTAACTATAACTTTAATTAAAGATTCTAATTAATGTCGTAAACAATTAGAAACCAAAAAATAGAAACCATATCGAAATAACATATTCCCAAAAATATCAGAGAGCTCCGTAGCTTCCTGGGACTCACAGGATACTATAGAAAATTCGTAAAAAATTACGCGTCCATTGCCAATCCCCTAACCAGATTTTTAAAAGGCTCCAATGGAAAAACTTCAAAGAGAATGTCAAAGAATGTCTCAATTACTCTCGATGATCCGGCAATCCAGGCCATTAACGAACTAAAAGAACAACTAATTAGCTACATAGAACTAGTTCAACCAGATTACACAAAAAAATTTACATTAACAACAGACGCCTCTGATTTAGCTATAGGAGCAGTGCTCTCCCAAAGCGGAAACCCAATTACCTTTATATCTAAGACACTCAATAAAACCGAAAGAAATTACGCTACCAATAAAAAAGAACTTCTAGCGATAGTTTGGGCACTAAAAAACTTAAGAAATTATTTATACGGAGTATCAGGACTAGAAATACATACGGACCATCAACCGCTCTCTTACGCTATTTCGGATAAAAACCCAAATGTTGAATTAAAAAGATGGTTTAATTACATAGAAAGTTTTAACCCAAAAATTATATATAAGCCTGGTACTACTAATGTAGTAGCGGATGCCCTTTCTAGAATCGAAATAAATAATATAACAGAAGAAGAGAATGAAGAATCCACGGATTCTGGCACTCAACATTCAGCCGAAAGCAGCTTTGATAACATAATTAACGAAACAAAAAAACCCCTTAATCAGTTTAAACAACAACTTCTATTAGCAAAAGGAAACTTTACAATACATGAACAAATCAATGTCTTCGATAACAGAAGGCATATCATAGAATATGACCAACCAGAAAACTTAATTACAATTCTAAAAGAATTTCTACAACCGAATATTAGCACAGGAATCCACTGCACCCCTGAAGTATTGTACAAAATTCAAATTCCACTAAAAGATAATTTTACAAATAAATTTCTATACACAAAAATTTTCGTTCAAGATATAACAAATAACGAAGATAAAGCAATAATAATAGAGGAAACCCATTGTCGAGCTCACAGAGGATTAGATGAGAATTATAAACAAATCTGCAGGCTATACTATTGGCCAAACTTATACAAAAAATTAAAGGAATATATCACGAATTGCGAAATTTGTAATACAAATAAATACAACAGAAATCCAACACAAATCCCTATCGGAGAAGCTCCAATTCCAAAAATAGAAGGTCAAAATTTACATATTGATATTTATTACGCACAAAATCTAACGTTTTTAACTTGCATCGATTCATACTCTAAATACCTCGTTGTTACAGAAATTAGTAACAAAAAAAACATTGACTCAAAAGTATACGAATTACTTCAAACATTTCCACTAGTAAAAACAATTATGACAGATAACGAGCCGAGTTTCGTATCGGCACAGTTTAAATCCTTTTTACAACGTTCTGGAATATCAATTTATTATACAGACCCTAGACATAGCCTATCAAACGGACAAGTTGAAAGAGTTCATTCAACCTTAACAGAAATAGCTCGTTGTATTAAAGACGAGTACCGCCTCCTAGATTATTCTGAAATTATTATAAGAGCAGCAAAAAATTACAATTTGACAATTCACTCAGTAACAAATCAAAAACCTTATGACATCTTGTTTAATAAAATAAATCATAGCGTCTTACCAGTCAAATTACAGATAGCACAAACTAAAATGTTAGATCATCAAAATAAAAATAGATTACAAAAAAATTATCACGTAGGAGAAGTAGTATACGAAAAAAGATTCGGAGAGAGAAACAAACTAGGTCCAAGATTCAAAAAACAAGTTGTTCAGGAAAACTTACCAAACAAAGTAATAATTAATAATAAAAAAGAGTTATTCACAAAGATATTATTAAATAATTCATCTCTTACAGACGATGGAAATCCCATTTGTCATCGCTATTTTGATTACTTTTTGCCTCTCGGAAATTATTGACTACACTAACAACGAGTATTTACTACTTAAAAACGAAAACGATGTAATGACTTACGACTCCTTTGAGGACCTATTCCATATTACTAATTTAAGTTTTTACAAAGAAATAATTCAAATTGAAAATAATATTAGTAATAAAAGTCCGAATTCTGAATTAGAATGGACATTGCACAAAATTTAAACATTATTAAAATCCTCATGTCCCAACTATTACCATCTAGAAATAAAAGGGGTATTAACGAATTGGTAACCGTATGGAAGTGGCTATCAGGTACACCCGACCATGACGACTTAATAAGAATTGAAAATAAAATTAACGAACTTACAGAAAACAATAACAAACAACTTACAATAAACTCACGAATATTTCAGCAAGTACAATTAATCACCAAAACCCTTGATTCAATCATTTTTAAAAAAGAAACAAAAGTAAGACAACATCGTCTGAAATTAATTACACTCGATATTCAAAATTTAATCGATACTATCACTTTAGCAAAAGTCGACGTTTTCAATACAAAAATTTTAAATGAAAAAGACATAAAAGAAATCTTTAGACATGAAAATAAACCAATTGTACTATCAGATTTACTAGACATTTCAACATTCAAAATAGTAAAAAACCAAGATTTACTTATAATATATATAAAATACCCAATAATTAATAATATTTGTAGTTTGTATACATCAAGGGCAATTGCCCAAAAGAATGGAAAATTAATAATAGACGATACGACAGCGTATTGCAACGGAATATTTTATAAGATAACAAATTTTAAAAAAGAAATATTTAATAATTATTGTAAACTTTCTAATGAGAGTTCCTGTTTCATAAATTTATTAAATGGAAAATAAGCAAACTGTTCAAAAATTAGGGAAAAAAATAAAAACTTTGAAAATTTAGATGATGGCGCCATTCTCCTCACCGGAGAAAACATTGTTAACGAGACAAAATTAAACGGCGCATTTCTGATTTTATTTAATGAAAGCATCGTCATTAATAACGTAAAATACATTAATGAAAAGCAAAAAATGTTAGAATACATAACACAATATAAATATAATAATTATATGATCACAGACTACATCTTCTCAAACGATTCCGAATTAAGTTAAGATAACATAAACATCATAAATCCATTTTTAAAAATCGGAAATACAAAAATACCCCTAGAGCTAATATTGTTAATATTAATAATTACCTCCTTAATCATATACAAATCACCCAAAATCTTAAACAAAATAATACAACATATTCAAAAAAAAACGCACTAAAACAAAAATAGAAATAGAAATCCCAGAACCCGAAAATACAATTGAAACCATTACAGAGAATGAACCCGAAAATAATATAGAAATAACATTTGCTGAACTTAACAATAGAATCTCCTCCCTCGCATCACACTTGTAATAAAACGGGACGATTCATCTTAGGAGGGGGAGAATTAACTATAACTTTAATTAAAGATTCTAATTAATGTCGTAAACAATTTATTTTGCCAGAGCTTGCTACTGAGTTCTCACGGGTTCTTATCTTATAAACATTTCCACCCTCGCAAACGGCGAGCCAAGCTTGATACAGACGTAAACAAATTCCCCCTAGCTAGCCGCCAAAGGCCAACCAAACTTTAGACTAAACATCCGTTAGAATTCCAACACCGCGAACCCTCTTTTTTAGGCATCGCGTTCGCTTCCAAATTTTCCATGCTGATCACAGCAATCATAATCGGGAATTAGCTTCGGAAACCAAGACTTCGGAAAATTACGAAGATAAACTTTTAAAGCTTCAATCCCGAGGCAACAAGGGAGGAGAACCAACTCAAGCTTGGGCAGTCGTGAAATAAATCTAAGAATGATTGTATTCTAAGTCTAAGTGAAGTTTATTTAATAAAAATTATATTTTTTTAAATACATTCGGTATCGTATTTGTAATTTGCATATATCGAGGTGAATCTGTAAAAGTAGATGGCAAAATAATCATTTGACCAAGTTGAGCCACATCCGCATCACCCCTACCAATAGCATCTTGAAGATGAATATAACTTTCTGCTCTCAACTTTTTTTGATTTGCTCGAATAAAATTAAGCCGCTCTGTTTCAATTTTTGCATACATATCAACCAAAAATTGATTAAACAGAGCTCTAAAATAATGCAAGTGATTGGCTTCACTTTCTCTAAGCATTATTCTATAGCTGTAAATGTTCATGGCAGAGACAGTCTTTTTAAGATCAATATTTTTAATAGGGTCACGTTGAGGTATATTTACTGAATAACCGTCCTCTCCGTAGCAAAAAAGTAATGGATATTGTAGGCAGTCATAAGATCGTTGAAGTTCACAGATTCGTTTAAGTTTGTTATTATGACTCTCAATAACCATGTCTCGATTTTGAAATTGTTGGTTAACTAATACCAATGCTACTTCATTTGTTTGAGGTGCATTATAACGACCTTTATAAGCCATTGGTGGCATTTTATCAGCGTTAATGACCATTTTGAAGTCTTTGCAATCTTTCGCAACTTTATTAAGAGCAGTTTTAAAATCTTTAACGTATGGATTGCATCTATGCAGCATAGACTGCAGTGATTTTATTAAGCCGTGTTTAACACCGGAATTGTGCTGACACCTTAAATCCACCTCTCGATCATCCTCACCAACAAAATATATCTGTAGAAATTGAGCATTTGTTTGAGGAGTTGGTAACAGGCTACCTATGAAATGATACACTTGGCCTTGTATTTTGAATGTTGGCATATATGCATCGAATACAACTTTTCCACTACCAAAATATGTCATTTGAAAGCTATTATTATAATTTCTTGGATTGGCCTTGAAATGAGCATGGTCAGGATGGTCCCCCATTAATAAACTTTTAAGAGGTTCAGGTAAAGCCTCTTTACAGCACATGCCTTTGGCCTCATCTTTCCATTTCAATGCACCACAATATTTACATTTGTTATTCATTATACCGATTTTAATTTCAGGATTTGACATATAATCTACTTCGTAATCGTATTTATATGCAGAGTTTTCAGTTACCCATTTTGAACATGATTTCTTACTATTCCGACTTTGTTTAACAGCATCTGTTTGGTTAACTAAGTTAAATTTTTCTTTTCCCAACTTTAACTGCTTCGCTCTGGTCAAACTGGAAAATCGTTTTCGGCTTTTCCGGTTGTTTTGTTCAGTACGTGGATTATATTCAGAGAATGATAATGAAAAAGGCGAATTTTCTGAAGGTATGTAAACATCGAAATGACCATTAGACAAATCACCACTAAAACGAAGCCTTTTTAAAGTACGGCCTTCGTTTCCATTTTGAAAAACTTCAACAAAAACAGGATACAATTCACATGAAGCTTTCAACTTGGCCAATGAGCCAAACGTATAAGGTTGCCGCATTTCAGTTTCGTATGCAGCACAATTGTCATAAGGGGCGAACAACATATCCAACAATAGCCTGACGAATAATGTCAAAAAAGTCTCCATTTTCATGTAAAAGATACGAAATAGCCCTAAACAGGCAAGCTCCATCTCCTGTTATAGGCACTACTGAGTGGGGCACCAATGCACCATCTATGTTTAACAGCTCAGTATTCATATCTGCATCCATATTGAGTAAAAGAAAGGAGCTTTAATTATTGAGAATTACAAAATTTGCCTTATTCCTGCCTCTAAAAGAATTCAGAAGGCTTTTAAATTTTTGGACAATACTTTTTAAATATTGCAAGTTATTTAATATCCAAATCGAATAATAATGCGATCAAACTAATTCTATGATCTTATCATGCAACTCAGCAAATTTTTATAATATTTAAACACATCTGGAATATTCTAAATTTGACTTATTTCTGTATCTAAAAGAACACAGAAGGCTTTTAAATATTTGGGCAATATTTTGTAAATATTGTAAGTTATTCAATATCAAAATAAAATAATACGGAGATTAAACTAAACTACGATCTAATCATCAATCAGCAATTCAGCCAATTTTTTCGTATTTCTGTCTCTAAAAGAACACAGAATGCTTTTAAATATTTAGGCAATATTTTGTTAATATTGCAATTTATCAAAATCGAGAAATACGGAGTTAATACTAAACTACGATCTAATCAGCAATTTAGCCAATTTTAAAATATTTAAACACATCTGGAATATTCCAAATTTGCCGTATTTCTGTCTCTAAAAGAACACAGAAGGCTTTTAAATATTTAGGCAATATTTTGTTAATATTGCAAGTTATTCAATATCAAAAACGAATAATACAGAGATTAAACTAAACTACGATCTAGTCATGCAATCAGCAATTCAGCCAATTTTTATAATATTTAAACACATCTGGAATATTCCAAATTTGCCGTATTTCTTCTCTAAAAGAACACAGAAGGCTTTTAAATATTTAGGCAATATTTTGTTAATATTGCAAGTTATTCAATATCAAAAACGAATAATACAGAGATTAAACTAAACTACGATCTAGTCATGCAATCAGCAATTCAGCCAATTTTTATAATATTTAATCACATCTGTAATATTCCAAATTAGCCTTATTTCTGTTTCTAAATATTGCAAGTTATTAAATATCAAAATCGAGTAATACGGAGATCATACTAAACAACGATCTAATCAGCATTTTAGCCAATTTTTATAATATTTAAACACATCTGGAATATTCCAAAATTGCCGTATTTCTGTCTCTAAAAGAACACAGAAGGCTTTTAAATATTTAGGCAATATTTTGTTAATATTGCAAGTTATTCAATATCAAAATCGAATAATACAGAGATTAAACTAAACTACGATCTAGTCATGCAATCAGCAATTCAGCAAATTTTTATAATATTTAAACACATCTGGAATATTTCAAATTTGCCTTATTTCTGTCTCTAAAAGAACACAGAAGGCTTTTAAATATTTAGGCAATATTTTGTTAATATTGCAAGTTGTTCAAAGTCAAAATCGAATAATACAGAGATTAAACTAAACTACGATCTAGTCATGCAATCAGCAATTCAGCAAATTTTTATAATATTTAAACACATCTGGAATATTCCAAAATTGCGGTATTTCTGTCTCTAAAAGAACACAGAAGGCTTTTAAATATTTAGGCAATATTTTGTTAATATTGCAAGTTATTCAATATCAAAATCCAATAATACAGAGATTAATCTAAACTACGATCTAGTCATGCAATCAGCAATTCAGCCAATTTTTATAATATTTAATCACATCTGTAATATTCCAAATTAGCCTTATTTCTGTCTCTAAATATTGCAAGTTATTAAATATCAAAATCGAGTAATACGGAGATCATACTAAACTACGATTTAATCAGCATTTTAGCCAATTTTTATAATATTTAAACACATCTGGAATATTCCAAAATTGCCGTATTTCTGTCTCTAAAAGAACACTGAAGGCTTTTAAATATTTAGGCAATATTTTGTTAATATTGCAAGTTATTCAATATCAAAATCGAATAATACAGAGATTAAACTAAACAACGATCTAGTCATGCAATCAGCAATTCAGCAACTTTTTATAATATTTAAACACATCTGGAATATTCCAAATTTGCCGTATTTCTGTCTCTAAAAGAACACAGAAGGCTTTTAAATATTTAGGCAATATTTTGTTAATATTGCAAGTTGTTCAAAATCAAAATCGAATAATACAGAGATTAAACTAAACTACGATCTAGTTATGCAATCAGCAATTCAGCAAATTTTTATAATATTTAAACACATCTGGAATATTCCAAATTTGCCGTATTTCTTCTCTAAAAGAACACAGAAGGCTTTTAAATATTTAGGCAATATTTTGTTAATATTGCAAGTTGTTCAAAATCAAAATCGAATAATACAGAAATTAAACTAAACTACGATCTATTCATGCAATTTAGCAAGTGTTTAGAAAATTTAATCTAGTATGGATAATTAACTAAGGATTTATCAAAGTATGCATTATTTCTGGCTCCATCTCTTATTAAGACAATATTTTTTAAATAGTGCAATTTATGCAATGTTTATATCGAATAAAAAGATTAAAAACTACAAAAACGCATATATAGATATACAAAAATCACAACTGCACATAATTAAAAATAACCAAACATTCATTGAAATGTAAGTCATTTATGACTTATGAATTAAGAATAGTAAAAACGAAACTAACTGGCATAACTAACTAAATTTTTAAGTTAACATCAGAGATATCAACAAATTTGCACATTCAATAGAAAAAATTAAAATTCCGAGAAAGGCGAACTAAAATAATAATATTATTGCTCACATACGGTTATACACCAAAATACACGGTTATGCAAATAACTTTTCTTGATACGACTCTGATCAAATTGAAAGTTTCCCAGTAACTTCTTCTTTTTCGCACTTGCTACACTCTTTCCTCTCTCTCCATCTACTGCGATCTTTCACTCTTATGTTTCCTAACAGCGCGTGGCAAAACAGTGTAAATATAAGCACCGCAAAAAACAATTTAAATGGTATATTTTTACTACACTATCAAAAACCGGCCAAATAGATTTTCGCCCAAAAAAGCCCTTTGGCGTATTCTGGCAGCAAAAACTGTAAAGAGAACTAAAAAAAAAACATTTAAATTGTTATCATTTTTAGGTCCATAAAGGCGCACTGGCAAAAATGTAACCCAAGATCTTTACTCTTGCTTTCGCTTTTTTGCTGAAATATAAAAGAAAATGCATATTAATGCATGTTAAAGATCTGACCCACACTGCTATGAATACATGAAACACGACAGCACTGAAAAATCAACAAAAAGTGTTTAGTTATTATTTTTTGCTGAAATAAGAAAGAAATAAAAAAGCAGACACAGTTTTAATTTTTAAATTTTTGGTTTTTATTTGGTGCCATAAAATGCCGATTCCAGTCGGCTAAGTCGGGCATACAATTCGTGATTATCCTGCCTAGCTTTAAACAAATTTTTTTTAAAATTAAAAACTTCATTTTGAAGCTGCTGGGTCTGCCAGCTGGAACCTGAGTTCTTGTGCTTTTTTATTGGCCCTAAAAGCTTAAATTTTTTTGGTGCGCCTCGAGAGGTTTTCCTGGACCGGGGGCTGGACCTGGGGATGCGGCTGCGCATAGCCCCACATCAAATTCGGCTGCGACTGCATCGGCTGCACCAACTGGCACTGCGGCTGCTGAATATGATGCTGTTGGAGCTGCGGCTGTTGCTGCTGGAGCATTGGCTGTTGCTGTTGGAGCATGGGTTGATGCTGCTGGACCATGGGCTGTTGCTGTTGGAGCCCTATTTGATAGCCCTGCTGCTGCGGCAAAAATTGCCACATTTCCTTCTGGGACATCTTTTCGTGTCGGGCTCAACTTAAGAACTGATCAAGAAATGAAATCAAAGCAAGACCGAAGCGCAGACGAATCAGAACGGAGAGAGAAGAGCGAAAAAATGTGTCTCATCTTAAACAGGGAGAGCGTAAATTGCGGGAAAACAGAAGGACCGCAATACTTTTAGCTTTTGCCATACACACATACAAATATATGTATGAGTGCATTAGAAAACGGAGTCCTAAACGGCGCAAACAATTTTGTATTTATTTTTTTTTGTTTAACTAATTTTATGAATAGTCACTGATAGAATTGGTTATATTCCCCCCTGCCGCATGACTAATAAACCGACTAAATTAAAATAAGAAATATTAAGTTTAGGCAGGAAATTGTTAGTTATGCGTTATATTTTTTAATACCTTAAAATACTTACATTTGTACATATATGTAAGTGACGTATACGCAAATACCCTAGCTACCAAACCCAACATACAACCTGTATATCCAGATATACCCATTATTCCAATTGTCAATAACATAAGCCCAGAGCTTACTATTGCAGTTATTCAAATCAATCCGACATAAACATTTAACAATTGTCAATAACATAAGTCCAGAGCCTACTATTACAGTTATTCAAATCAATCCGACATAAACATTTAACCCCTCACACATAAATCTTTCCCACGCCTTCAATCGGCGGCATCCGAATTATAAACACTTCACACGCCTTTATCGACGACGGCAGACATAAACAATATTCAGACCTTTAAACAAAGGTCCAGCCTGAGAACCCATTTGTCAGCATAAAAGTTTTGGCCAATCCAAATTAATTAAACAAAAGATGCAGCCTAGAAACCAACCCATCAGGCCACAGTTTTGACCAATCAAAATTATCTAATCAAAGTCCACTTTCGCTGCTCGCGCGCTGTCACCGGTAGAAGCCATAGTTATAAGAATAATGCATTTTGTAAAATCAGTTTAAGATTGGGGATCTAACTTGAAAGAACTTTACCAAATAAAGACTCCGCTATATATTAAAATAAAAATCGCTTTTTTTTAATATATTCCGAACCGAAAAACATAATTGGCGCAGCCGGTAGGATACAAGTAATATCCTCGCGAGTGACTACCTAAAAAGGAATTAAAAAATTACTTCGCGAAAATAAAACATTATTTGTATCCGCAAAACGAACTTACTTAAAAAAAAAAAAAATTTTTTTTTAAAAAAAAAACAACATTAGTTAAATCGCGAATGAGGATTTCTAGTGTCTAAGCCAGTGAAAATAATCTAAATTATTTCGCCTAAATACAACAACTAGAAAAAAAAAACATTAAATATGGATCTGCCATCAACATCAGCAGCAGCCGTAGCAGCAGCATCAAAAGCTGCACAAACCCTTTCAGATGTATCAATGAACCATTTCCTTCTGCAACTGAAGCAGATAAATAAATTTAATGGAGACCCACTCTATTTGGCTCTCTTCATAAAAGAAGTCGATGAATTAGTCTACCATTATCCTACAGCATCAGAAGGCCAAAATCAAATTATACAAGCAGCCATCAGGAACCTCCTAGTTGGACAAGCCCGATTACTCTTGATGAGAAATGTACCACAGGACTGGAAGGAATTGAGAAGCCTACTTATCGGCGAGTTCAACAGCGCAACGCCTCCACATCGAATGATAGCCGAATTACGTGAGACTAAATTTAAAAATAATTTACGTAAATTTGTTTAAGAATTAGAAGAACAGACAAGTAGAATTTGTTGTAAACTTAGGTTAGATAATAATGCGTCAAACACAGTTCTAGTTTCGAGGACATTGAGTGAGCTGAAGTGATTCGTGAAAAATTACCAGTAAAAACTTTTATTACGTTGAGCAAATTTGATATTTCAACTCCTCTTAAATTAAAACAAGCTGCCCAATCTGTAGGAATGTTTGAAGAAAAATCCATAAATAATCGTTCGTATATGTCCCAAAACTCTCAGGAAGACTATGAATTTCAAGATTTTAAAACATAAAAATCATTCTCAAATACAAAACCCAACTATCATTCAGATAATAACCAAGGGGGTAGATTCCAAAATAATAATTATCAAAACAAATATAACAACAATCAGCAGAGACAGAATAAGTTCGACTCTAATAGAAGTTGGGGTAACAACAATAATTATAATAATTCAGGAAATAATTATTATCCTAAAAATTCTCAAAATAATCAAGGACAGGGTAACCAGAGTACTCAAAGTACCAATATTCCCCAAAAACGTCCCCGAGTTTCAGAATCAGATCAACAACGCAAGTCTGAACCAATGGACACATTTGAAAATTTTCAGACAACAGCCTCGGACGAAACACAACAGCCATAAAAATCAAAATTGATAATAAACTATGCCTCTGTCTTATCGATACAGGATCAAGCATAAACTTAATTAACAAAAACTTCTTTGAATACCCAATTAAAAATAATTCTACTAAAATTGAAACTATAGGTGAATCTGTAATTTTGAATAAATATATCCAGTTTAGTATCCCAAAATTATTTTCATCTAAACAAACATTTTATATAAACCACTTTTCAAATCATTATGACATTCTTATTGGAAGAAAAATTCTAAAAGAATCATCAGCAAAAATTGATTTTATGAAAAACACTATTGAATTAAATAAATATGAATTCCCAATGGTAAATATAACGGAAAAACCTAAACAAACTTTTTCAAATATAGTAGACGATGAGGAATATATTTATGCCTTACAAACAGATTTATCTGACAATAACATAAGAGACGATCACTTAAATAATGAAGAAAAAACTGAACTTCATTATTTAATGTCAAAATATTTTGATATTCAGTATCATGAAGGTGAAAATTTGACTTTCACGAACGAAATCAAACACATTATTAAAACAAAACATGAAGAACCAATATATAGGAGACCATATAGCTATCCGTATATTTACGATACAGAAGTAAAAAAACAAATTGAAGAATTGATAAGACAAGGTATTATCAGAAAATCAAAATCTCCTTATTGCAGTCCAATTGTAATGGTACCCAAGAAAAGGGATGCTTCGGGCATACCCAAATTTCGTATGGCTATCGATTACAGAGGATTGAACGAAGTAACTATTAATGACAAATTCCCTATTCCGAACATGGACGAAATCTTAGACAAGTTAGGGAAATGTCAATATTTTACAACATTAGATCTTGCTAAAGGGTTCCATCAAATTGAAATGGACCCAGACTCTATTCAAAAAACTGCATTTTCCACTAAGAAAGGTCACTATGAATATACTAGAATGCCCTTTGGTCTTAAAAACGCACCCGCTACATTTCAGCGTTGTATGAATAATGTATTACACGACATAATAGGTACCCATTGTCTAGTATATTTAGACGACATTGTTATATTTTCTACCTCTTTACAAGAGCACATTCAATCTCTTAAAAAAGTATTCGAACGTCTTCGCAGATCAAATCTCAAACTACAATTAGATAAATGTGAATTTATGAAACGAGAAACGGAATTCTTAGGTCACATAATTTCAACCGAAGGAATCAAAGCAAATCCAAATAAAATTCAATCTATTGAAGATTTTAAAATTCCAAACTCTCCAAAACAAATAAAATCATTTTTAGGCCTTTGTGGATTTTATCGAAAATTTATAAAAGACTTCGCAAAAATTGCAAAACCAATGACTCTTTGCTTAAAGAAAGGATCAAAAATAAATATAAGCGATCCTAATTACAATGAAGCGTTTGAAAAATTAAAAACTTTAATAAGTAACGATCCATTTCTCATTTATCCAGATTTTGTAAAGAAGTTCGATTTAACTACAGATGCAAGCAATTATGCATTAGGTGCAGTTCTATCCCAAGAAGGCAAACCCATTTGTTTTGCCAGTAGAACATTAAATGAACATGAGTTAAATTATACAGCTATTGAAAAAGAATTATTAGCTATTATATGGGCGACTAAGTATTTCCGCCCCTATCTCTTCGGAAGAAGTTTTAAAATATGCTCTGACCATAAACCGCTTGTTTGGTTACATAACATAAAAGAACCTAATATGAAATTACAACGTTGGAAAATAAAACTTAGAGAGTTTGACTATGAAATAAAGTACATTAAAGGAAAAGAGAATTACGTAGCAGATGCTTTGTCAAGGATTACAAAGAAAGAAACTAAAGATAACAAAATTGAAGAAGTATTTCAAAATGAAGACGATTTAGATACTACTGCAGCAACGGTGCATAGTGCACAAGAAGATAACGGTGATTGCATACAAATTACCGAACGACCAGTTAACGTTTTTAATCACCAACTTATATTTGAAAAGGGAAATCAAGACACTAACGAACTTACTCACTACTTTAATAAAACTATTAATAAAATAATTTACAGTGACATGACTGAAATCTTGGCAAAAGACATAATTATAAAATTTATATGTGGACACAATTTTGTTATGTACATTAATAATGACGAAGACTTTGCTATTTTTCAACGAGCCTATATGAAATTTATTAAACCAAAAACTGGAACGAAATTAATGAAAACTTCAGTTAAACTTCCCAACTTGCCCACATATGCAGACTTTCACGAGAAAATATTAGAAATACATGAAAAGACAATACATCAAGGTATAAAAAAAAACTTATGACGATTTTAAAACTAAATACTATTTCCCAGACGCACAAAAACTTATTCAAAACATTATTAATAAATGTGAAATTTGTAATTTATGCAAAGCAGAGCACAGAAAAGTTGCTCTTCCTTTTGAAAAAACTCCAGAAACCAAAAATATTCGCGATAAATATGTTATAGACTATTATTTTATTGACCAACGTAAATTTTTAACATGTATCGACATTCATTCAAAATTCATTTCTATTATTGAAACCAAAACGACAGATTGGATTGAAAGTAAAAAAGCTCTTCTAAAAATTTTTAGTATGATAGGTAAACCAAAAACAATTAAATTGGAAAAAAAAAGGAAAATATCAATATTAAAATAACAACTAGCAAGAATGGTATAGCCGACATAGAAAGGGTCCATAAAACAATGAATGAAAAGCTCAGAATTATCAATACACTTACAGAAGCAGAAGATAAATTAATGAATATAGAAAAAGCAACATACGTTTATAACCATGAAATAACCCATGATGCCACAGGTAAAACTCCTGCCGAAATATTTATTTATGGCATAAAAACGAACAAAAATATACAAAAACGGAAAGAATACAAGATAGATAAAATGAATAAAAACCGCGAGGAACATGAAATAGATTTGGAATATACTAAAGTTGAAAAAGAAATGAAATGTATAGCTAAATTAGTAAACCCATTCAAAAAGACAGGAGTATTAGAACAAAAAGATGAAAAGCACTGGCAAGAAACTAATAGGGGTCATAAAGTAATAAAACACAGAAGTAAATTCAAAAAAGCTAAAATGCATAATCTTTCTCATCATTCCAGGGAGACTGACAGTACTAACTCTGATACTGAAATTGATCATGATACTGACATGGACGAAAATACCATTGATAACAGCTCAACAAATTAGCATTACACCCATTACTTCGACCAACGGTTATTTACTTCTGAACACAGGGACTATAAAAATACCTCTAAATTATGAACACCATATGATTAAAATAAATCAAACTAAAATATTTGAAACATATCAAGATTTTATAAAATACGAAAACCAATTTAAACACGTACCGGACATTGCTTTAACATTGAAACAATTAAAACATGAAATCGAGGGAATTACTTCGTCACAAAGACAAAAACGGGGATTAATCAACTTTGTAGGAATAGCTTACAAATATCTATTTGGAACATTAACTGAAGATGATAAAAAGGAGTTGGAAGATAAACTAGAAAACTTACAGGAAAAAATAATTGAAAACAAAGAATTTAATGACATAATTCAAATAATAAACAAGAAAGGAAAGCTAACTTCGGACGTAGCCGAAGTTGATATACCCTTGCAGAATATTCTGTAAATTATATTCTTCAAAATTATTCATATGATGTATTCTTAATACTCATTAAAAGTCCCAACTTCCTAACTTTAAAAACAACAAAGTTATGGCATTTCCAATCGTTCAGTTATATGGCAGCTATAGGATATAGTCATAGTCCCTATGAAATTTGGTAGGTCGGATTGATTGGCCAAAAATAAAACCCATAGAAAATCCCAACTTCCTAACTTTACAAACACCAAAGTTATGGCATTTCCGATCAATCAGTTATATGGCGGCTATAGGATATAGTGGTCCGATCCTTATGAAATTCGGTAGGTCGGATTAATTGGCCAAAAATAAAACTCATAGAAAATCCCAACTTCCTAACTTTAAAAACACCAACGTTATGGCTTTTCCGATCGTTCAGTTATATGGCAGCTATATGATATAGTCGCCCGATCCGGCTCGTTCCGACTTATATACTACCTGCAATAGAAAGACAACTTTTGGGAAAGTTTCAAGCAGATAGCTTTAAAACTGAGGGACTAGTTTGCGTAGAAACGAACGGACAGACGGACGGACAGACGGACAGACGGACATGGCTAGATCGACTCTCCTGGTGATGCTGATCAAGAATATATATACTTTATAGGGTCGGAAATGTCTCCTTCACTGCGTTGCAAACTTTTGACTGAAATTATAATACCCTCTGCAAGGGTATAATGAGCAATCCAAACATATAAACAGACTCGTAAGAGATGAAGAAGAGGAAGATGCTTTGCACATTTTTTGATACTCCCTAAATATATTTCTAGAATACATAGAGGATTTACAAATGAGTTTACAATTAACAAGAGTAGGAATATTTAATCCTAAAATATTAAAACATGAAGAGTTAGAGAACATAAACGAAGAAAAATTACTATCAATCAAAACTTCAGCTTGGTTAAGCAGTCAAACTAAAGACACTTTTATTCTAGCCCATATACCCACTTCATTTAAAGAAACACAAAAATATAGAATTATAAAATACCCAGATAATATCGGACGACAAATTGACATTAATGACAATTATGAATATTTTATAAACGACGAAAAAAAGGTATTTTACTTGGAAAATTCACCAAATTCATTAACAACTATATTAGACCAAAAATTTATAATCACGGATCAATGTATCTCTCAAATCCTTACTAATCAATTAGCAAAATGTCAACACACTTTTGTAACAGAAAATGAATCTGTAAAATACATTGAACCTAACATCATTATTACTTATAATTTAAGTGAAACACAAATTAAGCAAGATTGCGAAATGTTCAACAAAACAATTCAGGGTAACAATCTAATACAATTAAGTCAATGCTCCTTAGAAATAAGAGATATAAAATTTACAACTTCAAAGAATATAAATGAATATAAAATTATATTATCCAGCACTAATCTTACTTTATATGAACCAATACGATTGTTAAAACTTAAAAATTCTATTACCCATCAACAAAAACAAGAATCAATCTATAAGAGGGTTGTTTTTACGATATTAATAATTATACTTTAAGCATCACAACTTACATCATATTTACCTATAGGCACCTAGCCAACAAAAAAGAAATTTTGTTTAAATTCAACAAGGATCTTGAATCTTCTAAAGGAGGGGCGAGTGACGTATACGCAAATACCCTAGCTACCAAACCCAACATACAACCTGTATATCCAGAGATACCCATTATTCCAATTGTCAATAACATAAGCCCAGAGCCTACTATTGCAGTTATTCAAATCAATCCGACATAAACATTTAACAATTGTCAATAACATAAGTCCAGAGCCTACTATTACAGTTATTCAAATCAATCCGACATAAACATTTAACCCCTCAGACATAAGTCTTTCCCACGCCTTCGATCGGCGGCATCCGAATTATAAACACTTCACACGCCTTTATCGACGACGGCAGACATAAACAATATTCAGACCTTTAAACTAAGGGTCCAGCCTGAGAACCCATTTGTCAGCATAATAGCTTTGGCCAATCCAAATTAATTAAACAAAAGATGCAGCCTAGAAACCAACCCATCAGGCCACAGTTTTGACCAATCAAAATTATCTAATCAAAGTCCACTTTCGCTGCTCGCGCGCTGTCACCGGTAGAAGCCATAGTTATAAGAATAATGCATTTTGTAAAATCAGTTTAAGATTGGGGATCTAAATTGAAAGAACTTTACCAAATAAAGACTCCGCTATATATTAAAATAAAAATCGCTTTTTTTTAATATATTCCGAACCGAAAAACATAATTATACCCGTTACTCGTAGAGTAAAAGGGTATATTGTATTCGTGCAAAAGTATGTAACAGCTAGAAGGAAGCGTTTCCGACCCTATAAAGTATATATATTCTTGATCAGGGTCACTAGCCGAGTCGATATAGCCATGTCCGTCTGTCCGTCTGTCCGTCTGTCTGTCTGTCCGTATGAACGCTGAGATCTCGGAAACTATAAAAGCTAGAAGATTGGCATTTTGCATGCAGATTCTAGGAGTTCCTACGCAGCGCAAGTTTGTTTCAAAAAGGTGCCACGCCCCCTTTAACGGCCACAATCGCTCATATACGATTTTAAAAATTTAAATATTTCGGAAAAGTAAAAATGCAGTTTTATTGTGTTTATCAATACCTATCGAAATGTAGAAGAAATTTTTCAAATCGGAACATTCGTTAAAAAGTTATGCATGATCAAAGTAACGGGTATCTGATAGTCGGGGCACCCGACTATAGCGTTCTCTCTTGTTTGTATGTACTATTGTGCAAATACTCCTTTCCCTGCCACAACACCATTAAAAAATAAAACGCAACTTCCTCATTTGCATTAAATATGTACATACATATGTATATAAATTATGTTTTTCGGTTCGGAATATATTAAAAAAAAGCGATTTTTATTTTAATATATAGCGGAGTCTTTATTTGGTAAAGTTCTTTCAAGTTAGATCCCCAATCTTAAACTGATTTTACAAAATGCATTATTCTGCATTAGTTAAAAATTGAAGCCGTCATATTTTTTAAACATTTATTATGCTTTTAACTATTTTTTAGCGAAAACACACTATCGATTGGTTTAACGATTTAGCGTACAGGATTTCATTTTCTAATTGAATGAGTTTTTGGCACTTTGGTGGGGTGTGGGTCACCAATAACTATAAACTCAAGACTACAGAAATTAAAACCTTATTAAAGCTCATTTTATTTTTTTAAGGAAGCGCAGGGAAATGCAAGGCAGAGGGAGAGTGAGGGAGACCGAATCATTTGTTGACAATTTGTATGAAAATGCAGAGAGAGATACCAATATGGAGGCAGAAAATGTATGATGCTTATGGAGACACTTAAATTCGATAATAGATCGACTTTTTGCTTAGTTTCTTTGTTTAGAAGATAGCTAGAGCTCTGGTTCAAATGAATCGTTAAAGCTTAAGGAAAATTATTACCGAAGGAATTTATGATACTCAATTTAGAAGTGCCATTTTTCAACGTTTGAAGATATTTTTGGCTAAATTGTAATTTTAGAACGGGTGTTAAAAATAGTAAAAAGCCTTAAATCTAAGCGGTCAAATTTTTTAAACATTTATAATGTCTTAAACTATTTTTGGGCGAAAACACGGATTCGATTTGTTAAACGGTTTAGTGTCCAGAATTTTGGAAAAGGAAATTGAGCTTTTTTCCAATTGGAAGCGATTGGGTCCATTTGGGGAGCCCCAATAAATCTTAGCAAATCAGTTTAAAGTTATTAGAATGTAATAAAAATGCATATTAATATTGTTAACCAGTGGTTTTGGCTGTGCGTTAATTCCCAGTTTTCTTACTGATAGCTTTATATATAGAGATGACTGCCCCATTGACATTAAAACATTAAAACATTAAAAACATTAAAATATCGAATTAAATTAAATAGAATCTTTATTATGTAGATGACTAAATTTTGGCCAGAAATCGCATCGATTGATGAACGCGTTTAGCGTCCAGATTTTTTTTATAGAAATTGGGGGTTTTTTGCCACTGGAAGAAAATGGGGGCATGTTTGTGGCCAAAATAAATCTTAGCAACTCAGTTTAGTGTTATAAGATTTGAATGGTTAAAAATTTTAATAGGGTCATTTAATTAGTTTAGGCTGTGCGTTGATTCTTAGTTTTCAATGAACAGTTTTATATATATAGATGACTGCCCCCCTGCCCTTTTTCCAAAGCCCAGCGGCTTGAACGCTTTGACGGGGTTTATTCGTGTGTGTTGCTGGTATAATTTAATTTAATTTAATTTGGTCAAAAATCGCATCGATTGATTAACGCGTTTAGCGTCCAGATTTGTTTATAGAAATTGCCACTTAAACTTGCAATCCGATCTAGATAATTTTCAAAACTGGTGCCGAGATAATTTACTAAATTTAAGCGGTTCCAAATGCAAGCTGATGACTTTTTATCGGGCCAATCCGATATACGCGACTTACACGTTAAGTGGCAGCTCTTTGGATAGAATAACTCTTGTAAACGATCTTGGCGTTCTTTGGACCCTAAACTAAAATTTTCTAATCACATTTCGTCCATGGTTAATAAAGCCAGAGGAGTGCTTGGATTTATTAAAAGGTGGTCAAAAGAATTCAATGATCCTTATTTGACTAAAACTTTATTTATTTCGCTAGTCCGTCCGATTCTGGAGTATGGGTCTCCCGTCTGGAGTCTACAATACGGAATACATATCGGTCGTATTGAGTCTGTACAAAAAAACTTTCTTCTTTTTGCTTTACGGCGCCTAAACTGGGATGCAAATCTTATCTTACCTTCTTATTCTAGTAGACTTCTTTTGATTAATCTACCATCCCTAGCCAACCGTAGAACGATGCTTGGTACTAACTTTATTTATAACCTTATACATGGTGATATTGACTGCCCCGACTTGTTAAGTCGGCTAAACTTTTCTGTGCCAAGTAGATTAACTAGAAATTATTTTCCCCTAATTTTAAATCATTGTAGATCTAACTATGCCTTGCATGAGCCTTTCAGAGTATTATGTTCTGACTATAATAGACTTTTTCCTGTAATATCAAATCTTGACTCTCTGCCGCTCCTAAAACGATTGATACTTGCTTCATTGGCACAAGATTGATCTAACTATTACTTTTTTCCCCGGACATTTAACTTTATTTAAAAAAAAAAAAAAAAAAAAAAAAAATTGGGGGCATGTTTGTGGCCAAAATAAATCTTAGCAAATCAGTTTAGCGTTATAAGAATTGAATGGTAAAAAATTTTAATAGGGTCATTTAATTAGTTTAGGCTGTGCGTTGATTCTTAGTTTTCAATGAACAGTTTTATATATATAGATAAGCGATGAACCTTCACGTTTTCAAGTTTTTATTGCTAATCGAATATCTTTAATTCAAGAGCTATCCAGTGGCATGAATTGGCGCTATGTACCGACCGACTGCAATCCAGCCGACATCTTGTCAAGAGGTGCTTCCCCGAGCGAGCTTCTGGAATCTGCCCTTTGGTTCAGAGGCCCAGAATTTCTTCTTAAGGATCAGCGCGGTTGGCCTGAATCTTGTATGCCAGTGAAGACTCTTTCCGACCTCAGAAAGCGCATTTTGGTTGGCGTCGCTAAAGAAGTGGACCTATCTTCAAAATGCAAGTTCGTGAATTATTGGCAAAAGATCACCCACACTTTTGGATACGTATACAAATTTGTTCACCGCATAAGACGTCCTGGTCTCGATGTCGAAGATGTAAAAATGGGCACTCAGATGCTTATCAGATGCATCCAAATGAGCAGCCTGGCTGATGACTACTGGAGGCTGCATTCTAAGCGACAATTACATCATTAGCGCTGCTAGCTAACATGCGTCTTCAATTTTGGCCGATAGGTGGCCGAAAAACAGTATCATCTGCAACGTCCAAGTGCGTCATATGCTTCCGAGCTAAACCACAATTATCTCAGCATTTAATGGCTGACCTACCTAAGGATCGTGTAAATGCAACATCAACGTTAATGGTTACTGGACTGGATTTCTGCGGGCCATTTTGCTACAAAACCGGAGTTCGAAGCAAGGTGCCTGTGAAAACGTACGTCTGCGTTTTCATCTGTTTCGCGACGAAAGCGATCCACCTGGAGCTTGTTTAGGATCTTTCAAGACAAGCGTTCTTGGGGGCATTGAAGCGGTTTATTCTCACCAGAGGCAAACCTGCCCGGATATGGTCAGATAATGCAACGAACTTCGTTGGAGCTAAAAACGAACTGGCTGAGCTGAAGAATCTATTCCTGTCTGGCCCACACATTCGAGCTATAAAGGAATTCAGCCTAGAAGATTCAATTGAGTGGCGTTTTATTCCCCCACGTTGCCTCACTTTGAGAGAATCCAGCAGAGCTTGAGGTGCTAACTTCTGCACACTTTCTTGGCACAGTTCCGCTGGTGTTGTACTCTGACAGTGTTGCAGCAACGGTCAAAGTGGCGCATCCCCAAACCTGCGCTACAAGTCAACGATGTTGTCCGCAAGTTGTGCGTCCTGCCGAAGCAAGATCTGGTTGAAAGCCCTGGTCTTCCAACGGGGGGAGAATGTTCAGTCATGCCGCAGCCTAAATAAATTCTTAAAGTTTCTAATCTTAACGTTTATTGAATTCTCGATGTTTGTTTTTGCCTTTTCTATTTGCACTGCGTGGCATCTCTTTCAATTACTGTAATTGCTACTCCACGGCAAGCATCTACTTAATTTCAGTTTCGATTTTGTACTCGCTCGCTGAAGGCACGGTCGCAGATCGCCTGCCCATTCTCCTCGTTTATACTTTCGCTGTTAAAAGGCACTGTTCGCTCAAATTTGAATTATATTGAATTTGTTAAAAATCAAAACTTGAAGTTTAGTGTAAATTAGTTTAGGGCGAAGGCGGGAGCACAATAAAGTTTCTCTCGCTCTCGTCTTCGCCAACCTTCGTTAAGCTAGGCTCTAAGTACTTTGTCAAAAAAATATATAAGCATTCGTTGAAATTGATTTGAGCCGTCGACACCTTTTCTTTTCGTTTTCTCGCTATTAATAATTTTAGCCACCGCCAAGTTTTTTTTCGGTTAATAATAATTAGAAAACTCTCTAAATTTACATGGCGCCCCCGGGTGGACGTTAAAATTATTAATTTATTTTGGCAACTAGTGACAGTGACACATAAACCAAAAATATAAAGTGCAAGTGCAAGTGCAGTTCAAGGCACTCAATTACATACATACATAGTGCTTTATTGTTGCCCGCGGCGTGTCGGTGTGGACAGAAAATACACAGCAGCTCCTGCTTAAAATATCGTGCCGGTCGCGAAATACCCTGTGGTTTGTTCAATGTGCAAAAGGAAAGTGGCAGCTGGATTGAAAGACCCTAAAGCAGAACCTGAGGTATTTGTGCAAAAAATTGAAAGCTTGAGTTTATAAGAAAAACAATTTAATTGTTTATTGTCTTGTGCTGAAAAATTGCACCTCGCTTTCAATTCTTGGCACAGACGTATCGATATAGTAGAGCTAGTTGTGCATGCATTTATTTATAATAAATAAAAATAAAAAATTATATTAAAATTTATTATATACACCTTATAACCTTATGAACCTCCGTTGGACGCAACATTTACATAATTGTGTTATATTATTGCAATCACTGTCGCCCCCAATTTATTTATTGAAACTCGAAAATTAATAGTTGGTAAAATCATCCCAGCCGCTATACATAACCAATACATAAGCCCTCATATACAAGCAGCAGCAGCGGTTAACTTTTTCGTTTTCCTTTTTCGCTCCGCTTGTCTGCCGTTAGCATCGTTGTAATTGTTGTTGGACTTTTGGTTTGGCGCGCTGAAGATCAAAGTGACACGCTACCCTGCATTCGGACGGGTATACTGATTTTTGCCGTCATTTGCAACCACTGTTAATTTTGATACCTCGTGGCTCGATATTCAATTTAATATTTTTTTTCGTCGTTTTCGTTGTGGATAATTATTAAAATAATTTTTTCGAACAAATTTAATAATTAAATTAAATTGTTATTTACTCTTAGTATTTTGTTTCGAAAATTTATTTAACATTTTGTCGTCGTTCTAATTGAACAATTATCCTCTTTTAAAACTTATTGATTTTATTAATTATTATTCTTGGATAAATAATTTATTTATATATATATATTTATTTATTTTCGTGGTTTATATATAAAAACAAGAGAGAACGCTATAGTCGGGTGCCCCGACTATCAGATACCCGTTACTATGGTAAAGGGAGTGCGAGGGAGATGGAGATAGAAACTTTGATCACGCATAACTTTTTAACGAATGGTCCGATTTGAAAAATTTCTTCTACATTTCGATAGGTATTGATAAACACAATAAAACTGCATTTTTACTTTTCCGAAATATTTAAATTTTTAAAATAGTATATAAGCGATTGTGGGCGTTAAAGGGGGCGTGGCACTTTTTTGAAACAAACTTGCGCTGCGTAGGAACTCCTAGAATCTGCATGCAAAATGCCAATCTTCAAGCTTTTATAGTTTCCGAGATCTCAGCGTTCATACGGACGGACAGACAGACGGACAGACGGACAGACAGACAGACGGACAGACGGACATGGCTATATCGACTCGGCTAGTGACCCTGATCAAGAATATATATACTTTATTGGGTCGGAAACGCTTCCTTCTAGCTGTTACATACTTTTGCACGAATACAATATACCCTTTTACTCTACGAGTAACGGGTATAATAATTAAAAATGAGTCCAGATAAGCCAAAATCTCTTGAACTTCTTGCGGATCTTAAAAATAAGCTCAAAAAACCAGTGATGAGCATCCGCCGATTAAATGATCGAATAGAAGCCGGCCAGATTCCGATCCAAGAAGTAGAACTAACTTGTCGGCTAGAGATTTTAAATGCTTCTATTATTAAGGCAACTCAAATACAAGGAGAAGAGTTGGAAGAGCTTTCAATAATAACCAAGGCAAAAATAATGTCGCTTATCTCAGCCTTGAAGACGGCAAGCGAAACCAAAATAATTGGATCAGCTTCTGTAGCCCCAACTCGAGCCCGACTTCCGAATTTGGCATTGCCGAAATTCAGCGGCAAATATTCGGAGTTTAAGAATTTCATTAGCCTTTTCGAAACTCTTGTTCATCAAGACGACAGCATTCCCGTCATAGAAAAATGTAATCACTTAATTTCTTGTCTTTCTGGTGAAGCTTTGGGAACTATTAAGGCCTACCAAGTCACCGAGAGCAATTATGAAAAGGCTATGATCAGCCTGAAAAAAGTGTATGATAACGAATGTTTAATTTTTATGAATAATATTTCAACATTGTTTAGTCTTCCGAAAATAACGCAACAGTCAGCTTCGTCTTTAAGAAATCTTATCGACACCGTATCATCTATATACGGTTCTATGTTATCGATAGGAGACGACACCAAGATTTCAAATGCAATGTTGATCTATCTTGTTTTGAACAGAGTAGACCCAGTGACCAAACAAAAATGGGACGAACAATTAGATTATGAAAGGTTACCGCTTTGGTCCGATTTTGAAAAAATGTTAAACCGCCGATACCAGCATTTATCCGCTGAAGAATCGACGAAACCAAAGCAGGATAAAGTTATGTCGAGCAAGCCACATAATCGCAGCTCATTTTCTTGTTCGTCGTCCAACAGTAAATCCCAGCAAAGTTGTAGCTATTGCAATTCAGGAGACCATATCCTAGCGAACTGTGGTCCGTTTGGTCGCCTTTCGGTAATGCAAAGGTTCGACTTTGTAAAATCTGCTTCCTTATGCATCAATTGTAAGCGAAAGGGTCACACTGTTTCAAAATGCAAATTTAATAAATGTCGAGTTTGTGGCCGCTCGCATCACGTTTTACTGCACAGATATACAGTGTCCGAAAATAGTTTAGCGTTGCCACCACCCCAAGAGATTCTTTCTCCCTCTTTAAATCAAGATCAGCCTTCCACGTCACATGTTATGCATGCGACATCATTGGACAGAGTGATTTTAGCCACGACGATCGTAAGTGTAAGAACTAAAAACGGTGAAAATAATTTGCCCGAGCACTTCTTGACTCTGGGTCCCAAACGAATTTTATAACAGAGGACCTTGCTCACCGCTTACAGATCCGTAAAGAGGAGTCGTGTATAAACTTACTTGGTATTGGCGAGTCCAATTCTCAAGTTAAGAAAAAGGTACACACAATGGTGAAGTCGCGTATAAATGGTAGTGAGTTCTCCTTCGATTTTTGGATTTTGAAATCAATATCAGGATATCATCCTGACCAGTCGGTCAATATCAATGACTGGAAAATTCCAAAGAACCTACCACTAGCAGACCCCTATTTCTATAAGCCACAAAGAATAGATATGTTAATAGGAGCAGAATCATTTTTCGAATTATTAGCTGTTGGACAAATTAGACAAGGTCCTGACTTTCCAACTCTGCAGAAAACCCTCTTCGGCTGGGTAGTATCGGGTAGATATAAGGCATCTTCCCCTACAGAAGTTGTGAAAAGTTTCAGTTGTAGTGAAGAGATTTGAGTGTCTATTGACAGCACTCTACAGAAGTTTTGGTCACAGGAAGAAATGCTATCTCTAAAGAAAATTCTGTCACCTGAGCAAAAGTTATGTGAAGAACACTACCGAAAGACTACTCAGGTTTTGCCATCAGGTCGGTTTGTAGTAAGACTGCCGTTTAAATCGGATCCAAATGAGTTAGGCAACTCTTTTGAAGTTGCAAAACGGCGGTTTTTGTCGCTTGAAAGAAGGCTGTCCCGAGACCCTGAGATGAAGGAAATGTACCTAGAATTTATGGAGGAGTACCTTTCCTTAGGTCGTATGTCTCTGACAGATAAACTTCCTTCTGCCCCACATTATGTTATCCCACATCAATGTGTTCTGAGACCCCAAAGTACGTCAACCAAGTTACGTGTCGTTTTCGATGCGTCTTGTAAATCGTCAACTCAGAAGTCTCTAAATGACATTTTTATGGTTGGGGCCGACAATCCAAGATGAGTTGTACTCAACGTTACTGCGCTTCCGGCTGCATAGGTTTGCCCTGACCGCCGATGTAAAGAAAATGTATCGCCAAGTGATGGTGAATGAAGCAGATAGGCAGTTTCAACTTATAGTATGGAGAAGAGACCCCTCTGAGTCCTTGAGATTATACAAGCTCAACACCGTAACATATGGTACTGGACCAGCCCCGTTTTTGGCTATTCGGTGTTTAAAAAGGTTAAGTGAGTCTGCCAAAGTTTCTTTTCCTAGAGCTGCTAAGGTTATTGGATCCGACTTTTATGTCGATGATATGTTGACTGGTGCTGCATGCGTAGAGGAGTTAAAGACTATTAAGTCTGAAGTATCTCAGGTTCTTCAAACTGCAGGTTTTGAATTGACAAAGTGGTTTTCAAACTCACCTGAGGTTACCGCATCTGAGAGCACAGTTAAATCCATACCCATCTCGGACTCAGAGTCAACTAAGGCGTTAGGAATATCGTGGTTGCCTAACGAAGATGCCTTCAAATTTCAAATAGACACTGCTGTCATGGGTCTCCGAGCGACAAAACGGAACATACTATCGGTGACATCGAAGCTGTTTGACCCCCTGGGCTTATTAAGTCCGATTGTAATTAGAGGAAAGATCCTATTGCAGGAACTTTGGCTTAATAAGTTAGATTGGGATGAGGCGATTCCTATTCATTTGGAAACAGCTTGGAATATGATAAAAATTACATTGTCTAAATTAGAGGAAATATCTATTCCCCGGTTTGTGCATACCGATTCGATGTCACCGGTCCAATTAGATGCCTTTGCTGACGCATCCTTAAGAGCTTATGGAGCTTGCGTCTACATTCGTAGCAAAACTGCAGAAGGTTATAAAATATCGCTGTTGACTTCAAAGTCTAAAGTAGCGCCGCTCAAAACTAAAACACTCCCAAGGCTTGAGTTATGTGCCGCTCACCTTCTCGCAGATCTCTGCCACAGAATCAAGCCCCTATTAAAGGTACCTATCGAACGGATTGTTTATTGGTCGGATTCTGAAGTTACGCTTCATTGGATCCGGTCTCATCCATCTACATTATCCACATTCGTATCGAATAGAGTAGCGGAGATTCAAGAGTGGTCAGGTGAAGCTACGTGGCGGCATGTTCCAACGAAACAAAACACAGCAGATATTGTATCAAGAGGTTGTGACGTCGTCGAAATTATACAGTCAATATGGTTTACTGGACCTGCGTTTTTAAAAGAGGAAGATGCAAACTGGCCCCAGAATGCACACTTTGAACTAGATGAAGAAGTCTTACTACAAGAATCGAGGAAGACTGCGGTCGGACTGACCGCTGCTGTAAAAAATTTGGATTTGGTAGATGTCATCGAGGGATTTTCGTCACACCTTAAACTGCTTCGGGTATTCGTTTATATGTTCCGCTTCATAAGAAAATGCAAAGTCAAAAGTATGGTATTTGAAAAAACTTTGTCGCCGACTGAATATAATGAAGCTTTTCTAAAAATTGTCGAGATATTACAGAAGCACGAGTACCATGAAGAAAGAGAAAAAGTTCGTAAAGGATCCAGAGTTTCCCCAAGTCTTCAGCGATTGAATCCATTCATCCATGAAGACAAGGGGACTTGGTGTCACTTTTCTTTGTTGCGAGTTGGGGGGCGACTAGCTAATGCTCCTATATCATACGATGCCAAGTTTCCTTTGTTGTTGACAAAACGCTCCCAATTTGTGCAGAGCTATGTTCGGCATCTTCACCATTCCAATTTTCATGTTGGTCCACGAGCCCTTGTGAGTCTCCTTCGACAGCGTATTTGGATCGTAAACGCTCAGGAGGTCTGCAGTCAGATAATTCGATCATGCATATGCTGCTTTAAGTGTAAGCCTCGACTAATGACACAAATTATGGGAAATTTACCCGCAGATCGTCTCCGTGCTATCCGCCCATTTGCTATATGTGGCGTTGATTTTTGTGGCCCTGTCTATACGACATTGAAAATTCGTGGTAGGCCTCCGTATAAGTCCTACATTGCGCTCTTCGTTTGTTTTGCGTCCAAAGCGGTTCATCTAGAAGTTGTTTCAGATTTAACCACAGATTCCTTTTTATTGGCTTTTCAAAGGTTCGTTGGGCGCCGAGGATGTCCCCAAGTCGTCCATTGCGACAACGGGACGAACTTCGTCGGAGCGAGTCGCCACTTCCGGGCCCTTCGAGAGAGGATAGAGGACGAAGCAGACGCGAAACGCGAATTCGCATCAAAAAGCGGATGCGAATTTGTCTTCACTCCACCGCGGGCTCCGCACATGGGCGGACTATGGGAGGCAGGTGTCAAAACTGCCAAGAACCTACTCCTACGGGCGGTGGGCAGCGCGCTCCTAAGCGCAGAAGAGCTGGGGACAGTCCTCGTGGGAATCGAGGCGGTGATGAACTCCCGGCCGCTCGGAGCAATCAGCAGCGACCCAAGCGACGGAGTGGCGCTGAACCCGGGCACCTACTGACAGGCGGGCCGCTACTTGCCACACCAGCACTCCGGACCCCGGACCAGGAGGGTCTCAACTGCTTGCGGCGATGGCGGCTTGTCTCGCCAGTCAGGCAAATGTTCTGGCGGCGATGGTCCCGGGAATATATCCTGGGCCTCCAAATACGGGGAAAGTGGCACCAGCAGCAGCCCAACATCAGCGAGGGAGATCTCGTCCTCGTGGCCGAGGACAACCTGCCGCCCCAACAATGGCTCCTCGGCAGAATAGTCGCCAGGCACGCAGGGGAGGACGGCATGGTCAGGGTCGTCGACGTGCGGACTAGTGGAGGAGGCCTTTTCCGGCGGGCCATTCATAAGTTGGCGCCGCTTCTATTGTGTTGAAGCCCGATGGGTGTTCAACGGGGCCGGTGTTCGCTCAAATTTGAATTATATTGAATTTGTTAAAAATAAAAACTTGAAGTTTAGTGTAAGTTAGTTTAGGGCGAAGGCGGGAGCACAATAAAGTTTCTCTCGCTCTCGGCGAAGTCGCTCCGTCTTCGCCAACCTTCGTTAAGCTAGGCTCTAAGTACTTTGTCAAAAAATATATAAGCATTCTATGAAATTGATTTGAGCCGTCGACACCTTTTCTTTTCTTTTCTTTTCTTTTCGTTTTCGTTTTCTCGCTATTAATAATTTTACCCACCGCCAAGTTTTTTTTTGGTTAATAATAATTAGAAAACTCTCTAAATTTACAGGCACAGACAAATCGGTCTGCCTGCCCAACCAAATAATCTTAAACATAAACTTTGTAATTAAGGCCTTGGTGTTTTTTAGAATAAAATTAGTGCATATTTAATTGAAATCTTGTGCGGTTTTATTTTAATTGGGCACCATCAAAGGTTAGCGTTAGTGTTTCCACTAAGCTCACTGACCCAACAAACTACAAAAACGCATTTGTATATTTACAAAATGCAATTATGCTAATTGGTGCACATAATTAATATATAACCAAATATTCATTTAAATGTAAATCATTTATGACTTTACTAATTAAGAATAGTAAAAAACGAAACTAACTGGCATAACTAACCAAATTTTTAAGTTAACATCAGAGATATCAACAAATTTGCACATTCTATAGAAAAAATGAAAATTCCGAGAAAGGCGAACTAAAATAATAATATTATTGCTCACATAAGGTTATACACCAAAATACACGGTTATGCAAAGAACTTTTCTTGATACGACTCTGATCAAATTGAAAGTTTCCCAGTAACTTCTTCTTTTGCGCACTTGCTACACTCTTTCCTCTCTCTCTATCTACTGCGATCTCCCGCTCTTATGTTTCCTAAAAGCTCATGGCAAAACACTGTAAAAATAAACACCGCAAAAAACAATTTGAATGGTATATTTTTACTACACTATCAAAAACCGGGCCAAATAGAATAACTGTAAAGAGCACTTAAATTCGATAATAGATTGACTTTTTGCATAGTTTCTTTGTTTAGAAGATAGCTAGACCTTTGGTGAAACCATCAAATGAATCGTTAAAGCTTAAGGAATATTGTTAACCAGTGGTTTTGGCTCTGATAGCTTTATATATAGAGATGAATGAATTCCCTTGGTTGATCGAATACATGTGTGTATTTCTGTGTGTGAATATGTATATTTCAAGAAATTACTATTTAGTATTTTTTGTAATGGTATTTCAAAGAATAAAATGACAATCATAAAGCAGAGTCAGGGGGTGGAAAAGAGATGGAGATATATATATATGCAAGCGCATGCTGGGTAAGATGGCAACTTTTTATTCGGGTATTAAAAATAGTAAAAAGTTAAAAATTGAAGCCGTCATATTTTTTGAACACTTATTATGCTTTTAACTATTTTTTAGCGAAAACACGGTATCGATTGGTTTAACGGTTTAGCGAACAGGATTTCATTTTCTAATTGAATGAGTTTGGGGCACTTTGGTGGAGGGTGGGTCAGAAATTAAAACCGTGCTAAAGCTCATTTTATATTTTTAAGGAAGCGCAGGGAAATGCAAGGCAGAGGGAGATGGAGGAAGACGGAATCATTTGTTGACAATTTGTATGAAAATGCAGATAGAGATAGCAATAATGCAGGCAGAAAACGTATGATGCTTATGGAGACACTTAAATTCGATAATAGATCTTTGAGCTTAGTTTCTTTGTTTAGAAGATAACTAGAGCTTTGGTGAAACCATCAAATGAATCGTTACAGCTTAAGGAAAAACTTTACCGAATAAATATTTGATACTCAGTTTAGAAGTGCCATTTTTCGATGTTTGAAGATATTTTTGTCTAAATTGTAATTTTAGAACGGGTGTTAAAAATAGTAAAAAGCCTTAAATCTAATCGGTCAAATTTTTTAAACATTTATAATGTCTTAAACTTTTTTGGGCGAAAACACTGATTCGATTGGTTAAACGGTTTCGGGTCCAGAATTTTTGAAAGGAAAATTGATCTTTTTTCCACTTGGGAAGCCCCAATAAATCTTAGCAAATCAGTTTACAGTTATTGGAATGTAATAAAAATGCATATTAATATTGTTAACCAGTGGTTTTGGCTCTGCGTGGGTTCCCAGTTTTCTTACTGATAGCTTTATATAGAGAGCTGAATGAATTCCCTTGGTTGATCGAGTACATGTGTTTCAAAGTGAACGGTCGAGTTTTTTTCTGCGCTTCGAATTTTGTATTTTGTTTTCGTTTATTCCGATCGGTGATTTTTATCAAAACAATTTTAATTTTCTTCCGGTCATTCAAACATAAATTTAAACTCCGTTCGCTTCGCGAGTGCACTTTGTATTAATACTAATAAATTGTTTTAGTTTTCCTAATTCTTATCTGTGTTTTCTTTTCTTATTACCCCCCCCCCCCCCCCCCCCCCCCCCCCCCCCCCGTTTCTCTTTTGTGCATGCAAGTTATCCAACCCGTGAAACGGTTCCACTTATAGAACTAATAAACAAATTTTTAAATTCAATTATCCAACGGTTCCCCTTATGGGATTAATAAACAATTTTTAAATTCAATCTCAGCTTCATTGCCTTTGCCTTTATTTATGATTCTGCCTTCGCCTTTTTCATTAACTTCGAAGGCCGCGCTTGACCGATCTGCTAAGATAAATAAACTTATAGTAAAGTAAACAACAGCTTCCGTTCGAAGCCAAACTCTCACGTTCAAAGACAAAAGTATTGCGTTCCAATTTTAATCAAAATTGCATCGGTCAGCATAATTGAATTTCACAACGAGAAGCGACAGTTTCAGCATAAGCTTTTATTTTAAACAAAAATCAAAGTTCTAGAAGCTTAAAAAAGAAAAGCTTCTGGCCGAGGTTCGTTGGAGAAGATTTTAGAATTAAGGAGTCAGTCTTATTCGGATTGAAACCGGGATCGGTCTTGTTGTAATAAAGAGTTAGTGAATTAAGGTCTGCACCAATAAAGTGAAATTAAAAAATAAAATTTATTTTTTTTTAATCAACCAATACGATCAAATTTAATTGGCGCCGAACGTGGGGCTGTGCCATTAAAAAGTTCCAAAATAAAAATTTAATGAAAAACAAAGTTAAATTTACAACGGAACTTCCGCAGCCAAGAACTCAAATTTTTATTGGAAAAATTAAAACATCCAACTCCAAACAGTGATCGTGTAATGGAAATCAATAAATGAAATAATCCATTAAGTTGATTAGTTGGAGGACTGAAGATCTAAATCTCAAACATCAAGAACACTATAAAAATAAAATAAATCCGAAAACCGCTAAAACAAATAAAACTTCAAAACCAACCAAAAACAACAAGGAAATAATCAGACAACATATTACCAACCAAAGAAAAATTGACAGGAAGGAAGGGCTGTAGGGCAATCTGTAATGGTCGTCATTTATAACCAAGTACCAGTTTCAATAAAAATAATTCAGTCAACATTTTTCAACCAGATAACTGATTAAGGAAAGCTCAAAACATTCCACAGATTTATATCGTCCCTTATCAGTGTATACTTTCAGGAGGCGATCGGTTATCTAAGCTTAGCTTTATCTTATCAGCTGCTTTGTTAAGCGCAGCCAACTTTAGTCGGTGAAATTATTCTCTTCTCAGCGAAAAAAAGCTTTTTGCAGTGGAAATTTTCGGTATATAAACGCCCAAGCGGCTGCACTTTTTTCAGCCAGCAAAAGTAATATATAATTCACGTAAATGTACTCTGCACAACGCCAGAGGTTAAGTTCGAAGAGCCAAAAATTCAATTTTTACCGCCGCTGATCGTGTGAAATTAATAAATCAAAGAAAACAAAACCAAAGTTGTGTCCCCAAGTGCATTGGCCAAAGCCTATTTAGTGGTTGGCAAAACCCTAGTTGTCACTTGCACGTGCTGGTTTCCGGAAACACTTCCGGCGGGAAGCTGTTTCGGATAAAACACCCCCGGAAGTATATTCCATCACAGGTATGTGTATGTTGCAGCAGGGTTATTTTCGTCCGACATCGTAATAGCGCAGCGAGTTTCGGTTTCGCACACCTCAAGTCCCAAACGCAACTAAATGGATCGTTCCTTCTTCCTTCTCTGTCATTTCAGTTTGACCAGTACTACATCTTTTTGCCACCCTTATTGGCGCACTTCACTTTCTTCAGCAACTTCGTCATTATTAATATTTTCATTTTCGCTTTCAACATTATTATAATCATCGCACACATTAAGCTCTTCGGGAACTTCCCCATTTGGTAAAATTCTTAAATCTTCGTGAGCATACTTGTAAGTTCGTTTGTTAGTTAAGGACTTTAAAATGTACCTGTCACCCTCTAGAACCTGTGTTATTTGAAAAGGCCTCTTGAATTTTGGACTCAGCTTGGTTTGATGTCTTTCCTCGTTTTTAAGTAATACAAAATCTCCAACATTGTGTCTACGTACTTTTGCCTTACTTTTATCAAACCGTTCTTTATCGTAAACTGCAGAAACTAACATATTTTTTTCAGCTTGTGCTCTCAAGTTCGACAAATCTACATCATTTTCTATGTCACAAGGTGGAAGTAATCCTAATGGCCGTGCTACTTTTCCCAATAATAACATTTCTAGAGGACTTGCCTTCGTCTCACGATTAGTTGTACAATTGATTGCCAGCTGCACCTCTCCTAGCACATCCTGCCAAGACTGTGTTCCAGTTTCAGCCGCCGTTAACATATTTTTCAACGTGCTCATTGTATGTTCTACTTGACCATTAGAGCGACTATTGATCGACCATTGATCTGAACAAAATTCACTAAACTTTGATCCAGTAAAACACCTTCCCTGGTCAGCTATTATTCGGTTTGGTACTCCAAACAACGAAACAGCGGTCTTGACAGCCTTTATGCAACTGTCACTGTCCAATTTAAGGGTGTGACTGAGATAGACATACTTGGTAAACGCGTTAACTTGAACAATAACATATTCCTTCTGGTCACTCTTGCCTCTTAAGTCGATATGGATTGTGTGCCAAGGAATATTTACTTTTGGGATGGGATGCAGTTCAGCCTGAATTTTTCCAGAGGTTGATTTAGACATTTTGCAAGTGATGCAATTGTCAACAAATTTTTTGATGTATTTTGACATATTGTCAAACCAGTAAAAATCGTAAACTTTATCCAGTGTCTTTTCGAAACCTAAATGCATTATCGAGTCATGAACTTGGTTTATAACGGACCATCTGAAAGCACGGGGCACCACCGGTAAACAGCGGGTTCTGCCATTCCTCTGTATTTTTCGGTGAAGAACCTCTGACCTTATTTCATATGTTTTCGCTATATCTTCATCAAGAGAAAAATCTTTTAATTTAGTCACGATTTCGGCTATGTCTGAGTCTCGACGCTGTTCAGCAATGAGCCAATTACTTGAAATTTCGGCCAAGTTAACTCTCTTCTCATCAATTACTTTTGGAGCAGAAGTAGACCCTGGTGAGATAGGATTTCTCGACAAAAAGTCAACATGTGCCATTCTTTTCCCTTCTCTATACTGAATTTCGAATGTACATGACTGTAAGAAAGCCCACCAACGCTGTGCTCTAGGGGTCAAATCTTGTTTATTTCTTGACGCCTTCAATGAGTTACAGTCGGTATAAACAGTAAAGTTCCTGCCCAGCAAATAATGTCGAAAATGTTTAATTGAGTTTACAACCGCTAAAGTTTCCAACTCATACGAGTGATATCTGGACTCTGCAGGTGAAGTAGTTTTGCTATAATATTCTATTACCTGTGGTTTGTTCTTAATTTGGTGTAATAAAATTGCACCGTAACCACTGCCACTTGCATCTGTATTTAATTCAATGGGATAATTTGGGTCAAAAATAACAAGGACTGGTTCATCAGTAAGTATAGAAATAATTTGTTTCCGTATCTGTTCATGTTCTGCTTTCCAAATAAATTTATTTTTGTCTGAAGTTAAGAAATATAACGGTTTCATCAACTGTGAAAAGCCCTTTATAAACTGTCGGAAATACGATGCTAATCCAATAAATTGTATAAGTGACTGTAAAGGGGGAAGACCAGTTAACGCTACTATTTTCTTTGGACGAATTTCACCAGCGCTAACACTGTAGCCTAGATATTGAACCGATGTTTTCAGAAATGAACACTTTGTAATGTTGAATGAAAACCCAGCCTCTGTCAGAACATTTAAAACAATCTCTAATCTTTCAAACGCGTCGCATTGTGTTGTGGCAGTTAACATGATATCATCCATATAGACGATTACATAAGATTTCGCTAAATCTCCTAGCGCCTGCATTACTAAGCGTTGAAAAACAGAAGGCGCGTTTTAAGCCCATCTGGCGTCACAAACGCTGTGTACTCAATAGAATCCGCATGCAAAGGAATTTGGTAGTATCCACTGGCCATATCTAAACATGTAAAATAATTAACTCCTTGAAGTCTATTTATTTTATCCTGTATAAGTGGGAGCGGGTATTTATCAGCAACAGTGCACTGCAGTGTTTGAATTTATTTATAGTCAACGCAGAGTCTATCCGAACCATTTTTCTTTTTTACCAACAATATGGGGCTTGCATAAGGTGAACAGCTTGGTCTTATTATATTGCACCTCAACAGCTCCTCAATTTTCTCTCGAACTAAATCTCGCTCGCATGGACTTAATCGATATGGCCTTCTTTGAACTGTTTTCCTTGGATCAATCAATCTAATTTTCATTTCGCCAACTCTAACTTTAGTATATGGAATGCCTTTTATAAAACAATCTGAGTACTTTGCCAACAATGAATTCAGTTTTATTTTATTTTCTCCGTCAAGTTCAGTATCAATATCGGCTGGCTCAGAACCGGTACACAAATTAATTATTTTGGCTCTCGACTACATATTCCATTAATACCTATGCCTTTTAACATAACAATATTATTGAATCTTTTGCCAGAAAACTGAGTACTTAGCTTTTCTTTCATTAGTGAGCATTCCGCTCCGGAATCAAAGGTGACTTCAAAAATGTGTCCTCTATGGTTCATGCTTCCTTTAGGTACTGCACTGCTCCACTCGTTTTTCCCGGTTGAACGTCTTGTTCCTATCCGCTTCCTTCTTTGTACATTGGGTAGATATGTGTCCCCTGTCTCCGCACTTGTAGCAAGTTACAATTGATTTTTCACGTCGCTCTTCATCGTGTCTGACATGTCGCTCTTTGTCATTCGCAAGGTGATGTTGTTGTTTCTTGAGTCTGCACTCAAACATTTTGTGGCCTAATTTTCCACAAAAATGACACTCGATCGAAGATTGCTTTTGCCGTTTTGGATAAATTTCAGATTGATGCTCCACAAAGCCACTTTTTCTTTTATTAAAAGTGAACGCTTTTAATTCGGACTGTAGATCGGCTCTGGTTCGAACATTTGAAGTGAAGCTCAAACGCTGCACACGGTTAACAAAGCTTGCCAGTAATGCGAGAGTCACGAACACAGCAATTTCTTCTTTTTCCATTTCACGCCATCGGTCGGTCGTTTTGTCTGCATTTGTAGAAACATGGCGGCTGGTGTTTCTAAAGTATCAAAGCGTTGTATGAACAATTCCTTAAACTCGAGCCAGGTTATATCAGCATAGCACACTTGGGACAGCCATTGCGAAGCGCTACCCTCCAATGCTGCACTTAAAGCCACAACTAACGCACTGCCCTTCAATGTATTTTCTTTTAGTATAATTTCCACAGTTGAACACCACGATGAAGCGATGGCACCTGCCTTGTCTGGGTTGAATTTGGGTAGTTGCACAGATTTGCTCCGCACTGCATCAGGTTCTGTTGTTTGAATTCCTTGCACAAGATTAAGCAAATTTGCATTTTAGGTAGAGGGCCAGATCCCACTTCTGATGTTGCAGCAGGGTTATTTCGTCCGACATCGTAATAGCGCAGCGAGTTTCGGTTTCGCACACCTCAAGTCCCAAACGCAACTAAATGCATCGTTCCTTCTTCCTTCGTTCTGTGCTTACCACCGAACCGCACTCGGCGACAGCGACATTACGCTGTCGCCCCCGCTAAAACGCAATTTCTTAAAGCGACAACATGACACAGTAGAATTAGAGGCTAATGCAATATTACCAATAGTGATGAAATAGGCCTTCTAATGAAATTCCCGAAAATATACCCATACACTCATACCAACATCCACACACTCTTAGTATGCGCCGACATGTACTTCTGGATAATATTCTCCTGAATAACAGAAGCTATCTATCCCAGTTTCAAGTGTGTACCTGGCCACAAGCCCCGTAAGCAGACGCCTCACGGCTAACACCAGTCCTTGGTCCGCAGCAGCCTACCGGATAAAGTAGTGCGCGGTTTTCCATACCCTAGTTGGCATGCAGTAAGCCCGTCTAAGCTCAAGACGGCCATATCACCCATATAACCCAAAATTCAACTTTAAAGGCAGTTATTGTGCGCAATCCGAATCGACTGTGCGCAGCAGCCTCGGATCAGGAAACCGAGCTCATCATTAAAATTAATAAGGAAGATTAATTAATTTAGGCCCAGTGAACTTCTGTATACTTTTGTAGAGCCATTAGAAGTGGTGACGATGGTTGTTGGTCGAGGCTAAGTATCTGGCTTTAGCCAAAATAAATTCCTAAAATAAAAGTTTTCCTTTGCCAATAAAATCTTTATCAATGTACAGAGTTAAACCGTCTGCAACAACAACACCGCGTAACCCATCTCTACGCTGGAAGGCCTTTCACAACGCTGGAGCTGTAAACATGTGAGTGATACCTGTGCGAATTTGCATACACATCTTGTATTTTATTTAAGCCGATCCAATCTCTCCTGTGTTGCTCAATAAGTTGTATAAGTTGTAAATCGTCTTTGACTTTCAAAGTGAACGGTCGTGTTTTTTTTCTGCGCATCGAATTTTGCATTTTGTTTTCGTTTATTCCCATCGGTGGGTTTTATCAAAACAATTTTAATTCTCTTCGTGTTTATTAAAACATAAATTTGAACTCCGTTCGCTTCGCGAGTGCACTTTGTATTTAATACTAATAAATTGTTTTAGTTTTTCGTAATTCTTATCTGTGTTTTCTTTTTTTATATCCCCGCCGTTTCTCTTTTGTGCATGCACTTTAACTTATTTACGCTCCCGCTCTCTTGCTCTCTTTGCTTTGAAAGTTCTAAGCGTGCAGTTTCTGCGTCTCTTGCGGTACTTATAACTGCTCGCTTATAAATCTCAATTCGCTTTTTTTTGGTACAGTGGTAAATAAATAAAATGAATAATAAAAATTTAGTCTGCTTCTGCAAAAAATGCAGCCTCGTAATCAGGGCTGACCAGTCTAATATGACTTGCTGGCTGTGTGAAAATATGGTGCACACCAAGTGCGCCGGTTTTACTGGCCGGACAAGTGATGACCTTTCAAAGGGGCCCCAATTTGCAGTTTTGTTGTGACGCTTGTGTTGAGGTTGCGAACGAGAGAAATCGTTCATGCGCCAAACTAAAGGCGGCCTGATGGGGCTGATTAGCTGTTTCGGAGTGGCTAGAGATAGTTTTCGCCGAGCTGATGATCTCCTGTCTGCGCTGGACTCGCAGTTTAATAGTCGTAAGCTATTAGAAGAGTCCCCTAAGCGCAAAAAGGCCGCTGGTGGTAAGGAGCAAAAAGGGGACCACCCCGCAACCGAAATCAAAAGATCAACAGAGCATTCCGGCGGATCAGCAGTTGATTTCAGCAAACCCTCAAATGTTGCTAAGATCGGCAGCTAAAAAAGATTCGGTATCCGAACAATCCGTTACAGAATGCATGCAACCAGGGACTTCTAAGAATTCCGAAAGCTATTAGAAGAGTCCCCTAAGCGCAAAAAGGCCGCTGGTGGTAAGGAGCAAAAGGGGACCACCCCGGAACCGAAATCAAAAGATCAACAGAGCATTCCGGCGGATCAGCAGTTGATTTCAGCAAACCCTCAAATGTTGCTAAGATCGGCAGCTAAAAAAGATTCGGTATCCGAACAATCCGTTACAGAATGCATGCAACCAGGGACTTCTAAGAATTCCGATTTGTCCGTAGTGGTTTCACAATTAGTGGATCCACCGATCTCTCAGAATGTAGCATCTCCACCACAAGGGACTACTGAGTCCGGACAACCGGCTCAAGTTGGTTTTGCAGAAACAATGTCTGCTCCACCAAAATCCCTTTTAGTGGTTCCACTAAAGAAGCAAATTTTCGTTTCTCGTCTTTCCCCTGATCAAACATCTTCTGATGTATTGTCTTATATACAAGACAAAACTAAAGCCGATTGTAATAGTGTAAAGGTGGAAAAGTTTAAGTTTTCTTATGCTAGAGACATTTCATCTTTCAAGATAACTGTCCCTAACGAGCTTTTTGAAGCCATATGTTCGGGCGACTTTTGGCCGGATAATATGGTTGTAAAAGAGTTCGAGGCTAAGATAAAGAAGAAGGGGCCCGTTGGAGTAAAACTTCCTAGTCGAGGCCAAACCAATGTACCAATTTCAAAAAACTAACTTCTAACCTCCTTCTTTCCTATCAGAATGCAAGAGGTTTGCGTAGCAAACTCACTAAATTGTATTCTGATAGCCTTTCCTTTGCATCTCAGATTATTGTGTTCACAGAAACCTGGTTAAAGCCGGAGATCTTTAGCTCCGAAGTTTTTCCAGGTAAGTACACAATATATAGGTATGACCGTCCCTCTAGACGGGGAGGTGGAGTCTTAATTGGAGTTGATTCAAACTTCCCGTCTGAGGAGTTATTTTTTGATGAATTCAATACCATTGAATTTATTTGTGTAAAGTTATCGCTTCCTGGTAACTTTATATACATAACTTGCTCATATATTCCGCCGTTGTCTGAACTTCCTGATTATTTAAATCACCTATCCGTTATTAAGTCCGTTGCAAATAAGCTTTCCGATAGGGATCAGATGATAGTTCTAGGTGATTTTAATATACCTGGAGTTACTTGGTCCACTGAGGACGGATCGAATGTCTTACTACCTATAGCACAGCATGATTTTATTGATGGCCTGCTTGACATATCTCTATCTCAAGTAAACCATGTTCGAAATTCATTAGGTCGCCTACTTGATTTGTGTTTTGTATCAAATCCTGAAGGTGTGTTTCTGTCCAGAGTAGCACCACTCACGCAACCTGAAGATCCATATCACCCAACAATCGAACTTTCATTTGATACGGGCAGAGTTATAGAAGAAAAATCAGAAAAATCCAAACGAATGCATTGTTTTCGCAAGGCAGACTTTCTGAGGCTAAATAATTTTATTTCTGGCTTTAATTGGTCTGATCTTTACTTATGCAATAATATGTCCGATGCAGTTAATGTTTTTTACACTGCATTAAGCTCATTTTTTAATTCCTGTGTTCGGTGGTACTATCCGTCAACTTCCATTAAATCACCTTGGTTTAGCAAAGAGTTGACACACTTAAGAAATGTAAAGTCCAGACTTTTTAGGAAATATAAAAATACCGGTTCTCAATCTGTTTTTACTAGATATTTAAGTGCTCGGTCAAGATTTACCGTGCTTAATGCTCAGTGTTATAATAGTTACTTAAACCGTTGTAAGGTCCAGTTCTCTCAGGACCCGAAGCAGTTTTATAATTTTGTTAACACCAAGCGTAAATCTAATTCTTTTCCTTCCTCGCTGTCGTTCGAAAACATGACGGCAACCACAGATCAGGCAATAGCCGATTTATTTGCCCAATTTTTTCAAACGACTTACTCTACTTTAGATTATTCATCACAGCCTTATTCTTACACCATGTCCAAGTCAAACCTCATATTCTGTCCCACTTTAACAGAAAGCTCTCTTCTTTTGGATCTTCTTCGTATTAAGCCTGTTTATTCGCCAGGGCCCGATGGTATTCCTGGGTGCGTGCTTAGGTATTGCGCTAAGGCCCTGTGCAAACCTCTTCACAAGTTGTTTACCTTATCTCTAGAAACCTCCCAATTCCCAAAGATTTGGAAGGAATCATTTGTTATTCCTCTTTTCAAGAAAGGTAACAAGTTAGAAGCCAGTAACTACAGAGGTATTTCTAAGTTGTCAGCTATTCCTAAGCTTTTTGAAAAAATTATTACTCCTCATTTGCAGCACCTTTGCAGATCAATCATTTCTCCGTATCAACACGGATTTATAAAACGTAGATCCACAATCACAAACCTTCTAGAGCTCACTTCATTTGTGATAAAAGGCTTCAATAGTAGTTTTCAAACAGACGTCATTTACACTGACTTTAGTAAAGCATTTGACTCTGTAAATCACTTACTTCTCATTCAAAAACTTGACCTTTTAGGTTTTCCAGTTGATCTGCTTAAATGGATTTCAAGTTATCTAAATGGCAGGTCACAAAGGGTCCTTTTTAAAAATTCAATTTCTGAAATTCTCCGTGTTACCTCCGGTGTCCCACAAGGGAGCCATCTGGGTCCGTTACTTTTTACATTATTTATTAACGATCTTCCCTCAATTATAAGTCATTCTCGCGTACTTATGTACGCAGATGATGTTAAGTTGTGCCTGCAGTATAAGGACATTTCCTGCCATTTAAACTTGCAATCCGATCTAGATAATTTTCAAAACTGGTGCCGAGATAATTTACTAAATTTAAACGGTTCCAAGTGCAAGCTGATGACTTTTTATCGGGCCAATCCGATATACGCGACTTACACGTTAAGTGGCAGCTCTTTGGATAGAATAACTCTTGTAAACGATCTTGGCGTTCTCTTGGACCCTAAACTAAAATTTTCTAATCACATTTCGTCCATGGTTAATAAAGCCAAAGGAGTGCTTGGATTTATTAAAAGGTGTTCAAAAGAATTCGATGATCCTTATTTGACTAAAACTTTATTTATTTCGCTAGTCCGTCCGATTCTGGAGTATGGGTCTCCCGTCTGGAGTCCACAATACGGAATACATATTGGTCGTATTGAATCTGTACAAAAAAACTTCCTTCTTTTTGCTTTACGGCGCCTAAACTGGGATGCAAATCTTATCTTACCTTCTTATTCTAGTAGACTACCATCCTTAGCCAACCGTAGAACGATGCTTGGTACTATCTTTATTTATAACCTTATACATGGTGATATTGACTGCCCCGACTTGTTAAGTCGGCTAAACTTTTCTGTGCCAAGTAGATTAACTAGAAATTATTTTCCCCTAATTTTAAATCATTGTAGATCTAACTATGCCTTGCATGAGCCTTTCAGAGTATTATGTTCTGACTATAATAGACTTTTTCCTGTAATATCAAATCTTGACTCTCTGCCGCTCATAAAACGATTGATACTTGCTTCATTGGCACAAGATTGATCTAACTATTACTTTTTTCCCCGGACCTTTACCTTTATTTTCATATCTCGCGTCTATCTTATCGCGAATCGTGCCGTACGATACACGGCTGCGCCCCTCGGTCGGTTGGGCGGGTATGTGGGCCGTGGGACTCCGCGCGAAAACAAAAAAAAAAAAAAAAAAACAAATTCAAAATTAAAAAAAAAAATGTTCTTGTACTGAGAGTTTTGGTGACTGCTTGTACATTTATATTGATAGTTTTTTTTTGGCAAATAAAAGTAAACAAAGAGAAAAAAAACAAGAGAGAACGCTATAGTCGGGTGCCCCGACTATCAGATACCCGTTACTCAGGTAAATGGAGTGCGAGGGAGATGGAGATAGAAACTTTGATCACGCATAACTTTTTAACGAATGGTCCGATTTGAAAAATTTCTTCTACATTTCGATAGGTATTGATAAACACAATAAAACTGCATTTTTACTTTTCCGAAATATTAAAATTTTTAAAATCGTATATAAGCGATTGTGGGCGTTAAAGGGGGCGTGGCACCTTTTTGAAACAAACTTGCGCTGCGTAGGAACTCCTAGAATCTACATGCAAAATGCCAATCTTCTAGCTTTTATAGTTTCCGAGATCTCAGCGTTCATACGGACAGACAGACAGACAGACGGACAGACAGACGGACAGACAGACGGACAGATGGACATGGCTATATCGACTCGGCTAGTGACCCTGATCAAGAATATATATACTTTATAGGGTCGGAAACGCTTCCTTCTAGCTGTTACATACTTTTGCACGAATACAATATACCCTTTTACTCTACGAGTAACGGGTATAAAATAAAATGAATTAAAACTTTGAACAGAAATAATAAATAGATAAAAATAAAAATAATAAAAAAATTAAAACGCAGCTATACCAACCACTTTCGTATATCAGCAACCACACCCAATAAGAATAAAAATTAATTGTTATGAAATTATAATCTTTAAATATGGAAAAGTAAATAAATTTAAAGAATGTTTATATTCAAGTTAATTATGTTTAGTCTCATTTCAATAAATTAAGGCAATGTTTTTTAATAATATCCAAATCAATAATTATAATAAATTGTAATATTAATACTCGCTATGAAAATAATAATTCGTACTTTAACCATTTTGTTGAATAAAACAATGAAAGTAATTATTTAAAAAAATTATGAACGGCTAGAAGTGTATATTTTTTCCTGAATTGACATGGCAACTTAAACTAAATCGAATGCATCTCTAGGGTATCTTCTTAAATATTATAATGAAGATTATGGTTGGGTTGGGCAGAGACCGCAAGCGTCAAATGTCACCGTAGACCTTGCAAAATTTTTCCTATAGTCGTCTGATTTAAACATCATTATATTTTGTCCGTTTTTCCGAGTCTAAATTATCCGATTGATGATATTAGTAATTGTTAGTAAGTAGTTTCAGTAGGAATCCTAAAAATTAAAGTATGTTTGGGCACTTAGAGAAGGCAATTAGACCCACCCCACCGCCGAAAGAGCTAAGGCACCAGAGGATTCCACCCGCCGTTTCTCCTAACTGAATAGAAGTAAGAGAGCCCGAATGATCAGTGGCCTGGTTTATCGTGTACCCCGTGAATCCTGTGCTCGATATCTCGGAATCTCATTCTTAGTCAACATGGGACAATTACAAACTTTTGGCATCCCAACGACGTACCCCCATTACAAATCCCTCGCCAACACTGGAAAAAATGTTTAATCTCTATCGACAACAAGAAGAACATCGCATAAATTGAAGGAAGACACCATCGGACAGTATCGTGAGGATAAATATAATTTTACTTTAATTAAAAGAAAATTAAATGAAAAGAAAATTAATTTAAGACAAGCAAATTTTTTATGAAATAATAGTGAGAATAAAAAAGGACAATCTCGAAAATTTAATAGATAGTTTCGGTGAATTAAATTTAACAATGGCAACTGGAAGTTCATCTAATTTTTCTGCAGGTGTTTTAGCCACAGCCAGTAACCTAACTGTGGAATTAATTAACAGATTAATTAATTTTCAATTGAGCGAAGTAAGCAAAAAAATAGTTTGGAAGAAAAGTTAGCAACAGACGCAAACATAGTAAAGGACTATATAATTCAAGAAGTTGACCCAAATATAAGATGTGAAACCACTCTTGAAGTAATCAAATCATTACCGAAGTTCACCGGGGAACTAACAAAATACGTTGGTTGGAGAGAAGCTGCAGAAACTGCAATGAGCCTTTAAAAAATTCAGAGTCAGCAGTATTTTATCGCGTTAACAATTTTACGAAATAAAATCATGGGATCAGGCCACGACGCTCTTACCAATCATGGAAAAGTTCTAAATTTTCAAGGAATTTTATCTAGATTGGATTTTATATATATTGATAAACGACCAATCCATATTCTTGAGTCCGAATTAAGTATCCTTAGTCAAGGTAGAATGACAGTTACTGAATACTATAATGAAGTTAATAAAAAAACAAGAAAGGAAAGATAACTTCGGACGGAGCCGAAGTTGATATACCCTTGCGGAATATTCTGTAAATTATATTCTCCAAAATTATTCATTTGATGTATTCTTAATACTCATAAAAAGTCCCCACTTCCTAACTTTAAAAACACCAAAGTTATGGCATTTCCAATCGTTCAGTTATATGGCAGCTTAGGATATAGTCCTCCGATCCTTATGAAATTTGGTAGGTCGGATTGATTGGCCAAAAATAAAACCCATAGAAAATTCCAACTTCCTAACTTTACAAACACCAAAGTTATGGCATTTCCGATCAATCAGTTATATGGCGGCTATAGGATATAGTCGTTCGATCCTTATGAAATTCGGTAGGTCGGATTAATTGGCCAAAAACACATAGAAAATCCCAACCTAACTTTTTCCGATCGTTCAGTTATATGGCAGCTATATGATATAGTCGCCCGATCCGGCTCGTTCCGACTTATATACTACCTGCAATAGAAAGACAACTTTTGGGAAAGTTTAGTGGTGTTAGTGGTACCAAAAAAAGATCAAAATGAAGATGGCAGTCTCAAACATAGATTAGACATAGAAAAAGTGAACGAAAACACTATACCGGACAGATACCCGATGCAAGACCCGTCTGTAATATTAGCTACTTTAGGAAAGGCTAAATACTTTTCAACAATTGATTTGGAATCTGGATTCCACCAAATTTTAATGAAATATTCAGATATTGAAAAAACAGCATTTTCTATTAATAACGGAAAATTTGAATTTTTACGAATGCCTTTCGGGTTAACAAACGCACCCAGAATTTTTGAAAGAGCTATGGATGATATCTTAAGAGAACAAGTAGAAAAAACTTTCCATGTTTATATGGACAATATAATTATTTTTTCAAACACTATTGAACAACACTATGCTGATTTAATTAAAATAATTAATATTTTACAAAGAGCAAATATGAAAATTTCTCTCGAAAAATCTAAATTCTTTAAATTAGAAACCACATTTCTAAGGTACATTGTTTCTCATAATGTAATTAAAACGGATCTCGAAAAAATTGCCACAATTAAAAAATATCCGATTCCACGTAATATAGAGAACTCCGAAGTTTTCTAGGCTTAACAGGGTATTACAGAAAATTTGTCCGTAACTATGCAAAATTGCTAAACCACTAACAAAATATCTAGGAGGGGAAAATGGAAAGGTTTCTAAAAGAATGTCTACTAAAGTTTCAATACAGTTTGACGAATCAGCTGTACAAGCTTTCAACGAGCTAAAAGAGAATCTAATAGCACAAGTCGAATTAATTCAGCCTGATTATAGTAAGAAATTCGTTTTAACTGCAGACGCATCAGATGTAGCTATCGGGGCAGTACTAACACAAGATAATAAACCAATTACGTTTATTTCAAAAACATTAAATAAAACGGAACAACTTTATGCCACAAATAAAAAATAATTTTTAGCTATAGTATGGGCTTTAAAAAATCTTCGGAATTATTTATGGGAGTAATTGGCATAGAAATACAAACGGATCATCAATCCTTATCGTTCACAATTTCGGATAAAAATCCAAACGTTGAGATGAAAAGATGGTATTCTTTCATTGAAAGTTTTACCCCAAAAATTATATACAAACCCGGAACAACAAATGTTGTAGCCGATGCATTATCACGAATACAAATAAATAATATTACAAACAGCGACATAGACGTTTCTGAACAGTCAAACTCAGACCAAGACACACAGCATTCAGCTGAAAGTAGTTTTGAAAATGTAATACAAGAGACCCTTAAACCGTTAAATCAATTTAAACAACAATTGTTATTAACAACGGGGAGGTATACAATACATGAGTCACTGGAAATTTTTGACAAGACAAGACACATAATCGAATATGATACAGTTGAGAATTTAATAAGCATATTAAGAGAGTATCTTCCACCTAACATAACGGTTGGAATTAATTGTAGTTTAGAAGATTTATATCATATTCAAGTTTCTTTAAGAAATAGTTTTACTAACAAATTTCTTTTTACGCGATTATTTCTACAAGACGTAGAAAAACGCCGAAGATAGAGCTATAATAATAGAGGAAACACACAATCGAGCTCATAGGGGACTAGACGAAAATCATAAACAAATCAGTAGATTATATTATTGGCCCAATCTATTTGTTAAACTAAAAGAATATATAAAAAATTGTAAAATTTGCAATGAGAACAATAATAACAGACACCCTATTAAAATTGGGGAAGCTAAAGAAGGCGAAAATTTACACATTGATATATATTATGCGCAAAGTTTACCTTTTATAACTTGTATTGACGCGTACTATAAATTCCTAGTAGTTAAAGAAATTCAGAATAAATTAAATATCGAAAATAAAGTAATGGAACTACTTCAATATTTTCCCCTAGCCAAAGTAATTATGACCGATAACGAACCGAGCTTTACCTCGGCTCAATTTAAATCTTTTGCACAAAGATGCGGTGTAACTCTACATTACGCAGACCCGAGGCACAGTACCTCAAACGGACAAGTTGAAAGGGCACATTCGACATTAACAGAATTAGCTCGCTGCATAAAAGAACTTAAAGAATTTAATTTAACTGAGTATTCCGAAATCGTAATAAGAGCCGCTCAGGAATATAATCAGAGTATTCATTCCACAACAAACCAAAAACCTGTTGACATTCTTTATAATAAAATCGAACACGATAATATTCCACAATTATTAAAAAATACACAGGAGAAAATGTTAGAAACACATAATGAAAACAGAAAAGAAAAACAATATCACGTAGGACAAGTTGTTTATGAAAAGAAATATGGAGAAAGAAATAAACTTAAACCAAGATATAAGAAGCAAATAGTTAAAGATGTTATGCCTAATAAAATAATAATCAACAGTAGAAACATAATTATTCACAAAGATAATATTAAGCATTAATAAATTATTTTTTTTAAACTTACAGAAAATGTATTCTTTAATACATATTTTATCAATTATAATATTGGCCAGTTCAGAAATAATTGATTACTCGAACCATGAATTTTTTCTGTTCAAAGACAACAAGGATGTACTTACGTATGAATCTTACAACGATTTATTCCACGTAACTAATTTAAGTTTTTATAAGGAAATAAGTAATATAGAATCAGATAATATAAAAAAGGATTTAAATAAAAGGTCACAAAGGGAAATAAAGTACGACTTAGAAGTAATCGAATTAATCTTATCCCAGTTAATATCAGCTAGAACAAAAAGAGGAATAAATGAGTTAGGCACCGTGTGGAAATGGATAGCTGGAACTCCGGATCATGATGATTTCATTAAAGTACAAAATAAAATCAATGACTTAATTGAAAATAATAATAAACAGTCTATTATTAATTCCAAATTGTTCAAAGAAATAGAATCTCTCTCTCTGAAGATTTTAAAAAGGTTTTTATTGATCAAGATTTACCACTAAGAAAACATCGCTTACGATTGATAACATTTGATCTTCAAAATTTAATTGATACTATTACCCTGGCAAAAATTTACGTTTTCAACACCAAATTTTAAATAATGAAGATATAAAAGAAATATTAAAACACGAGGAAAAGCCAGTAATTATCGCTGACTTCATGGACATCTCTGTGTTCAAAATCGCATTACATAAAGAACTTTTAATAATTTATATAAAATACCCAATAATAAATAATAGATGCGAATAATATTACACTCGACCCATTTCCCAAATCGATGGAAAATTATTAATAAGTAATCAAGTCGCAAAATGCGAAAATACATATTATGAAATGTCTACATTTAAGGAAGAACTCTTTAATAACTATTGCACTCTAAGTTTAGAAAAAACATGTTTTACCCGATTATTAAACGGTGAACAATCAATTTGTAAAAAAATAAGAGAAAAAAATGAAAAATAGACATTATCCAAGATGGTGCCATTTTAATAAATGGTAACAACATCGTCAACAACTCCGAATTAGGTGGTTCATTCTTAATAACATTTAACGGTACAACCACAATAAATAACGTTTCATATACCAATTTAGACAACCAAATTCTTAACTATATTACTACAAACCACTTCAAAAATTATGAAATATCCGATTATATATTTTCAAATAACTCGGAACTCTCTTTAGATAATATAAATATTTTAAATCCATTCATTAAAATTAATAATACCAAAATATTTATATCCTTTATATTATTAATTTTAATCATTATATATTTGATTTCTCTACCTATTATTAAATACAGACATATTTGTAACCAAAAAACAACGACCAGAATTAGAAAAACCTATTAACGAAGAAATATTTTTAACAGAATTAAGAGATCGTTTAAACGAAATCAATAATGAATCGGGACGATCCATTTTAGAAGGGGGAGAGTTATCCAACCCGTGAAACGGTTCCACTTATGGAACTAATAAACAAATTTTTAAATTCAATTATCCAACGGTTTCACTTATGGGATTAATAAACAAATTTTTAAATTCAATCTCAGCTACATTGCCTTTGCCTTTGCCTTTATTTATGATTCTGCCTTCGCCTTTTTCATTAACTTCGAAGGCCGCGCTTAACCGTTCTGCTAAGATAAATAAACCTATAGTAAAGTAAACAACAGCTTCCGTTCGAAGCCAAACTCTCACGTTTGCGTTCCAATTTTTAATCAAAATTGCATCGGTCAGCATAATTGAATTTCACAACGAGATGCGACAGTTTCAGCATAAGCTTTTATTTTAAACAAAAATCAAAATTCTAGAAGATTAAAAAAGAAAAGCTTCTGGCCGAGGTTCGTTGGAGAAGATTTTAGAATTAAGGAGTCAGTCTTATTCGGATTGAAACCGGGATCGGTCATAAGAAATAATAATAAGTGAAAGTGTCTTGATGTAGTAAAGAGTTAGTGAATTAAGGTCTGCACCAATAAAGTGAAATTAAAAAATAAAATTTATATTTTTTTAATCAACCAATACGATCAAATTTAATTTTCACTTTAACTTATTTACGCTCCCGCTCTCTTTGCTTTGAAAGTTCTAAGTGTGCAGTTTCTGCGCTCTTGCGGTACTTATAACTGCTCGCTTATAAATTTCAATTCGCTTTCTTGGTGCAGTGGTCCCAATAAATAAATGCAGCCTCGTAATCAGGGCTGACCAGCCTAATATGACTTGCTGGCTGTGTGAAAATATGGTGCACACCAAGTGCGCCGGTTTTACTGGCCGGGCAAGTGATGACCTTTCAAAGGGGCCCAATTTTCAGTTTTGTTGTGACGCTTGTGTCGAGGTTGCGAACGACATGAAATCATTCATGTGCCAAACTAAAGGCGGCCTGATGGGCTGATTAGCTGTTTCGGAGTTGCTAGAGATAGTTTTCGCCGAGCTGATGATCTCCTCTCTGCGCTGGACTCGCAAGCTATTAGAAAAAAGCTATTAAAAAGGCAGCTGGTGGTAAGGAGCAAAAGGGGAACACCCCGCAACCGAAATCAAAAGAACAACAGAGCATTCCGGCGTATCAGCAGCTGATTTCAGCAAACCCTCAAATGTCAGCAGCTAAAAAAGATTCGGTATCCGAACAATCCGTAACAGAATGCATGCAACCAGGGACTTCTAAGAATTCCGATTTGTCCGTAGTGGTTTCACAATTAGTGGATCCACCTATCTCTCAGAATGTAGCATCACCACCACAAGTGACTACTGAGTCCGGCTCAAGTTGGTTTTGCTGAAACAATGTCTGCTCCACCAAAATCCCTTTCAGTGGTTCCACTAAAGAAACAAATTTTCGTTTCTCGGCTTTCCCCTGATCAAACATCTTCTGATGTATTGTCTTATATACAAGACAAAACTAAAGCCAATTGTAATAGTGTAAAGGTGGAAAAGTTTAAGTTTTCTTATGCTAGAGACATTTCATCTTTCAAGATAACTGTCCCTAACGAGCTTTTTGAAGCCATATGCTCGGGCGACTTTTGGCCGGCTAATATGGTTGTGAAAGGGTTCGAGGCTAAGATAAAGAAGAAGGGGACCGTGGGAGTAAAACTTCCTAGTCGAGGCCAAACCAGTGTACCAATTTCAAAATACTAACTTCTATCCTCCTTCTTTCCTATCAGAATGCAAGAGGTTTGCGTAGCAAACTCACTAAATTGTATTCCGATAGCCTTTCCTTTGCATCTCATATTATTGTGTTTACAAAAACCTGGTTAAAGCCGGAGATCTTTAGCTCCGAAGTTTTTCCAGGTAAGTACTTAATATATAGGTATGACCGTCCCTCTAGACGGGGAGGTGGAGTCTTAATTGGAGTTGATTCAAACCTCCTGTCTGAGGAGTTATTTTTTGATGTATTCAATACCATTGAAATCACAGAAACCTGGTTAAAGCCGGAGATCTTTAGCTCCGAAGTTTATCCAGGTAAGTACACAATATATAGGTATGACCGTCCCTCTAGACGGGGAGGTGGAGTCTTAATTGGAGTTGATTCAAACTTCCCGTCTCAGGAGTTATTTTTTGATGAATTCAATACCTTTGAATTTATTTGTGTAAAGTTATCGCTTCCTGGTAACTTTATATACATAACGTGCTCATATATTCCGCCGTTGTCTGAACTTCCTGATTATTTAAATCACCTATCCGTTATTAAGTCCGTTGCAAATAAGCTTTCCGATAGGGATCAGTTGGAAGTTCTAGGTGATTTTAATATACCTGGAGTTACTTGGTCCACTGAGGATGCATCGAATGTCTTACTACCTATAGCACAGCATGATTTTATTGACGGCCTGCTTGACATATCTCTATCTCAAGTAAACAATGTTCGAAATTCATTAGGTCGCCTACTTGATTTGTGTTTTGTATCAAATCCTGAAGGCGTGTTTCTGTCCAGTGTAGCACCACTCACGCAACCTGAAGATCCATATCACCCAACAATCGAACTTTCATTTGATACATTGACATGGCAACTTAAACTAAATCGAATGCATCTCTAGGGTATCTTCTTAAATATTATAATGAAGATTATGGTTGGGTTGGGCAGAGACCGCAAGCGTCAAATGTCACCGTAGACCTTGCAAAATTTTTCCTATAGTCGTCTGATTTAAACATCATTATATTTTGTCCGTTTTTCCGAGTCTAAATTATCCGATTGATGATATTAGTAATTGTTAGTAAGTAGTTTCAGTAGGAATCCTAAAAATTAAAGTATGTTTGGGCACTTAGAGAAGGCAATTAGACCCACCCCACCGCCGAAAGAGCTAAGGCACCAGAGGATTCCACCCGCCGTTTCTCCTAACTGAATAGAAGTAAGAGAGCCCGAATGATCAGTGGCCTGGTTTATCGTGTACCCCGTGAATCCTGTGCTCGATATCTCGGAATCTCATTCTTAGTCAACATGGGACAATTACAAACTTTTGGCATCCCAACGACGTACCCCCATTACAAATCCCTCGCCAACACTGGAAAAAATGTTTAATCTCTATCGACAACAAGAAGAACATCGCATAAATTGAAGGAAGACACCATCGGACAGTATCGTGAGGATAAATATAATTTTACTTTAATTAAAAGAAAATTAAATGAAAAGAAAATTAATTTAAGACAAGCAAATTTTTTATGAAATAATAGTGAGAATAAAAAAGGACAATCTCGAAAATTTAATAGATAGTTTCGGTGAATTAAATTTAACAATGGCAACTGGAAGTTCATCTAATTTTTCTGCAGGTGTTTTAGCCACAGCCAGTAACCTAACTGTGGAATTAATTAACAGATTAATTAATTTTCAATTGAGCGAAGTAAGCAAAAAAATAGATGGTTTGGAAGAAAAGTTAGCAACAGACGAAAACATAGTAGAGGACTATAAAATTCAAGAAGTTGACCCAAATATAAGATGTGAAACCACTCTTAAAGTAATCAAATCATTACCGAAGTTCACCGGGGAACTAACAAAATACGTTGGTTGGAGAGAAGCTGCAGAAACTGCAATGAGCCTTTAAAAAATTCAGAGTCAGCAGTATTTTATCGCGTTAACAATTTTACGAAATAAAATCATGGGATCAGGCCACGACGCTCTTACCAATCATGGAAAAGTTCTAAATTTTCAAGGAATTTTATCTAGATTGGATTTTATATATATTGATAAACGACCAATCCATATTCTTGAGTCCGAATTAAGTATCCTTAGACAAGGTAGAATGACAGTTACTGAATACTATAATGAAGTTAATAAAAAAACAAGAAAGGAAAGATAACTTCGGACGGAGCCGAAGTTGATATACCCTTGCGGAATATTCTGTAAATTATATTCTCCAAAATTATTCATTTGATGTATTCTTAATACTCATTAAAAGTCCCCACTTCCTAACTTTAAAAACACCAAAGTTATGGCATTTCCAATCGTTCAGTTATATGGCAGCTTAGGATCCTTATGAAATTTGGTAGGTCGGATTGATTGGCCAAAAATAAAACCCATAGAAAATCCCAACTTCCTAACTTTACAAACACCAAAGTTATGGCATTTCCGATCAATCAGTTATATGGCGGCTATAGGATATAGTCGTTCGATCCTTATGAAATTCGGTAGGTCGGATTAATTGGCCAAAAATAAAACACATAGAAAATCCCAACCTAACTTTTTCCGATCGTTCAGTTATATGGCAGCTATATGATATAGTCGCCCGATCCGGCTCGTTCCGACTTATATACTACCTGCAATAGAAAGACAACTTTTGGGAAAGTTTAGTGGTGTTAGTGGTACCAAAAAAAGATCAAAATGAAGATGGCAGTCTCAAACATAGATTAGACATAGATTACAAAAAAGTGAACGAAAACACTATACCGGACAGATACCCGATGCAAGACCCGTCTGTAATATTAGCTACTTTAGGAAAGGCTAAATACTTTTCAACAATTGATTTGGAATCTGGATTCCACCAAATTTTAATGAAATATTCAGATATTGAAAAAACAGCATTTTCTATTAATAACGGAAAATTTGAATTTTTACGAATGCCTTTCGGGTTAACAAACGCACCCAGAATTTTTGAAAGAGCTATGGATGATATCTTAAGAGAACAAGTAGAAAAAACTTGCCATGTTTATATGGACAATATAATTATTTTTTCAAACACTATTGAACAACACTATGCTGATTTAATTAAAATAATTAATATTTTACAAAGAGCAAATATGAAAATTTCTCTCGAAAAATCTAAATTCTTTAAATTAGAAACCACATTTCTAAGGTACATTGTTTCTCATAATGTAATTAAAACGGATCTCGAAAAAATTGCCACAATTAAAAAATATCCGATTCCACGTAATATAGAGAACTCCGAAGTTTTCTAGGCTTAACAGGGTATTACAGAAAATTTGTCCGTAACTATGCAAAATTGCTAAACCACTAACAAAATATCTAGGAGGGGAAAATGGAAAGGTTTCTAAAAGAATGTCTACTAAAGTTTCAATACAGTTTGACGAATCAGCTGTACAAGCTTTCAACGAGCTAAAAGAGAATCTAATAGCACAAGTCGAATTAATTCAGCCAGATTATAGTAAGAAATTCGTTTTAACTACAGACGCATCAGATGTAGCTATCGGGGCAGTACTAACACAAGATAATAAACCAATTACGTTTATTTCAAAAACATTAAATAAAACGGAACAACTTTATGCCACAAATAAAAAAATTTTTAGCTATAGTATGGGCTTTAAAAAATCTTCGGAATTATTTATGGGAGTAATTGGCATAGAAATACAAACGGATCATCAATCCTTATCGTTCACAATTTCGGATAAAAATCCAAACGTTGAGATGAAAAGATGGTATTCTTTCATTGAAAGTTTTACCCCAAAAATTATATACAAACCCGGAACCACAAATGTTGTAGCCGATGCATTATCACGAATACAAATAAATAATATTACAAACAGCGACATAGACGTTTCTGAACAGTCAAACTCAGACCAAGACACACAGCATTCAGCTGAAAGTAGTTTTGAAAATGTAATACAAGAGACCCTTAAACCGTTAAATCAATTTAAACAACAATTGTTATTAACAACGGGGAGGTATACAATACATGAGTCACTGGAAATTTTTGACAAGACAAGACACATAATCGAATATGATACAGTTGAGAATTTAATAAGCATATTAAGAGAGTATCTTCCACCTAACATAACGGTTGGAATTCATTGTAGTTAAGAAGATTTATATCATATTCAAGTTTCTTTAAGAAATAGTTTTACTAACAAATTTCTTTTTACGCGATTATTTCTACAAGACGTAGAAAACGCCGAAGATAGAGCTATAATAATAGAGGAAACACACAATCGAGCTCATAGGGGACTAGACGAAAATCATAAACAAATCAGTAGATTATATTATTGGCCCAATCTATTTGTTAAACTAAAAGAATATATAAAAAATTGTAAAATTTGCAATGAGAACAATAATAACAGACACCCTATTAAAATTGGGGAAGCTAAAGAAGGCGAAAATTTACACATTGATATATATTATGCGCAAAGTTTACCTTTTACTTGTATTGACGCGTACTCTAAATTCCTAGTAGTTAAAGAAATTCAGAATAAATTAAATATCGAAAATAAAGTAATGGAACTACTTCAATATTTTCCCCTAGCCAAAGTAATTATGACCGATAACGAACCGAGCTTTACCTCGGCTCAATTTAAATCTTTTGCACAAAGATGCGGTGTAACTCTACATTACGCAGACCCGAGGCACAGTACCTCAAACGGACAAGTTGAAAGGGCACATTCGACATTAACAGAATTAGCTCGCTGCATAAAAGAACTTAAAGAATTTAATTTAACTGAGTATTCCGAAATCGTAATAAGAGCCGCTCAGGAATATAATCAGAGTATTCATTCCACAACAAACCAAAAACCTGTTGACATTCTTTATAATAAAATCGAACACGATAATATTCCACAATTATTAAAAAATACACAGGAGAAAATGTTAGAAACACATAATGAAAACAGAAAAGAAAAACAATATCACGTAGGACAAGTTGTTTATGAAAAGAAATATGGAGAAAGAAATAAACTTAAACCAAGATATAAGAAGCAAATAGTTAAAGATGTTATGCCTAATAAAATAATAATCAACAGTAGAAACATAATTATTCACAAAGATAATATTAAGCATTAATAAATTATTTTTTTTAAACTTACAGAAAATGTATTCTTTAATACATATTTTATCAATTATAATATTGGCCAGTTCAGAAATAATTGATTACTCGAACCATGAATTTTTTCTGTTCAAAGACAACAAGGATGTACTTACGTATGAATCTTACAACGATTTATTCCACGTAACTAATTTAAGTTTTTATAAGGAAATAACTAATATAGAATCAGATAATATAAAAAAGGATTTAAATAAAAGGTCACAAAGGGAAATAAAGTACGACTTAGAAGTAATCGAATTAATCTTATCCCAGTTAATATCAGCTAGAACAAAAAGAGGAATAAATGAGTTAGGCACCGTGTGGAAATGGATAGCTGGAACTCCGGATCATGATGATTTCATTAAAGTACAAAATAAAATCAATGACTTAATTGAAAATAATAATAAACAGTCTATTATTAATTCCAAATTGTTCAAAGAAATAGAATCTCTCTCTCTGAAGATTTTAAAAAGGTTTTTATTGATCAAGATTTACCACTAAGAAAACATCGCTTACGATTGATAACATTTGATCTTCAAAATTTAATTGATACTATTACCCTTGCAAAAATTTACGTTTTCAACACCAAATTTTAAATAATGAAGATATAAAAGAAATATTAAAACACGTACCCCGTGAATCCTGTGCTCGATATCTCGGAATCTCATTCTTAGTCAACGGAACAACTTTATGCCACAAATAAAAAATAATTTTTAGCTATAGTATGGGCTTTAAAAAATCTTCGGAATTATTTATGGGAGTAATTGGCATAGAAATACAAACGGATCATCAATCCTTATCGTTCACAATTTCGGATAAAAATCCAAACGTTGAGATGAAAAGATGGTATTCTTTCATTGAAAGTTTTACCCCAAAAATTATATACAAACCCGGAACCACAAATGTTGTAGCCGATGCATTATCACGAATACAAATAAATAATATTACAAACAGCGACATAGGCGTTTCTGAACAGTCAAACTCAGACCAAGACACACAGCATTCAGCTGAAAGTAGTTTTGAAAATGTAATACAAGAGACCCTTAAACCGTTAAATCAATTTAAACAACAATTGTTATTAACAACGGGGAGGTATACAATACATGAGTCACTGGAAATTTTTGACAAGACAAGACACATAATCGAATATGATACAGTTGAGAATTTAATAAGCATATTAAGAGAGTATCTTCCACCTAACATAACGGTTGGAATTCATTGTAGTTAAGAAGATTTATATCATATTCAAGTTTCTTTAAGAAATAGTTTTACTAACAAATTTCTTTTTACGCGATTATTTCTACAAGACGTAGAAAACGCCGAAGATAGAGCTATAATAATAGAGGAAACACACAATCGAGCTCATAGGGGACTAGACGAAAATCATAAACAAATCAGTAGATTATATTATTGGCCCAATCTATTTGTTAAACTAAAAGAATATATAAAAAATTGTAAAATTTGCAATGAGAACAATAATAACAGACACCCTATTAAAATTGGGGAAGCTAAAGAAGGCGAAAATTTACACATTGATATATATTATGCGCAAAGTTTACCTTTTACTTGTATTGACGCGTACTCTAAATTCCTAGTAGTTAAAGAAATTCAGAATAAATTAAATATCGAAAATAAAGTAATGGAACTACTTCAATATTTTCCCCTAGCCAAAGTAATTATGACCGATAACGAACCGAGCTTTACCTCGGCTCAATTTAAATCTTTTGCACAAAGATGCGGTGTAACTCTACATTACGCAGACCCGAGGCACAGTACCTCAAACGGACAAGTTGAAAGGGCACATTCGACATTAACAGAATTAGCTCGCTGCATAAAAGAACTTAAAGAATTTAATTTAACTGAGTATTCCGAAATCGTAATAAGAGCCGCTCAGGAATATAATCAGAGTATTCATTCCACAACAAACCAAAAACCTGTTGACATTCTTTATAATAAAATCGAACACGATAATATTCCACAATTATTAAAAAATACACAGGAGAAAATGTTAGAAACACATAATGAAAACAGAAAAGAAAAACAATATCACGTAGGACAAGTTGTTTATGAAAAGAAATATGGAGAAAGAAATAAACTTAAACCAAGATATAAGAAGCAAATAGTTAAAGATGTTATGCCTAATAAAATAATAATCAACAGTAGAAACATAATTATTCACAAAGATAATATTAAGCATTAATAAATTATTATTTTTAAACTTACAGAAAATGTATTCTTTAATACATATTTTATCAATTATAATATTGGCCAGTTCAGAAATAATTGATTACTCGAACCATGAATTTTTTCTGTTCAAAGACAACAAGGATGTACTTACGTATTAATCTTACAACGATTTATTCCACGTAACTAATTTAAGTTTTTATAAGGAAATAACTAATATAGAATCAGATAATATAAAAAAGGATTTAAATAAAAGGTCACAAAGGGAAATAAAGTACGACTTAGAAGTAATCGAATTAATCTTATCCCAGTTAATATCAGCTAGAACAAAAAGAGGAATAAATGAGTTAGGCACCGTGTGGAAATGGATAGCTGGAACTCCGGATCATGATGATTTCATTAAAGTACAAAATAAAATCAATGACTTAATTGAAAATAATAATAAACAGTCTATTATTAATTCCAAATTGTTCAAAGAAATAGAATCTCTCTCTCTGAAGATTTTAAAAAGGTTTTTATTGATCAAGATTTACCACTAAGAAAACATCGCTTACGATTGATAACATTTGATCTTCAAAATTTAATTGATACTATTACCCTTGCAAAAATTTACGTTTTCAACACCAAATTTTAAATAATGAAGATATAAAAGAAATATTAAAACACGTACCCCGTGAATCCTGTGCTCGATATCTCGGAATCTCATTCTTAGTCAACGGAACAACTTTATGCCACAAATAAAAAATAATTTTTAGCTATAGTATGGGCTTTAAAAAATCTTCGGAATTATTTATGGGAGTAATTGGCATAGAAATACAAACGGATCATCAATCCTTATCGTTCACAATTTCGGATAAAAATCCAAACGTTGAGATGAAAAGATGGTATTCTTTCATTGAAAGTTTTACCCCAAAAATTATATACAAACCCGGAACCACAAATGTTGTAGCCGATGCATTATCACGAATACAAATAAATAATATTACAAACAGCGACATAGACGTTTCTGAACAGTCAAACTCAGACCAAGACACACAGCATTCAGCTGAAAGTAGTTTTGAAAATGTAATACAAGAGACCCTTAAACCGTTAAATCAATTTAAACAACAATTGTTATTAACAACGGGGAGGTATACAATACATGAGTCACTGGAAATTTTTGACAAGACAAGACACATAATGGAATATGATACAGTTGAGAATTTAATAAGCATATTAAGAGAGTATCTTCCACCTAACATAACGGTTGGAATTCATTGTAGTTAAGAAGATTTATATCATATTCAAGTTTCTTTAAGAAATAGTTTTACTAACAAATTTCTTTTTACGCGATTATTTCTACAAGACGTAGAAAACGCCGAAGATAGAGCTATAATAATAGAGGAAACACACAATCGAGCTCATAGGGGACTAGACGAAAATCATAAACAAATCAGTAGATTATATTATTGGCCCAATCTATTTGTTAAACTAAAAGAATATATAAAAAATTGTAAAATTTGCAATGAGAACAATAATAACAGACACCCTATTAAAATTGGGGAAGCTAAAGAAGGCGAAAATTTACACATTGATATATATTATGCGCAAAGTTTACCTTTTACTTGTATTGACGCGTACTCTAAATTCCTAGTAGTTAAAGAAATTCAGAATAAATTAAATATCGAAAATAAAGTAATGGAACTACTTCAATATTTTCCCCTAGCCAAAGTAATTATGACCGATAACGAACCGAGCTTTACCTCGGCTCAATTTAAATCTTTTGCACAAAGATGCGGTGTAACTCTACATTACGCAGACCCGAGGCACAGTACCTCAAACGGACAAGTTGAAAGGGCACATTCGACATTAACAGAATTAGCTCGCTGCATAAAAGAACTTAAAGAATTTAATTTAACTGAGTATTCCGAAATCGTAATAAGAGCCGCTCAGGAATATAATCAGAGTATTCATTCCACAACAAACCAAAAACCTGTTGACATTCTTTATAATAAAATCGAACACGATAATATTCCACAATTATTAAAAAATACACAGGAGAAAATGTTAGAAACACATAATGAAAACAGAAAAGAAAAACAATATCACGTAGGACAAGTTGTTTATGAAAAGAAATATGGAGAAAGAAATAAACTTAAACCAAGATATAAGAAGCAAATAGTTAAAGATGTTATGCCTAATAAAATAATAATCAACAGTAGAAACATAATTATTCACAAAGATAATATTAAGCATTAATAAATTATTTTTTTTAAACTTACAGAAAATGTATTCTTTAATACATATTTTATCAATTATTATATTGGCCAGTTCAGAAATAATTGATTACTCGAACCATGAATTTTTTCTGTTCAAAGACAACAAGGATGTACTTACGTATGAATCTTACAACGATTTATTCCACGTAACTAATTTAAGTTTTTATAAGGAAATAACTAATATAGAATCAGATAATATAAAAAAGGATTTAAATAAAAGGTCACAAAGGGAAATAAAGTACGACTTAGAAGTAATCGAATTAATCTTATCCCAGTTAATATCAGCTAGAACAAAAAGAGGAATAAATGAGTTAGGCACCGTGTGGAAATGGATAGCTGGAACTCCGGATCATGATGATTTCATTAAAGTACAAAATAAAATCAATGACTTAATTGAAAATAATAATAAACAGTCTATTATTAATTCCAAATTGTTCAAAGAAATAGAATCTCTCTCTCTGAAGATTTTAAAAAGGTTTTTATTGATCAAGATTTACCACTAAGAAAACATCGCTTACGATTGATAACATTTGATCTTCAAAATTTAATTGATACTATTACCCTTGCAAAAATTTACGTTTTCAACACCAAATTTTAAATAATGAAGATATAAAAGAAATATTAAAACACGTACCCCGTGAATCCTGTGCTCGATATCTCGGAATCTCATTCTTAGTCAACATGGGACAATTACAAACTTTTGGCATCCCAACGACGTACCCCCATTACAAATCCCTCGCCAACACTGGAAAAAATGTTTAATCTCTATCGACAACAAGAAGAACATCGCATAAATTGAAGGAAGACACCATCGGACAGTATCGTGAGGATAAATATAATTTTACTTTAATTAAAAGAAAATTAAATGAAAAGAAAATTAATTTAAGACAAGCAAATTTTTTATGAAATAATAGTGAGAATAAAAAAGGACAATCTCGAAAATTTAATAGATAGTTTCGGTGAATTAAATTTAACAATGGCAACTGGAAGTTCATCTAATTTTTCTGCAGGTGTTTTAGCCACAGCCAGTAACCTAACTGTGGAATTAATTAACAGATTAATTAATTTTCAATTGAGCGAAGTAAGCAAAAAAATAGATGGTTTGGAAGAAAAGTTAGCAACAGACGAAAACATAGTAGAGGACTATAAAATTCAAGAAGTTGACCCAAATATAAGATGTGAAACCACTCTTAAAGTAATCAAATCATTACCGAAGTTCACCGGGGAACTAACAAAATACGTTGGTTGGAGAGAAGCTGCAGAAACTGCAATGAGCCTTTAAAAAATTCAGAGTCAGCAGTATTTTATCGCGTTAACAATTTTACGAAATAAAATCATGGGATCAGGCCACGACGCTCTTACCAATCATGGAAAAGTTCTAAATTTTCAAGGAATTTTATCTAGATTGGATTTTATATATATTGATAAACGACCAATCCATATTCTTGAGTCCGAATTAAGTATCCTTAGACAAGGTAGAATGACAGTTACTGAATACTATAATGAAGTTAATAAAAAAACAAGAAAGGAAAGATAACTTCGGACGGAGCCGAAGTTGATATACCCTTGCGGAATATTCTGTAAATTATATTCTCCAAAATTATTCATTTGATGTATTCTTAATACTCATTAAAAGTCCCCACTTCCTAACTTTAAAAACACCAAAGTTATGGCATTTCCAATCGTTCAGTTATATGGCAGCTTAGGATCCTTATGAAATTTGGTAGGTCGGATTGATTGGCCAAAAATAAAACCCATAGAAAATCCCAACTTCCTAACTTTACAAACACCAAAGTTATGGCATTTCCGATCAATCAGTTATATGGCGGCTATAGGATATAGTCGTTCGATCCTTATGAAATTCGGTAGGTCGGATTAATTGGCCAAAAATAAAACACATAGAAAATCCCAACCTAACTTTTTCCGATCGTTCAGTTATATGGCAGCTATATGATATAGTCGCCCGATCCGGCTCGTTCCGACTTATATACTACCTGCAATAGAAAGACAACTTTTGGGAAAGTTTAGTGGTGTTAGTGGTACCAAAAAAAGATCAAAATGAAGATGGCAGTCTCAAACATAGATTAGACATAGATTACAAAAAAGTGAACGAAAACACTATACCGGACAGATACCCGATGCAAGACCCGTCTGTAATATTAGCTACTTTAGGAAAGGCTAAATACTTTTCAACAATTGATTTGGAATCTGGATTCCACCAAATTTTAATGAAATATTCAGATATTGAAAAAACAGCATTTTCTATTAATAACGGAAAATTTGAATTTTTACGAATGCCTTTCGGGTTAACAAACGCACCCAGAATTTTTGAAAGAGCTATGGATGATATCTTAAGAGAACAAGTAGAAAAAACTTGTTATGTTTATATGGACAATATAATTATTTTTTCAAACACTATTGAACAACACTATGCTGATTTAATTAAAATAATTAATATTTTACAAAGAGCAAATATGAAAATTTCTCTCGAAAAATCTAAATTCTTTAAATTAGAAACCACATTTCTAAGGTACATTGTTTCTCATAATGTAATTAAAACGGATCTCGAAAAAATTGCCACAATTAAAAAATATCCGATTCCACGTAATATAGAGAACTCCGAAGTTTTCTAGGCTTAACAGGGTATTACAGAAAATTTGTCCGTAACTATGCAAAATTGCTAAACCACTAACAAAATATCTAGGAGGGGAAAATGGAAAGGTTTCTAAAAGAATGTCTACTAAAGTTTCAATACAGTTTGACGAATCAGCTGTACAAGCTTTCAACGAGCTAAAAGAGAATCTAATAGCACAAGTCGAATTAATTCAGCCAGATTATAGTAAGAAATTCGTTTTAACTACAGACGCATCAGATGTAGCTATCGGGGCAGTACTAACACAAGATAATAAACCAATTACGTTTATTTCAAAAACATTAAATAAAACGGAACAACTTTATGCCACAAATAAAAAATAATTTTTAGCTATAGTATGGGCTTTAAAAAATCTTCGGAATTATTTATGGGAGTAATTGGCATAGAAATACAAACGGATCATCAATCCTTATCATTCACAATTTCGGATAAAAATCCAAACGTTGAGATGAAAAGATGGTATTCTTTCATTGAAAGTTTTACCCCAAAAATTATATACAAACCCGGAACCACAAATGTTGTAGCCGATGCATTATCACGAATACAAATAAATAATATTACAAACAGCGACATAGACGTTTCTGAACAGTCAAACTCAGACCAAGACACACAGCATTCAGCTGAAAGTAGTTTTGAAAATGTAATACAAGAGACCCTTAAACCGTTAAATCAATTTAAACAACAATTGTTATTAACAACGGGGAGGTATACAATACATGAGTCACTGGAAATTTTTGACAAGACAAGACACATAATGGAATATGATACAGTTGAGAATTTAATAAGCATATTAAGAGAGTATCTTCCACCTAACATAACGGTTGGAATTCATTGTAGTTAAGAAGATTTATATCATATTCAAGTTTCTTTAAGAAATAGTTTTACTAACAAATTTCTTTTTACGCGATTATTTCTACAAGACGTAGAAAACGCCGAAGATAGAGCTATAATAATAGAGGAAACACACAATCGAGCTCATAGGGGACTAGACGAAAATCATAAACAAATCAGTAGATTATATTATTGGCCCAATCTATTTGTTAAACTAAAAGAATATATAAAAAATTGTAAAATTTGCAATGAGAACAATAATAACAGACACCCTATTAAAATTGGGGAAGCTAAAGAAGGCGAAAATTTACACATTGATATATATTATGCGCAAAGTTTACCTTTTACTTGTATTGACGCGTACTCTAAATTCCTAGTAGTTAAAGAAATTCAGAATAAATTAAATATCGAAAATAAAGTAATGGAACTACTTCAATATTTTCCCCTAGCCAAAGTAATTATGACCGATAACGAACCGAGCTTTACCTCGGCTCAATTTAAATCTTTTGCACAAAGATGCGGTGTAACTCTACATTACGCAGACCCGAGGCACAGTACCTCAAACGGACAAGTTGAAAGGGCACATTCGACATTAACAGAATTAGCTCGCTGCATAAAAGAACTTAAAGAATTTAATTTAACTGAGTATTCCGAAATCGTAATAAGAGCCGCTCAGGAATATAATCAGAGTATTCATTCCACAACAAACCAAAAACCTGTTGACATTCTTTATAATAAAATCGAACACGATAATATTCCACAATTATTAAAAAATACACAGGAGAAAATGTTAGAAACACATAATGAAAACAGAAAAGAAAAACAATATCACGTAGGACAAGTTGTTTATGAAAAGAAATATGGAGAAAGAAATAAACTTAAACCAAGATATAAGAAGCAAATAGTTAAAGATGTTATGCCTAATAAAATAATAATCAACAGTAGAAACATAATTATTCACAAAGATAATATTAAGCATTAATAAATTATTTTTTTTAAACTTACAGAAAATGTATTCTTTAATACATATTTTATCAATTATTATATTGGCCAGTTCAGAAATAATTGATTACTCGAACCATGAATTTTTTCTGTTCAAAGACAACAAGGATGTACTTACGTATGAATCTTACAACGATTTATTCCACGTAACTAATTTAAGTTTTTATAAGGAAATAACTAATATAGAATCAGATAATATAAAAAAGGATTTAAATAAAAGGTCACAAAGGGAAATAAAGTACGACTTAGAAGTAATCGAATTAATCTTATCCCAGTTAATATCAGCTAGAACAAAAAGAGGAATAAATGAGTTAGGCACCGTGTGGAAATGGATAGCTGGAACTCCGGATCATGATGATTTCATTAAAGTACAAAATAAAATCAATGACTTAATTGAAAATAATAATAAACAGTCTATTATTAATTCCAAATTGTTCAAAGAAATAGAATCTCTCTCTCTGAAGATTTTAAAAAGGTTTTTATTGATCAAGATTTACCACTAAGAAAACATCGCTTACGATTGATAACATTTGATCTTCAAAATTGAATTGATACTATTACCCTTGCAAAAATTTACGTTTTCAACACCAAATTTTAAATAATGAAGATATAAAAGAAATATTAAAACACGAGGAAAAGCCAGTAATTATCGCTGACTTCATGGACATCTCTGTGTTCAAAATCGCATTACATAAAGAACTTTTAATAATTTATATAAAATACCCAATAATAAATAATAGATGCGAATAATATTACACTCGACCCATTTCCCAAATCGATGGAAAATTATTAATAAGTAATCAAGTCGCAAAATGCGAAAATACATATTATGAAATGTCTACATTTAAGGAAGAACTCTTTAATAACTATTGCACTCTAAGTTTAGAAAAAACATGTTTTACCCGATTATTAAACGGTGAACAATCAATTTGTAAAAAAATAAGAGAAAAAAATGAAAAAATAGACATTATCCAAGATGGTGCCATTTTAATAAATGGTAACAACATCGTCAACAACTCCGAATTAGGTGGTTCATTCTTAATAACATTTAACGGTACAACCACAATAAATAACGTTTCATATACCAATTTAGACAACCAAATTCTTAACTATATTACTACAAACCACTTCAAAAATTATGAAATATCCGATTATATATTTTCAAATAACTCGGAACTCTCTTTAGATAATATAAATATTTTAAATCCATTCATTAAAATTAATAATACCAAAATATTTATATCCTTTATATTATTAATTTTAATCATTATATATTTGATTTCTCTACCTATTATTAAATACAGACATATATTTGTAACCAAAAAACAACGACCAGAATTAGAAAAACCTATTAACGAAGAAATATTTTTAACAGAATTAAGAGATCGTTTAAACGAAATCAATAATGAATCGGGACGATCCATTTTAGAAGGGGGAGAGTTATCCAACCCGTGAAACGGTTCCACTTATGGAACTAATAAACAAATTTTTAAATTCAATTATCCAACGGTTTCACTTATGGGATTAATAAACAAATTTTTAAATTCAATCTCAGCTACATTGCCTTTGCCTTTGCCTTTATTTATGATTCTGCCTTCGCCTTTTTCATTAACTTCGAAGGCCGCGCTTAACCGTTCTGCTAAGATAAATAAACCTATAGTTAAGTAAACAACAGCTTCCGTTCGAAGCCAAACTCTCACGTTTGCGTTCCAATTTTTAATCAAAATTGCATCGGTCAGCATAATTGAATTTCACAACGAGATGCGACAGTTTCAGCATAAGCTTTTATTTTAAACAAAAATCAAAATTCTAGAAGATTAAAAAAGAAAAGCTTCTGGCCGAGGTTCGTTGGAGAAGATTTTAGAATTAAGGAGTCAGTCTTATTCGGATTGAAACCGGGATCGGTCATAAGAAATAATAATAAGTGAAAGTGTCTTGATGTAGTAAAGAGTTAGTGAATTAAGGTCTGCACCAATAAAGTGAAATTAAAAAATAAAATTTATATTTTTTTAATCAACCAATACGATCAAATTTAATTTTCACTTTAACTTATTTACGCTCCCGCTCTCTTTGCTTTGAAAGTTCTAAGTGTGCAGTTTCTGCGCTCTTGCGGTACTTATAACTGCTCGCTTATAAATTTCAATTCGCTTTCTTGGTGCAGTGGTCCCAATAAATAAATGCAGCCTCGTAATCAGGGCTGACCAGCCTAATATGACTTGCTGGCTGTGTGAAAATATGGTGCACACCAAGTGCGCCGGTTTTACTGGCCGGGCAAGTGATGACCTTTCAAAGGGGCCCAATTTTCAGTTTTGTTGTGACGCTTGTGTCGAGGTTGCGAACGACATGAAATCATTCATGTGCCAAACTAAAGGCGGCCTGATGGGCTGATTAGCTGTTTCGGAGTTGCTAGAGATAGTTTTCGCCGAGCTGATGATCTCCTCTCTGCGCTGGACTCGCAAGCTATTAGAAAAAAGCTATTAAAAAGGCAGCTGGTGGTAAGGAGCAAAAGGGGAACACCCCGCAACCGAAATCAAAAGAACAACAGAGCATTCCGGCGTATCAGCAGCTGATTTCAGCAAACCCTCAAATGTCAGCAGCTAAAAAAGATTCGGTATCCGAACAATCCGTAACAGAATGCATGCAACCAGGGACTTCTAAGAATTCCGATTTGTCCGTAGTGGTTTCACAATTAGTGGATCCACCTATCTCTCAGAATGTAGCATCACCACCACAAGTGACTACTGAGTCCGGCTCAAGTTGGTTTTGCTGAAACAATGTCTGCTCCACCAAAATCCCTTTCAGTGGTTCCACTAAAGAAACAAATTTTCGTTTCTCGGCTTTCCCCTGATCAAACATCTTCTGATGTATTGTCTTATATACAAGACAAAACTAAAGCCAATTGTAATAGTGTAAAGGTGGAAAAGTTTAAGTTTTCTTATGCTAGAGACATTTCATCTTTCAAGATAACTGTCCCTAACGAGCTTTTTGAAGCCATATGCTCGGGCGACTTTTGGCCGGCTAATATGGTTGTGAAAGGGTTCGAGGCTAAGATAAAGAAGAAGGGGACCGTGGGAGTAAAACTTCCTAGTCGAGGCCAAACCAGTGTACCAATTTCAAAATACTAACTTCTATCCTCCTTCTTTCCTATCAGAATGCAAGAGGTTTGCGTAGCAAACTCACTAAATTGTATTCCGATAGCCTTTCCTTTGCATCTCATATTATTGTGTTTACAAAACCTGGTTAAAGCCGGAGATCTTTAGCTCCGAAGTTTTTCCAGGTAAGTACTTAATATATAGGTATGACCGTCCCTCTAGACGGGGAGGTGGAGTCTTAATTGGAGTTGATTCAAACCTCCTGTCTGAGGAGTTATTTTTTGATGTATTCAATACCATTGAAATCACAGAAACCTGGTTAAAGCCGGAGATCTTTAGCTCCGAAGTTTATCCAGGTAAGTACACAATATATAGGTATGACCGTCCCTCTAGACGGGGAGGTGGAGTCTTAATTGGAGTTGATTCAAACTTCCCGTCTCAGGAGTTATTTTTTGATGAATTCAATACCTTTGAATTTATTTGTGTAAAGTTATCGCTTCCTGGTAACTTTATATACATAACGTGCTCATATATTCCGCCGTTGTCTGAACTTCCTGATTATTTAAATCACCTATCCGTTATTAAGTCCGTTGCAAATAAGCTTTCCGATAGGGATCAGTTGGAAGTTCTAGGTGATTTTAATATACCTGGAGTTACTTGGTCCACTGAGGATGCATCGAATGTCTTACTACCTATAGCACAGCATGATTTTATTGACGGCCTGCTTGACATATCTCTATCTCAAGTAAACAATGTTCGAAATTCATTAGGTCGCCTACTTGATTTGTGTTTTGTATCAAATCCTGAAGGCGTGTTTCTGTCCAGTGTAGCACCACTCACGCAACCTGAAGATCCATATCACCCAACAATCGAACTTTCATTTGATACAGGTAGAGTTATAGAAGAAAAATCAGAAAAATTTAAACGAATACATTGTTTTCGCAAGGCAGACTTTCTGAGGCTAAATAATTTTATTTCTGTCTTTAATTGTTCTGATCTTTACTTATGTAATAATATGTCCGATGCAGTTAATGTTTTTTACACTTCAATAAACTCATTTTTTAATTCCTGTGTTCCGTGGTACTATCCGTCAGCTTTCAATAAATCACCTTGGTTTAGCAAAGAGTTGACACACTTAAGAATTGTAAAGTCCCGACTTTTTAGGAAATATAAAATACCGGTTCTCAATCTGTTTTTACTAGATATTTAAGTGCTCGGTCAAGATTTACCGTGCTTAATGCTCAGTGTTATAATAGTTACTTAAACCGTTGTAAGGTGCAGTTCTCTCAGGACCCGAAACAGTTATATAATTTTGTTAACACCAAGCGTAAATCTAATTCTTTTCCTTCCTCGCTGTCGTTCGAAAACATGACGGCAACCACAGATCAAGCAATAGCCGATTTATTTGCCCAATTTTTTCAAACGACTTACACTACTTTAGATTATTCATCACAGCCTTATTCTTACACCATGTCCAAGTCAAACCTCATATTCTGTCCCACTTTAACAGAAAGCTCTCTTATTTTGGATCTTCTTCGTATTAAGCCTGTTTATTCGCCAGGGCCCGATGGTATTCCAGGGTGCGTGCGTAGGTATTGCGCTAAGGCCCTGTGCAAACCTCTTCACAAGTTGTTTACCTTATCTCTAGAAACCTCCCAATTCCCAAATTTTTGGAAGGAATCATTTGTTATTCCTCTTTTCAAAAAGGTAACAAGTTAGAAGCCAGTAACCACAGAGGTATTTCTAAGTTGTCAGATATTCCTAAGCTTATTGAAAAAATGATTACTCCTCATTTGCAGCACCTTTGCAGATCAATCATTTCTCCGTGTCAACGGATTTATTAAACGTAGATCCACAATCACAAACCTTCTAGAGCTCACTACATTTGTGATAAAAGGCTTCAATAGTAGTTTTCAAACAGACGTCATTTACACTGACTTTAGTAAAGCATTTGACTCTGTAAATCACTTACTTCTTATTCAAAAACTTGACCTGTTATGTTTTCAAGTTGATCTGCTTAAATGGATTTCAAGTTAGCTGAATGGCAGATCACAAAGGGTCCTTTTTAAAAATTCAATTTCTGAAATTCTTCGTGTTACCTCCGGTGTCCCACAAAAGAGCCCTCTGGGTCCGTTAATTTTTACATTATTTATTAACGATCTTCCCTCAATTATAAGTCATTCTCGCGCACTTATGTACGCAGATGATGTTCCTGCAGTATAAGGACGTTTCCTGCCATTTAGACTTGCAATCCGATCTAGATAATTTTCAAAACTGTTGCCGAGATAATTTACTAAATTTAAACGGTTCCAAGTGCAAGCTCATGACTTTTTATCGGGCCAATCCGATATACGCGACTTAGACGTGAAGTGGCATCTCTTTGGATAGAATAACTCTTGTAATCGATCTTGGCGTTCTCTTTGACCCTAAACTAAAATTTTCTAATCACATTTTGTCCATGGTTAATAAAGCCAGAGGAATGCTTGGATATATTAAAAGGTGGTCAAAAGAATTCAATGATCCTTATTTGACTAAAACTTTATTTATTTCGCTAGTCCGTCCGATTCTGGAGTATGGGTCTCCCATCTGGAGTCCACAATACGGAATACATATTGGTCGTATTGAATCTGTACAAAAAAACTTCCTTCTTTTTGCTTTACGGCGCCTAAACTGGGATGCAAATCTTATCTTATCTTTTTATTCTAGTAGACTTCTTTTGATTAATTTACCATCCCTAGCCAACCGTAGAACGATGCTTGGTACTGCTTTATTTATAACCTTATACATGGTGATATGGACTGCCCCGACTTGTTAAGTCTGCTAAACTTTTCTGTGCCAAGTAGATTTACTAGAAATTATATTCCACTAATGTTAAATCATTGTAGATCTAACTATGCCTTGCATGAGCCTTTCAGAGTATTATGTTCTGACTATTATAGACTTTTTAGTGTAATATCAACTCTCTGCCGCTCCTAAAACGATTAATACTTGCTTCATTCGCACAAGATTGATCTAACTATTACTTTTTTCCCCGGACCTTTACCTTTATTTTCCTATCTCTCGTCTATCTTATCGCGAATCGTGCCGTACGATACACGGCTGCGCCTCTCGGTCGGTTGGGCGGGTACGTAAGCCGTCGGACTCTGCGCAAAAAAAAAAAAAATTCTGTGTGGGCTTTTGCATATGTATATTTAATTCTTTTGAGTGTATTTGTTTTTGAACATATTCAAGAAATTACTATTTGGTATTGGGTTTGCGAAAATATAGTTATACCAACTTTAATTATTTTTTGTAATGGTATTTCGAAGAAAAAATTGACAATCATAAAGCAGAGTCAGGGAGTGGAAAAGAGATGGATTTATATATATGCAAGCGAATGCTGGATAAGACGGCTACTTTTTAATCGGGTATTACAAATAGTAAAAAGTTAAAAATTAAAGCCGTCATATTTTTTAAACATTTATTATGCTTTTAACTATTTTTTAGCGAAAACACGGTATCGATTGGTTTAACGGTTTAGCGAACAGGATTTCATTTTCTAATTGAATGAGTTTGGGGCACTTTGGTGGAGGGTGGGTCACCAATAACTATAAACTAAAGTCTACAGAAATTAAAACCGTGCTAAAGCTCATTTTATATTTTTAAGGAAGCGCAGGGAAATGCAAGGCAGAGGGAGAGGGAGGAAGACGGAATCATTTATTGACAATTTGTATGAAAGTGCAGAGAGAGATAGCAATATGCAGGCAGAAAACGTATGATGCTTATGGAGACACTTAAATTCGATAATAGATCGACTTTTTGGTTAGTTTCTTTGTTTAGAAGATAGCTAGAGCTTTGGTGAAATGAATCGATAAGGAAAAACTTTACCGAAGTAATTTTTTATACTCATCTTAGATGTGCCATTTTTCGACGTCTGAAGATGAACAGGTGTTAAAAATAGTAAAAAGCCTTAAATCTAAGCGGTCAAATATGTTAAACATTTATAATGTCTTAAACTATTTTTGGGCGAAAACACGGATTCGATTGGTTAATCGGTTTTGCGTCCAGAATTTTTGGAAGAAAAATTGAACTTTTTCTAATTTGAAGCGATTGGGGGAGCTCCAATAAATCTTAGAAAATCAGTTTAAAATTATTAGAATGTAATAAAAATGCATATTAATATTGTTAACCACTGGTTTTGGCTCTGCGTGGGTTCCCAGTTTTCTTACTGATAGCTTTATATATAGAGATGAATGAATTCCCTTGGTTGATCAACTACGTGTGTGTATTTCTGTGTGTGCATATGTATATTTCATTCTTTTGAGTGTATTTGGTTTTGAACATATTCAAGAAACTACTATTTAGTGTTTGGTTTGCGAAAATATAGTTATACCAACTTTAATTATTTTTTGTAATGGTATTTCGAAGAAAAAAAAGACAATCATAAAGCAGAGTCAGGGGGTGGAAAAGAGATGGTGATATATATATGCAAGCGCATGCTGGGTAAGACGGCAACTTTTTATTCGGGTATTAAAAATAGTAAAAAGTTAAAAATTGAAGCCGTCATATTTTTTGAACACTTATTATGCTTTTAACTATTCTTTAGCGAAAACACGGTATCGATTGGTTTAACGGTTTAGCGTACAGGATTTCATTTTCTAATTGAATGAGTTTGGGGCACTTTGGTGGGGGCGCCAATAAATCTTAGCAAATCAGTTTAAAGTTATTAGAATGTAATAAAAATGCATATTAATATTGTTAACCAGTGGTTTTGGCTGTGCAACAGCGAAACGCCTCCACATCGAATGATAGCCGAATTACCTGAGACTAAATATAAAAATAATTTACGTTAATTTGTTGAAGAATTAGAAGAACAGACAAGTAGAATTTGTTGTAAACTTAGCTTAGATAATAATCCTTGGAAGGATGCTAATCACGGGCCCGGATAAATACAAAGTCGTACCAGGGTCCTCCACAGAAATATTTATATATTTGCGGGGACAGACAGGACGGGTGGCCAAATGGCCGGAATTGTTGGGCATGGGTGATTAGGTGGTGGGGGAGGGGTGCAGTTAGCCGGCCCCGTAAGCCCGGGTGCCGACCGTTCCGCACTCCTACCGGGGTGAGGATCTCGCAGCGGCATTTGCGACCCCGAAAACCATGGTGCCGCTCCTGCCTTGGCTGCCGAGCCACATTGGGAAGAGGGGTGATCTCCACGGCCGCGGCGTTTGCGACCCCGAAAACCCAAGTGCCGCTCGCGCTTTGGCTGCCGAGCCACGTGAGGAACTTGGGGAGGGAGAGGGAGGAAACCTGGCCAGAAAAGCGCCGAAATAAATGTTGCGTTAATTGTTTTATTTCCCCTTTAATATAAAAGGTTCCTAGCTCTAGTTCCTATCTGTCTCACCGCCACGAGAGTTGCTCCCCGTAGGGTTCGGTCCGAGGCCAGTCTCATCAGCTCCTCCTGTTCCTCCATCATCATGGAGTCCCGCCTATCCATGAGGGCGGGGCCCCATGGGTCTCCTTGTCCTGGGCATCCTGTAGTGGTACCGCTTTTCTGAGCTCCGCCTAGTCCCGGACACGAGGTGTCCTCGCTATCACTTTCACTCCGAGACGCACGTCCGATCGCTACTGATACCAAAAACCATGATACAATAACATATGTTATTGCTTCGTGTCGGCTTCTGGCTTCGGCCTGTTGTCTGCGCGTCGGCGCTGTTGCTAAGGGAGCCCTTCGGGTGTAGATCGTCGATGCTGTTCGGCTCGGTTGGCATTCGTTTGTTCTGACCGTCGCTCGGCCGGGTGTGTGCCTCTGCCGATGACGGCGCTGCCGCTATGTGGCTCCGCCGGTATTGGCTCTGCTGCTATTGGCTCTTCAGCTCTGCCGCTGTGTGGCTCTGCCGGTGATGGCTCTGCCGCTGTGAGGCTCTGTCGGTATTGGCTCTGCCGATGTTGGCTCTGCCGGTGATGGCTCTGCCGCTGTGAGGCTCTGCCGGTGTTGGCGGTGTTGTCGCTGATGGCGGTGTTGTCGGTGACGGCGGTGTTGCCCTTATGCTAATATTTACAAATGCTCTTTATGGGACTTTATGCTGTACTATACTACCTTATTGCTTACAAACTTATTACTCTAGTTTTTTGTACATTTTGTGAGGGCTGAGTTTCGGCTCCTCACACTCCATCCCTTCCTCGGAGGTGGATGCGGACGTATGCTTCTCGTTGGGTCACCTGTACCCGGTAATGGTCCCCTCCGGCTTCGGCCAAGAAACGTATAAGATTATGGAGTCCTCCGGTGTCCGCATAAGCGGCTCTGGCTCCTCGGGCTCGGAACCTGTCCCGGAATCATCGCCGGTGGGCGCCTCCTCGATTGGCCATGGTGCGTGACTGCGGCGATTGGCGTCCGCCAAAATCCCCGGCGGCTCGAGGTCGTGGTTGGCTGCCGGGTGTTGGTGCTGACGGCGGAATCTCCATCGCCAAGCGTCCGTGGCGGGTAGCGGGGCTACGCGCTGGATGGCGCGCGAGGACGAGAGCGCCCAAAGCTGGCCTGCATTCTCGTCGTCGCAAATTATATTGCCGACCCTGCTCGGCGGTGGCACGCTCAGCATTATCACGGGCAACTTTGAAGATGCCGTGCAGCTGTTGACTTCGTTCTTCAGGCGGGATTAATGCTGTTGGGAAGGGCTGATCCCAGGTATTCTGCGGCTCGTCGCCAAGATATTGCGCTATCATGGTCTTTACGGTGCGATTAGCCCTCTCGGTAGGGTTCTGTCGCGGCATGTATGGGGCGGTATGCTGCAATTCCATTCCCAGGGATTTACAGAAAGCCGGGAAGGCTCAGCTGGTGAACTGCGTCCCGTTGTCACAAACCAGAGTATTTGGGATTCCGAATCGGCTGAGGATCCGCTCTCGGAAGGCTCCCTCCAAGTGAGGCACTGTGGCCCGTCGCAAGGGGATTAGTTCGACCCACTTGCTGAAGGAATCCAAGAATACAAGGAGAACCGTATTCCCCTGTTTTGAGCGCGGGAGTGGGCCCACGAAGTCGGCGCAGAGGATCTTGAAAGGTTCGTCGACCTGCCGCGTGAACATTTTTCCAGCTGCTTTCTCTTGGCTAACCTTGAAGCGTTGGCATCGTCGCACGTAGATAGCTACTTCTCGGAAGAGTCGGGGCCAGTAAAATATTTGGGCCACCCGCTTACATGTTTTCCGTACGCCCAGGTGCCCGGCGGTTGGATGATCGTGGCACTCCTGTAGTACTCTCCTGCGGAAACTAGTGCCCACGCACAGCTTCCAGGGGTGTAATCCTCGTCTTCCGGAAGCAAGCCTATACGTCGGTATAGCTGTCCGTTCTCCTCGCGGTAGTCGGGATACTTTGCGGGTTCCTGCTGGATCTTGCTGATCCAGTTGCAGGTGTTGTCCTGCACCTGCGCTTGGTGGATGGTTGCGAGCAGTTGACGCGACAAGGCGTCGGCGACCAAGTTTTGTGTCCCACGCCGATAGTTGATATCGTACTGGAACTGCTGTAGTTCCAACGCCCACCGAGCTATCCGGCCCGTGGGGTTGTCGATGGAGTTTAACCACTTTAGAGAGTGGTGGTCGGTGAGTACCTCGAATCTGTATCCCTCGAGGTAGCATCGCTTCTTGCGGATTGCGATACACTCTTTCTCAACTACGTAGTAATTTTGCTCGGCGTTGTTGAGCCGGCGACTGGCATAAGCGATGAACTGTTCTTGCTGCTCTATGGTTTGGGTCACCACGGCTCCAATGCCGTAGTCGCTGGCGTCGGTTTGGAGAACGAATTTCTCCGCGAAATCCGGGCAGGCAATGATCGGGGCTTTCGTCAACAGTTCCTTCAGTCCCTGGAAAGCCTGTTCCTGTTTGGCTGACCATTCCCACTTTCGGTCTTTCTTGAGGAGGGAAGTCATTGCTTCCACTACGTCGGCGAAATTCGGTACAAAGCGCTGTAACAGGACGCAATGCCGAGGCATCGGCGAAGCTCCTTGATATTCGTCGGCGCTGTCAGCTCCAGTATGACGGAAATTTTATCCGGGTCGGTGTGTATCCCGGCGTCACTGATCACGTGGCCAAGGTACTTGATGCTCCGTTGGAAAAATTGACACTTGTCCCGATTAAGACGGAGGTTGGCTTCCCTCAGGCGCCTGAATACCTCTCGCAAGTTCTGGACGTGTTCCTTGAGCGTGGAACCGATTACGATGATATCGTCGAGGTATGCGAAGGCGTGTGGCTCCATGTCCGGGCCGCTCACTGTGTCGAGGGCACGTTAAAATGTCGCCGGGGCCGAGTGTAGGCCGAAAGGCATCACCTTCCAGTGGAATAATCTGCGGCCGGGGACAGTGAACGCCGTGCATTCACGGCTATCAGGCGCTACTGGTATCTGCCAGTAACCATTTTTGAGATCCAGCGTTGATATGAAACGGGCGTGACTCGGCAGCGGATATGCATCGGGTATCGAGTTGTCGTTTAGTTGCCTGTAGTCGACGCACATCCGGACGTCTCCGTTTTTCTTAGCGGCGATGACAATCGGCGCGCTATGTGGGCTTTTGGATGGCTCGATCCTACCGTCGCGGAACAGCTACCTCGGGTGGTACCTCTGCTTGATCGGTTTGTGATTCCGCATAATGATGCTATGCTCGGCGATGTGGGAGACGCCGGCTAGGGTGTCAAGCCGAAAGAGTTCTCGTTCGAGAAATGCTCCTATCCAGGGCTCGGGGTAGATCTCGACGTGGTCGCTGGGGCGCGGCTCATCTTCTGAGTCGTACTCGGCGTCTCCAATTCCACACGCGGGAATGTCCGTGGTCATTGCTGGTTCCGGATCCTGGAATCTAACTCGTTTCGCTTCCTTACGGAACGGGTTATTTTGGATCGCCAATGAGTCAGGGGCGGGCAAAGCTCCAAACCAGCTCGGAGCTGTTCCTGGACCTGTATGGATGACGTGTGCCATTGCGTTCCCGTGGTCGGGATGTGGTCACGCTGCGGTTGTGCTCGTGAGCCTTTACGGGCGTCGATTTGTGCGCCTGCACGGCGTCTTGTTCCGTCTGTGTGCGCGCCTGCACGGCGGCTTGCTTCATCTGTGTGTGCGCCTGCACTGCGGCTTCTGGGTCTGTCGTTGCTTCCCGTTGCATTGTTCCTCTGGTCCTGAGGTGAGGGGGCGGTTGGAGCGTGAGTCCAAGTCCACCGCACTGGAGCGTGGCTACTCCGTAGCACAGGAAATCCATCCCGAGTAGGAGGTCGTTCAGCACATTCGCCATAATGAGGACGGCGATGCTGACCCGTGCTTCCTCTAGTTGGATCGTCACCCTGAGGGTTTGAGTTACCTCACGGCCGGTCCCATCGGCTAGCTTGACGTGGGAGCGAAGGTTACTTCCATCGTCGAGTTTTCTGGCCGGGCGCTCACTCATGAAGCTGTGTGAGGCCCCCGTATCCAGGGTGGCGTTGAGGGATAGTCCCGCGACCGTAACCCTTGCGCGGATACGGTTGTGATCCTGTTGAATCGTGGTTTTTAGTGTCTCTGGGCGTTCGAAGGGGTCCTCGGGTAGCTCCCGGATACGATGGTGCTAATGCCCTGTTGGCCACAA